>OY720443.1:84757882-85257574 GCA_963082915.1 Dolichopus griseipennis
GTCTAAAGTAGGCTAATAATTCATCGTTTTTAATCCACAATTAGGAATACAATCAAAACTAACCCTTCTGCAGCAGGCGGCAAGGAAAAGGGAGCTCGAAATAAACATAGACAAAACTAAGGCAATATATACGTTCACTGCAGAAACAACACCTAGATCACACTAAAAAGCCAGCCAATAGATGGTGTAGATCAATTCTGAGAAGAAAAAAAGTAGCTCCTACAGTGGAACAAAAGGTGTTATCCAGAATAGAATTAATAATGTCCAATATCAAGGGGAACATAAATTGGGATATTAAACTACTGTTTTAAATCCACACTAACATATGGCAGTGAGTTATGACAACTATCGAGCTGAAAGTCTTTGTAAACTACATATGATTCATGTAGAATTTTCTGGCCGAACAAAATCAGCAACAAATATCTTTGGAAGAAGATGGTGAAAGTAGATCGAAAACATATTTAAAAAAGGCAAAAGTGCTATTACTAGAATTTCACTATATTGGAACCCACTAGGTAGATCCAGAATAGCAAGGGAAGCGCACTGTCCCAGAAGAAATACGTAAATGCATTTTGTCCCGGAATATAATCCAAGACAAAGCGTCAAATAAATAAGATTGGGTTCTTTAAGTGGAGACCCTAGAAGTAACCGAAAAATTTCGATGATTAGATGGTTGAATTGGCATACTCTTTGCCTAATTAGAACCAAACGGCAGTACTATTAATTTTTGTAAAGTATTCAGTTTTAAAATTGGTATAGTGGGTGGTAAGTACTTAGGGTAATAAAATGAATCCTGCGACCAAATGAATGTTTAAATCCTGCGACCTGCGCAAATCATAATGAGAAGGTAAATAACAGAGAAAATTAATTTTTCTTTGCAATTCCCTTGATGACCAAATATTAAATATGCAATATAAACCAAATAATATTATATACTATTAAATTAATAAATAATATTCCTGTCAAGCTTGAGTAGAAAATTCATGTTTAAGTGGGAAAGGCATATTCCTGCAAAATTTTTGGGGGGAAGGCACAAAACGTTTCATGTAGTAGGAAACTGTCAATAAATAAATAAATAAATAAAATTACAAAATTTTTTTTAATATATGTGAACAGCCACATAATAATATGAAAAAAATATCTCGAAGACCCAAAGTGCCAACTGTATTCTAAATTATTCATTCCACCAAAAATATTTGTTTGACAATATGAAGCGTCACAAGAATATCGCCAGGGTAAAGCTATAAAAAGGAATTGCACACGTATATATATATATATATATATTTATTACATCTAAAAGAGCGCAATTATACAGAATCTATATATACGTGCTTAAAACGTAAAATATGAAATTTAATGTACATGAATATACATTTTTTTACATATAATATATTTTATATCCGCATAATAACCATATATACATATATATATCATTTATTTTGTAATTCTTTTTTTAAATGCATTATTAATATACATAATATAAACATAATAACAACATAATTTGATATATTATACAAGGATGAGGTATACCTTAAATCAGAATGTAGGTCCCTTCTTATCTCAATAAGTGAAAGAAGATTATAAGGTACATGAGTACTCCAGGAAAAACAAAATAGAAAAAAAATATGCAAAAAAATGAACATTTTAAACTATGAAATATTTTTAAATATTCATAAATACATAAAATATTTTTATGCACTCATATTTATAACAAATATGTTAAATTTTGTTTTGTTATTCCCTACAAAAATCTTAAGAATAAAATGTAACATAATACGTATACTAATCTGGTATTTGTTTAATATTGAACAAAAAGATATATGTATATATATATACAAATTTGGGTCATACAAAAAAAAAACATATAAATTAGTAAATGCTATTTTTTAAATTTGCATTATATAGGGCATATATATATATATAATTATGTACACATAATAATACAAATGCAAATTAATAAGAATGGAATCCAATAATTCCTTTTTTTTTGTATATATATATATATATATATATATATATATATATATATATATATATATATATATATATATATCAATCAGTAAGTTTAGTTGGCGGTACCAGTAGTATTTAAATTTAATCACATGTTATTCCAACATAAAATCTCAACTTACCCTTATTATAAAATATAATGTATGGAAGAACCTTATTAAAAATATGGAACCTTAAAAAAAAATTCTTAAGAACTTAAATTTTAATTTTGTCTACTTGACACAGGTAAATATACAAAATTAACAAAGAATACTTTTGTTATAATTTTCATAATCTTTGGAAATTACATAACTTAATATATATATATATACAATATATATAATTTCCTTTATATATTTAAAAGAAAAGAAGTGCTGAAAATTAAAGATTTCAATAATCCGTGCTAAAACATAAATTATTACATTACAGGGTCTTTCCGACTCGATATTCTTTCTTCAATTGTAATGGGCAATCGGACATGTCGAGACAATTTAAAAATTGTATAGAAAAGGGGGGCCGATTCTTATAAATTTCCAAGAAAATATTAATGTCGGTTTCTTATGCAAAAATTACAATTATTTTAATAAAAATTTTTCGAATTTAAGTTCTTGTAACTCTATTCTATGAAATATAATAGCCCTAACTTCAGCAAGCAACTGACACTTAAACTAATAACCTTTGTCGTATATTCTTATTTCTTTAAAAAGTTTAAGAAGTTGAAGGCTGTTTTCTTAAAAACCTAAAAAAATTGGTCTATCCTCTCCATACAATTTTTGTTTGTCCCGACATGCTCAATCTGCCATTTCACGAAAGACCATTAAATCGAAAATACCCTGTATGTAATATTAAATTAATAAAGTATTAAGTGCTTAAAGTTATAGTAATTATTGCAAATTATTGTCGAATGCAGAATAGAAGGAAGACGAGGAATAGATAGAAAGAAGGCAGCTACCATTTCTGGAAAAAATTTGGTAGTAGGCTGTTCACACAACCACAAATAAAAAAGAAAATGCTGACATTGATGGGACATGACTCTATTGGGAACGAATGCCTAAAACCACTTCAATTATATCTTTCAGAAAATCCAAAACCTTTTAATGGGCTTAACAAGAAAAACTTAACGTTTTTTGGAAATCCAACAAAAAAGCTAGGATCACCAAGATTCTATTCGAAGACTTCTTCGAAAATTACCTTTGTTCAGAAGTGAAAAAATGCATTTTAAACTAAAAACTACTCGTATATGTACTATTTATAAAAAATATAACGGATCAAGTTTAATATAATCATAATCATAATAATTTTATTTATTCGAACTTTTTCTAGAACTTGGTGCATTTTAAAATCAGATCTTAACTATTTGTTATCTGAGACCGTTTTTTAGATTGAACTGTATTATAATTTCATTCTGAAAATACTATTTTTTAAGTTCTCAAAATCTTGGAATTTCTTTTACTTTGTCTTGTTATATACCTACATATATATAAAAATATTAAATAGGTAGTAATAAGTTTAAAAAATATCCGTTAAAAATTAGTTAATTTAAATTCATGTTTTTTTTTTAAATTGAATTTTTGTAGAAATGGTAATGGCTTTTGTGTATTTAAATAATTTAAACTTTACATACATACATACTTACATACGTATTTTTAAAAATAATAAAATAAAAATATATTTTACCTTACTAGCATCAGGTAATTTTTGTAATCCCAATCCTTGCATTACGATTTTTAATAATTTTTTAACATCATTATCATCATTTGAATTTAATTTATTTGTGGAAATTGATTTTGATGATCGTTTTTTTTTTGATAATAATGTAGAATTAAGTTTATTAATACGATTACTTAATTTAATATTAAAATTATTATCATTATTGTAATTATCAAATAGCAGTCTTTCATTCATATTTCTATCATAATTATTATTACTATTATTATAATTATTATTATTTTTTATTAGTTTTGTACTATTTATAATATTATTAAAATTATTTTTGCTATTAAAACTATTATACTTATAAGAATTAATAATATTATTTTGATTAATAGTATTATTATTACTAATATTGTACACAACTATTGATTCACTACAGTTACAATTTGATATTAATATAACAAATACTATAGAAAATAAAATTAATTTAATTAAATAAAAATTTAAATAATGATAAAAATTATTATAACTACTAAAATAATTCTTTATATTAAGATAAAGTTTATTAAAAATTATTAAAGTTTTTATATATAATATTTTAATAATAGTAAATAATATAAATTTTCTTCTCTTATAAGTATCTAATATTTGATTTTTAATTTTTTCTCTTTTAAAATTTTTAACAAATATTTTTGTATTATATTTATTTTTAAAATAACTCATTTTTAATTAATTTTATTTATTAATTAATTATTATTATTATTTTTTTTTTTTTAATAAGTTTTATATTAATTGTTATATTTTCTTTTAATTTTTTTTGTATTTTTTTTTTTTAAAGAAATTTTTATAATCAAGAAAGATCTGCACTTCCCACTTGAATTCTTAGACTACGCAACAAGTTTGAGGAAAACACATTCATATTTTTTGTTTTATTTTCGAAATAAAAAATTCTTTTTTATTTTTTTTTTTGTTTTTCAAAATTAGTTTTTATTGACGAACTTTTAACATAATTATATTTCGAATTCCTTTTATTTTTTTTTTTTTTTTTAAAGAAAAGTATAACTAGAATAAATTCTCCTAAGAATATAATAATAAAAAAAAAATTTTCTCGTGTTTTTATGAAGTATTTATAGATTTATTTTTAATAAAATTTTCTCTTTTCGGTAATTTTTCAAAATTTAAAATTAAAAAAAAATAAAAAATAAAACATTTTCTTTTGTACTATTTTATTTTTTATTTTTTCTTTTATTTTTATTATTAATTCTCTACAGTTTCCGCTTTCACACACTTTACACAGATTGTTTTATTTATTAAAAAAAAAAAAAAGCAAAAGTTAATGAATCTGATAAGCTTTCACATTTATCTATTTTTTTTTAATATTGTGTTAATTTTATATGAAAATTGATGTTCTTGACCTGTTAAATTTGAGTTATTAATATAAATTAAACATTTTTTTTTTTTTTTTTTTTTTTTTTGTGAGAAAAATAATAATAATAAATATTAACACATTAATATATTATTATTATTTATTTAAATTTTTTTGATAAATTAGCTTTTATTAATTTTTTCTATTGATCACTTTACAACTATGCATCTTTTAAAAAGTTTACCATCACTATTGCACAATTTTTTTTTTTTTTTTTTAATCTTTTCTTAAAACAAATGATTATGCAGTTTATTATATATTACATCATATATTAGTTATGTATATATTATACTTTTAAATGCCTTTTAAATTAAAATAATAAAAAAAATTTATAATTTATTAATTTTCGATAATGAATTAAAATGAAATGAAAATTAAAATATGCCTCTTTTTAATGCAATTTATTTAAAAAATATTAAATTTTTAACGTCATAATTAAGTAAGTTTTATTTGTTTATTTAATAAACAATTAAATTAAAAAAAAAAATGTTATTATATGAATTATATTATTTTTATCATAAATTATTTAAATAAATTAAAATAATTAAATAATAATTTTAAATTTTTATTATTAAATTTATTTAAAATAAACATTTTAATGACGTTATTTAATTCAAGTATAACTATTATAAAAAAAAAAAAATTATAAGCTATAATAAGTTTTTAAAAATTAATAATAAATATCATCATTTAGTAATGTAAGTATTCAACTTTTATATATTATATAAATTTTATCTGGAAAAGCATAATATAAATTATAGTATAACTAATGTATAGTTATTAGAATATAAAAGTATTATCAACACTAGGGCGCATAAAGATACAATAAAATACTATAATTTTAAAATATAGTAGTTATTATATTAAAAAAAAAATAAAATGAATCTAATAAAAAGCCTATATAAAAATACAATAAATTTTTGAATAAAAGTTATATAAAAATACAAACAAGTGTTAATGAAATTTATTTATTTTCAAACATATTATTAATCTATGTTTTAATGTTTGAATTTTTTTCTTAATTTTGAATTTTAAATTCGTCTATTTAAAAGTTGTTTTACAACTCTTAGTTGTTTTTTTTTCTTTTTTTTTTCTAACAAACAATATTAAATAAATAACTAGGTATATATATATATTAAATAAATTAATATATATATTAAAACACATACAAATTAGAAATTAATTTGAGTTGTTTAAAAACAAAGTTATGAATTTTGTTTATGTTTAAAGTCATATAATATACATTTAATATTAAATATTTTTAAAGTATATAGGCATAAAGAATAAGTATATATATATATATATATATATAACATGTAATATGTAATATATGTAATACTACAATATATTATATAATTAAATATAAACAGTTAAAAGTAAAAATCTATTCTTAAATGTTTAAAATTATTTGCTTCCTTAAAAATTAGTATATATATAATATTTATATAAATTAATATATATATATATAGTTTGTTTTATATATATATTAATTAATTAAATTATAATAGGTATTTATATAAATTAACTAATTAATAATAATGACAAGTTATTTAATTATCAATATTATAATGACAGTTTACTTTTTTTTTAAATTTTTTTAATTAAACAGGGGCTTTATTACAATTATACAATTCCCAAATTTATTTAAATTACATACTTATTTTTATTAAAATAATATATACTTAAAACATCATATGATAAGAAGTCACCGTTAAAATTATTTTCACTTTTATTAAAATAAAACAAAAAAAAAAAAAAAAAACAATATTTTTTTTAATTAAATAATTTATTATCAATTGTTTCACGAAATAAAAACAATGAAAAGCCAATATTTAAGAAAAAAAAAAATCTATTTAAAAGCTTTTTTTTTTGATATTTTTATATTTATTATTTTTTTTTAAATATTTTTATTTTTTTATAAATTTTTTTTCTAATTTTATTTTAAATTTTTTTTTGTTTTAAATACAAGAACCGAGAAATAAATCATCCTACACATATGAATACTCAAAGTAAACTAATAAAGAAACAAAATAAAATATTGAAAAACAGAAAAAAAAAAAAAAAAAAATAAACATTTTCATTTCATCATTAGGTATAAAAAAACTTCTCACAAATTAATGCACGACGAAAACCACGTCAAATACCCTAATCTTCTCACACAAGTTATATACAACAAACAACTTAAGTCGACTTAATAGACAGCAGGAATAAAACTTTAAAGAATCAACCGAATACCTTAAAATGAGTATAAAAAAGATTTATCGATTATATTAAAATATTTCTAAAAAAAAAATAAGAAATAAATAAAATGTATAGACTGAGTATGTAACTCCACTTAGAGTAGAGACTCTTAGAGAGTAACAGTTTCTACTTTGTAGCTGCATTGCCATGGTAAATAATCTGGTTTGGCTTGCTGTTTGGTCTGGTATTTTTATATATATGTAAGAATGTATATATTTTATACATATAATATGTTAATATCTATCTATATGTAGATAGAAATGTTGTATATAACTATAAAATATATATATATATACATATTTCCATTTTTAAGATACATATATAAAAATGATGAGAGAAGATGAAAATATTTGGATAATTATGTGAGGTAATGTTTTATTTTTTTTTTTTTTTTCTTACGTGTTTTACCCACATATCATCCACTAGAGGTATTTTACACACAAAATATATATGTAATATATAATATAGATATATTTTTGTTTGTTTTCATTTTTTTTAAAATGTTCGTATTTATTTAGTATGTAGAGTATGTGCAGTGGCTTCTGTCATTTTTGGCGTACTTAAAAAAAAAAAAAAAAAAAAAAAATTTGGCAGGGCACCTACAATTTATAAGTAATATACCTAGATAAGGTGGTATATATATATATATACATATATTAATTTTGTTTTAAGATAAACAATAACATATATTCATTCATACAATCATATAATTGATTTTATCAATGTATAAGTGAATGTACTTGAGATTTTTTTTGAAGAGCACCGCACTTGCATTGCGTTTCAATTTGCGAAAATGAATATTTTGTTCTGTCAATACACACTTAATACATATTTATTATACTAAAAATAAAATATATATATAGCTACATATATATATAATATACAAATTATATATATTAATAATGACTTACAGAATTTTTTGTGCCTTGCCTATAGTAAAATTTTATCATTTAATAATTTACTTATTACCTCCATACATATTAAATTTTGAGAGATCTTTTTCTAAAAATAGCTTAAAAAAATTTTTTTTTTTTTAAATATTGTTAAAATAATGAAGTAAAAATATATTTTTATCTGTATTTTAAAATCTAATATATTTATTAAAAAAAAAATTCTCTAAGTAGTAGGAAGGTAAATTCGTAACTGATTAGTCATAAATTTTTTCTAGGGAAATTCCTAAACTCTTGTTGATTACTTTTGCTTTATAATATTTTTTTTTTTTTTTTGTTTTTATACATAAGTCATAAATTCATGTGTTAATTTTTTTATTATAGAATGAAGTATATATATATATATACATATATATAGTACACATTTAAACTTTTACGTACATACATATATAATAATAATATAACGTGATTTTTATTATTTGTTTAACATTTAATATC
Source organism: Dolichopus griseipennis (assembly GCA_963082915.1). NCBI lineage: Eukaryota > Metazoa > Arthropoda > Insecta > Diptera > Dolichopodidae > Dolichopus > Dolichopus griseipennis. Next base: position 84,766,580 of record OY720443.1, read on the forward strand.
CGGCAACAAATCCGGTAAATTACAAAATAATTAGATTTAATTTTGAAAGTGAAACTTAATTATCAAATGACGATTAGCTATTGTTGATTAATGATATAATTAAAGTATCTATATATTTCGTCTATTTATATATTGATGTTAAAACCTTTTATAGAAAACTAAATGGAAACTTTAACATAAAATTCCTATTAAAACTTGAGTAAATATACAATAATCTACTTTGTAATTTACCACCTATTCCTTAAGCCTTTATTAAAAATTAAGAGGGCCTAAAATTTATTTATTCAGTTAATTTGAATTTCGTAAAATTTTATGTCTACGCATCGCGTCCTTTTTATTCCAATAATAATTATTTAATTATATCCGCATTAACAATAAATATGTCATCATATGATCACATCTACATATTATATGATCATCTGATCATATACTTATATATTGCTTATATACACTTACATTATATATTTACTACTTGCATAAACAAAAAATCTGTAAAAGTTTAATTACTATACTAAAACTTAGTTAATTTTAAATTATGTATAAAAAAAATAGAAGTTAAATACTTAAGATTTGTTCGTGTTAACCCTTATAATGACAATATAAAGAAAACTTATTTTTTTTTAATATACATATACAGTTATGTGCAATTAAATTCATACATCATTAAATTTGTTTTGAAAAATTATTTTTCCAAATTAATGAGATATTGCTAATGAGATATTTACTTATTTCAAGACTTACACAATATTATAATCAATTATTAATAACTAGCTGTAGGCCCGTCACAGAATGACGGAAGGTTAATTTAAATAAAAACCTTTTCTAATAAAGAAAAAAATCTAATTTCATTATATACATTTTGCAATATACGCAGATTATGCTTCGACTTTAGTAGTAGATACAAAAAACAAAATGACTGATATAATTTCTTGTTGTATTTTAAAAATTTTAACATGAATAAATTATGTAATCTACCTTTTGTATGTTTTGAATTTGATAAAATGTTGGGGTCGTTAGGTCAAATCCCTTTTTGGTGAAATTTTTTTTCAATTAAAATTTTTTTATTTTTTTAATTAAGTAGTTATTTGTTTAAATTTTAAATTTTAAAAAATTAAATAAATTTGTTTGTTAATAAAAGATTTGAAATTTTTTTTAATAGATTTATTTTGTTTCAATAATTATCTATTTCTCTATTTATTAACTTTTTGTACACATATTTTTAAAAAATGTTGCTAAGCTATATATATTGTTTCACAACAATTGTTTAAATTCAAATTGAAATATTTGTAAGCCAACATTCTATAATTTATAAAGGCATTATAAAATGCAAACTTTTTTTTATTCCTATACTGCATTTCGTTTGGCTTTATTTCAGAGATGAGGGAAACTTTGAAATTTCTTTGAAATTTCTTACGTTGTTTTGTTTATTTAAAGCAAAGTAAGCAACGCAACAAAGCATACATTGGTACTTCGTGGTTATTTCAGAATTTATTTCAGGGATGAGGGAACCTTTGAAATTGCTTTGATTGCGTTGCTTGTTTCATTCAAAGCAAACACAATAAAGCGTACATAGTGCTTCCGCCATTATTTCAATTTTCACCGAACATAATGAAAGCTTTCTAGAGAAATGCTAATTTGAAGCATTGTCTCGAATTGTAATACCAAAATATTTTACTATTTACATATTTAAAATTTCCAGAAAATCTTCTGTGATTTTTAAAACTGAAATAAAATAATTCTTAGACTAATAAATAAATTTATGTTCATAAAAAATTTTTTTTTATTTATCTTTTGTTTTTTTTTTTTATTAAAAATAAATTTAATTTTTTTTTTGGCCTGTTTATGATAATTTTGGATATTTTATTTCCTAAAATAAAACACATTCAACAAAACATTAATATTTAATTTTTTTATAATTGAACACATCCAACAAAACACATTTAATTGAATGCGTTTGTTACACCTCATTCTAGACAAATATATTAATAATAATAATAATAAAATAATAATAATTTTAACAAATGGCTGAAAATTTTAAACATTTTGAACAAAAAGCCTTATAGATGAATCCAAAAAGCCTTATAATATAAATGCCTTAGGGCATTTATATTGGGGCGAGCTTAAGAGTTGAAATTTCTCGATTTTTCTTTCTGTACAAAGTATATCTATTGTTAAGAAGTAATTTCACCTGATCACGTGATCAAAAATTTTCTTGTTAACTTTTACTCTTTCCACACAAACATATGAAAAATTTACTCAAATTGTTGGAAGTAGATAGTAATAAGAATATTTCATACAAGAAAACAACGGAAAATTAAAAAACAAAAAAAAAAGTAGAAATTGAAACATAGTAAAATTGCATAGTGTGTCGAGTAATAAACCAATTATTAAGTTTATCAATTTTAACACCAAATACTGAACCAAAAATATTTTCAAACGAGACCGCCACTATACATTTTTCACAACGTATTTTAAATATTTGAAATATTCACTATTGCTAAGATTAATTCGTTTAAAATATTTCAAAACCTTACTCAAATAAAAAAGTTTTCTGTGTATGAAATTATTGAACTAAAACCGTCCGGATTTCATTGCACAGTACTGCATGGTATATATATTCATTTTCTGCGATAAGAAACACATGAATACTTCAAAAGTTTAACTTGGTTTTAACAGCAAAGTTTAACTTGACTTTAACAGATGTGTGGTGAACAAAGAATAAGACAAGTTTAAATTAAAATAAAATTTACTGATTTATTTTATTTTTTTTAATTTTTTTTTTTTTTGTGAGAGTAAAATGGGAGTATCAAAAGATGAAACTATAAAAAAGATCCCAGTCGTAAAAATCAAATTTTTCTTCCAACATAAAAGTTGTGGTTACAAAAAATTCAACTAAAACTTAAGTATAAAATTATAAATGTAATAAAATATTATTATAAATTATATTGTATAATGGTATCATTTAATATATTAATTTTTAACAAACAAAATGTACGCATCCTGGGGAAACCTCATAAAATCCATAAAAGTATCTTTGAAACAATTTTTTATCCATTAAATATTTTGTTCCAAAAAACGTATTGTTTAATTAAAACAGCGGTATATTTCGAATAGGAATTCAATATACAGTTATTCAATTATTCAATTCAATATATTTAAGAGTTTTACAAAATAAAGGTGTGTGAAAGGGGAATTTAAAACAATAAAAAATTGTTCCGAAGAGAAGGTTCGTTTTCAACGGTTTCCGAAAAAAACTGCCTTTAAAGTAATCTCAGTAACTTTTTCAAGATATATGTATATAAGACATCTTTGCTTCTGTACAATATAGAAAATTTTGTTTAGGTATTGTAAGCTAGCTAAATTTATGGGTTTTCATACTAAAATTCTAACTTTTAATTATCTTTTAAATAGTTATGAATATGTATTTTAAAATTACAACCTGCTATGCGATGTCATCCATTCTAATTAAACATTGATTATTTAATTTTTCCTATCTTCTACAAAATATATTTAAACTCATCTCTTAATTAATAAAAGTTATATGTAGATTGGACGAGTTCTTTAACATGTAGATCACGAAAAACCGTTAAATATAAAAAATAAAAAGGATTCATTCACAATAAACATGGAGAGATCATAGGAGATATTTTCTTTAATTTATTCTGTACAAATAACAGTTTGCTTTTTATTTTTTAATCTCATTTGCAACTAAGTTATACTTAAAACTTGAAGTCATTACCAAGTCTTCAAACTTGGAGTTACGTACATTATTTTCAATGGCTGGGTGACATTCGTCAGAGTGCCCGCCTTTCATTCGAGAGACCTGCGTTCGAATCCCAGTTTAAAGTGGAAAAACTTCAATCTGATATTCAATTCGATTTAGCTACTTTTAGAGACCAATAATAAATAATTCTACATCTTCAATAAAAAAGATTTATATTTATATAACAATATAAACAAATACAAAACGTTAACAAATAATTTAATTAATTGATATAACTGCACATACAGGAATCTTCTTATAATTTAAAAAACCAAAAATAAAAACCTAGAACTACCTTACCCTATCTCGCGGTAAAAAGCGACTTCTATTCCACAACTGAGCGAACAGCTGTTAATTAAAAAAAAATTCAGAAATTAAAAGTTTTCCAGTTTAAAATAAAAGTCCTAAATCAAAAATTGTATGTAATGAGATAGTTGTAAAACTCAACTGATAAATATAATAGAGTAGCTATTTTAATTTCCGTAATTTTTATAGTTAATACAAATACGTATTTCGCCTACGACTTGCAGAATGCAGACTTCTTCAGTGTTTGTACTCAATTGTTTTTATTTTTTTTATTCCTTTTCCACTCCTTTAAGGAGTATAGGGCATTCACCAAGTTTATTTTAAACTAGGCTTCAGTTTGTTTAATCATAATATTCACTAAGCCGTTGACAGAGCCGGCTTGATAGGGTGTGCGAAGGTGCGACCGTTACCGGCCCCGCACTTTGGAAGGCACCGCACTTTGGAAAGTTTATATAATATTATTATTAGAAATTTACACAATACAATTAAAATTTCCTTCAATTGAAACAGTTTCTTTAAAAGTTTTTTTTTTCTAAAAAAAGCATTTTAAAAAAATTACAAACATTAAATTTTTAGAATGCCTTTTTAAACCTAAAAAAAATGTTTACATTATTATTTTTGTTAATTTAAATTGGAAAAATTTAGTGGCTCCCGATTGGTGGAAATACAAATTCGAACTGTTTTTAAAGAAAATTCAAATTTATTTACATAGTTGGCTTTGTTTTTAAAAATATTGGAAAACCAAAAGACTTTGGAACTTTGTTTTTTTGGCAATTAAAAGAAAGTACATACAATTTATTATTTGTGTTTTTATTTTAATGAAAAAATTAAAATAAAGATACTAATGATTTCCATTTTTCAAAGTTATAATTGCATTGCAGTTTTCAAAATACTGATAGAAAATTGTTATATATATGTATATAGCTATGTATATTTTTATTTAAGTTATGCAAGTTGGTAAATAACTTTTGTTATAGGTTATAGCTATATGCAACAATGTGATGTTAATCATATTTTATATTAGTAATTTATTATAGCAGATTCCAATGTCTTCCAATGGATTCCAAAAAAGCAAAGCAAATTAATAAAAAAAATAGCCCCGCGGTTAACCTCGCACATGGCCCCGCAAATGTTCAAGCCGGCGCTGGCCGTTGATTATTTGACTGTAGCTATTGCATAAGATTATGAAATATGAATGCAAAAACGTTAACTTTGTGCGCCATCTATAATCTTACGCAAGTATTATTTATATATTTTATTAAATCTTATTTTATATTACGATATAAACTATTACGATATAATTATACAGTTTTACGATATTTTTTTATTAGATTATGATCTGACCGGGGTTTGAAACCGAGACCTTCCACATGAAAGGCGGCGTCTTTACCACTACGCCATTGGTCAGATACTTGCCATTGGTATTCAATTAAGATACTATAATCTGGTATATTTGTAACTTAAAAGTATATAAAAACGGGCAAAATGTAAAATTTAAAATAACTTAACTTAGATATGTTGCAAATTTGAGTTACTATTATTTTCTTTTTTTAATGTAGATAGAGGAACAAAAAAATTTAGAAACTAATTAATTTAAATAATTTAGAAATAACCATTTCCTAAATCACGATTAATTGAATCCTTTTATTTTGTTTGTAAATTTCTAAACTTTTAGTTAACGTCTAATTTTCCTTGATAATTCACAATAAACAAAAAAAATTTAAACAAAATTCTTCTTTCGCGATTTCGAAATTTGGACGTTTTCTGTTTAAAAAAAACCGTTGCTTTAACTGTTTTTAAATAATTTTGTAATAAAAAAATTTTCACTTTTAATACAAAATTTTAAACTTATTGTTTTTTTTTTATCTCTTAAATCTGAGCATAGATTTGAGCAGAGCATGTACAAGAGCGTTTTTCTCTTTTCACCAGAGCAGAATCAGAACTGAACTGTCTAGTTAAAAAAATGTGTTTCTTCTTGTGCTCAGATTATCCATTTTGTGTTTCTCTTTTAACTCGCAGAGTGCTCATAGCGCGATATGTGAGCTCGAAAAATTTTTCAGATTTCACAGAGTTGTTAAACAAAGAAACGTGAAGTTAAGAATAAATAATAAAAGGCGCCTTTATCGCCTAAAAAAATCGATAAATTAAAAAAAACAATACATCTTGATTCTTGACTTTTATTTTACAAGTTTAATTTTAAACAAACGTCAAAATTTTTTTGTACTTTATTTTGCTCAGCCGTACTCGAAATATTTTTTTTTTCTTTATTTATTTATAATAAAAATATAATTTTAAAAAAATTAAACAATTTACATAAAATTTTTTTTAAGCTGTTTGGTCGCCTGAATTTTAACATTAACATATTATGGATTTTCATCTGGCGGCAAAATTTGTAAAACTCATATTATGATAAAAATATGTCATTCAAGATGGAAAACAAAAAGTCAAGAAATGTATACCTTTTTTTTTGTAGCTACTCCAAATATCTTATGTAGAAATGCTAATGTAAATATTATTTCTTGCAAATCGTATTACCCTGTCTTTTTAACCGCAAATGAAATGATTGGGATAAATATTCAACTAAATTTGCGATGAAAATTGAGATCAGTTTTTATCAATATTTTCTAAATTTAAAAAAAAATACATCAGAATAAAAAATTAGTAAAATTATTAATTCTTTTTCTATCTTGGTTTAAATAATATCAAACCATTATTCAAAATAGCTGTACAATAAACTTTAAACTATTGAATATTTTTTAATTCATGAAATTTGTAAACAAAACAATGTCAAAAAACGCTGTCATTTACATTTCTTTGTGGACTCCAGTGTTGCCACTTCAAAATTTTCAATCCGGTCAAATTTGACAGTTTGACTGGAAAACTTTTTAAAAAATTCTGTCAAAAAATCCAGTCAAAAGTTTTTAGAGTAAAATTCTGTCAAAAAATCGGTCAAAATAAAAATTTAATTAAGAAAGACTTAAAATTAAGTATGTATAATTAAACATGTACATAATTTCTTTGTTTAGATTGATTTATGGAGCGTTGCTTTTTATAAATTCGCAATACCTAATATAACTAATGATATAATGTGACCATGTCGAAGATTTATTTATTTATTATTTCAAATAAAGTAGTAAAATATTTATTTCAAAATATCAAATAAAGATTATCATAAACAAAAAAAGTTGTACTAACATTAATCAAAAACATTATTCCATAAATAACAACAAAACTTATTTCGTACATTAAACGAAAACAAAAATATATTTTATAAAATAAAAAAAAACAAAACTTATTTCATACATTAAACAAAAACTATTTCATTGCACCAAAAAAATATATACATATTCTAAAAATAAACTAATTAAAAAATTTCTTCTATAAAGGAAATATCCAAATCTTCTTCACTGTCGTTTTGGTATATATCTTTTTTACCTATTTTATTAATAACTTCTGGTGGTATTTTCATATTGTACCAATTTTCTTTAGTTAGTTTAAGCTGCATTCTATTTCTCAGCTTATTTTTCACTAAATTTAGTTGGCTAAAAATTCTTTCAATTTCAGCATTGGATATAGGTAGAACCAATGCTTTAATTGCAAATTTTGCCAAATCATAAAATGGATTTTCCCCAGTTGCGTCCTTGTAGTTAAAAATTTCACACCACAATAAAGTTGTGTCGTGAATATTTGTCCAGTTAACTATTGATAAATTATTCCATTGATTACAAATAGAATCAATAGTAATACTATCGTAATCAAATTCAGCGTCAACGAATATTTTTTAAAAATATTTTAAATTTTTAAAAATATTCGTTGAAACGAAATTCTGTCAAAATCGGTCAAATAAAAAAATAAATAAGTCAAAAATCCAGTCAAAATATTTCGAGTTTTTTTCCAGTCAAAGAATATTTTTTCCGGTCAAATTTGACCGGAATTCTGTCAAAATGGCAACACTGGTGGACTCCTTCCTTTGTTGACTGAGAGCGGATTCGGAATGAGAGTGACATGAGAGCGTCGTAGATAAGTCTAACAATATACATATTTTAATTTTTTTTAATACCACGTTCAGAAACTATTAATATTGGAATATGATGTTAATAATGAATATGAAGTGTATAATGTTCGTAATATGCTATACATTTTTCAAAAATTTCCTGTCAAACATTATACACTTACGGAAGTTAATATTCTCAATATACACATATTATTACGACTTTCGTCCCTGCAATTTTCGATTATTTACAAAAATTTTATTCAACCCTTGCTTTGTTTTTATATTTTAAAATTAAACTGTCAACATTTTCAGTTAAAAATTTTTTATTTTATTTTTATGAATAGCTATTTCAGGTATAAATAAAATTACCTTTTGAAAATATTAAAGAAAAAAGTAAACTCTAATAAAAAAATATTATTTCACAGGTATAGAAACGAGTCAAAAATTAGGTTCGCAAAAGTGTTTCTAAAATGGCATTTGTTTACGTTTTTGAAGTCAGCTGATTATAAATATGTCAAATATTATTGAATTAATATCCCAAAATTGATTGTAACCGTTTGACATTTAATGTAATATTCTAGTTAATATCAGAGTTTGTGAACAAGCTATAAAACCCAATAAATAATATTTTGAATTGTGATAATCAAAAAGAAATAAAACCAATTTCGAAAAGATTCAGAGCAGATATTTTCCTTAAGATTTATAGCCATTTCTTGGATATTAATGATTATTCGAGCATATTTGTTTGGTAATTTTATCTCTTTCACACGCAAATCATTTTTGTATCTTCTATTAATAAAAAATATATATATATCGTATTTGTTTTATAAAAATTGAAAGCCTTGAAGGATTAAAAAATTTTAATTAAAAAAAAATTAGATTTGGGTGCTAACTGCTAATATTTATTTTTTGAACGTAATGTGAGTGATGTGACTCTTTACTTTGAAAGTTTAATATTGATTGCCATTGTTGATAGTTTGACAGAATAGCAATAGCATTGTGTATGTCATCTTAAATGTCATTGAATTTAAATTTTGTTCGTCATTCATATCCACTTATTGCTTGTTATTTCTTCTATTAATAAAATTTACAAATAGTTAAAAAAGTTTGAATTAATTAAAGAAGGAACATTCTAAATCTGTGAAAATGTTTAGAAATCAATACGATAGTGATGTCACTGTTTGGAGTCCACAAGGACGTCTTCATCAAGTGGAGTACGCTATGGAAGCAGTAAAACTTGGTTCAGCTACTGTCGGTTTAAAAAACTCTGAATATGCTGTTTTAGTTGCTTTAAAAAGAGCTTCATCCGAACTTTCTTCTTATCAAAAGAAAATTATACCAATTGATGATCATCTCGGAATTTCAATTGCCGGTATTACGGCGGATGCCAGAATCTTAAGTCGCTACTTACGGAGCCAATGTTTGAATTATAAATATTCATATGATACCAATTATCCAGTGGCTCGATTAATTTTAAATTTAGGAAATAAAATGCAAACAACTACTCAACGGTATGATCGCCGGCCTTATGGCGTTGGACTTCTTGTCGGAGGTTATGATGATAAAGGACCTCATATATATCAAGTTCTACCATCAGCGAATTATTTTGATTGTAAAGCTATGTCAATTGGTTCTCGTTCTCAAAGTGCTCGTACATATTTAGAACGTCATTTAAATGAATTTGCTGATTGTTCAAAAGACGATTTGATATGTCATGGAATTCAGGCTTTGCGAGGATCATTACCTAATGAAGATTTATTGTCAAAGGATGAACTTTCACCTCTTTTAAATATATCTATTGCTATTGTTGGTAAAGATCAACCTTTTAAAATATTAGATGATGATGAAAGCCGTCATTATATGTCCCTAACTAAATCGAAGGCTCCGAAGGTTGCCAGTTCATCACGTCCTGGTGATGATGATGACGATACACCGCCACCAATTCCAAAGGACGAAAGTGAACCACCAGCAGGCCCAAACGATCCTATTCCTCTTGTTGCAATGGAAACATAAAACTCGTATTTTTAAATTTAAAAGCTTTTAAAAATATATGGAACTCTTTGGATATTCTATCAAAATTTTATTTGGGGATCCGTTTCCTATAATCTTTTTGAAAAATACGGAAACGGATCCCCAAATGAAATTTTGAAACATTTTGAATTATTTCAAAGTAAAACATTTATATAAATAAAATTAAAAAATAAAATGCTTTTATAAATTTTAAAAAATATTTTTACACATCTCACATTGGTGTTGTCGTTGTGAGATTTAAAATGTTGAAAATTCTAAAAACAATAAAGATTAAAAATCAAAAAACAAATTTTTCACAACATAAATATTTTTAATAATTTATTATATATCCTAAGAACATTTGTTTTGTCTAATTCACTATTTGTATATATTCGTTTTCTTAAAAATCTAATGAAGGTAGCAAACCTTACGTTATGGTTCACACAACTTTGAATAAAATAAATGAATGTGTAGTTAGTTCTCAAATGCAAGTTCTTAAAGTTCTAAAAGTACATAAATGCATTTATTATAGATTACATGAACTTAACAAATATTTTAAGCAAAATATTGAGTTTAAAATTCTAAATAATTTAGCTAATAATCATAAATATTCGCAATAACAATTTTTTAAATTTAAATGTATGTATACAACTGTTTACATTTTTTTATTCTCTTAACTTTAATTAAGTTTTTTTTAACTTTAAGGATATTCAGTTAATAAAATTGTTTTAATTGTTCGTAAGTGATAAAAAATATTATATTCCAGGGTCCCATTCGAAACCAAGTTGGTATAAATCCTTTATATAGCGCTAAAAAACCTTCATTTCTAGTAGTCTAAAATTAAACGGAATAATTAAAATTCTTAATTAATAAACTGAACTTTCTTACTTGTAGAAAGCAATCAATGCTTCCACTATACAGCTTTTGTGAAGATGATAATACACCATTAATACTAATAGTAACTTTTCTTTGATTCATTAATCGTGTCTAAAAAATTAAAATGTTTAAAAATTCTAGATTTTTATAATTTATTTTTTACCCTAACAACATCTATGGGAGTAGAAGCAACAGCACTTCCCAAGCTTGCTATGAAACTTGAACTAAAATTAGTGTTTTTTTTTGTAAAACAATAAAACTAATAAAAACTTTTATAGGTAACTTACATAAAATGATTAGCTATTTTATCACCAAAAGTATTCATCAAATGATGTTTACAAAAGTCATATACAGGTAACTCAACGGCGGCAATAACAGCAGCTCTTTGAGCAGTAGGACCTACCCCACTCCACAAACCTCGTATTCCCTCATATCGATAAATTTCTGCAAAACATGCAAATAAACCAAGATTATTTGTTCCTTTTCCATGTACTTGCATTCTAACTTTCAAAACATCTGTAGGATTCGCTATAGCACTTGACAATGCACCTGCAACTACTGCACAAAATATATTTCCTGAAATTCGTTCTTTACCAGTATTAGCATCAATAAGAAGTCCTTTTTGTGTTGCAAATTTTTTTAAACTATAGTATGTTCCAAATTTTATAGTGCCATACGTCGCTTGTCGTAAAACTGCCGGCCAAATTCTAAAAATAAATTTAATTTTTAAAATTCAATTCAAAACAATATATAACATTTAAAAGTGAATTAAATTTATGTTATATTAACATTATTTTTTCTTAATTTTAATTTTAAAATATATATTTATATGTAAAAATAAAAAAAATACACTTCAATTTTTTTTTTGGATTTACTCTATAAATTTATAAAATCAAAAAAAAAAAATAGAAAGGATTTTTTAGTACAGAATTCCAGGAATTATAAAATTATATTTGCAATCCTTTTTAATAGGATGCAACATAAAAGAATATAAATAGAAAAACAGTCAATATATTCTAACTAATAATTTCTATCAATAAATAAAATGCAAACTTAAAAAAATAAGAACTAAATTAAACCCAAATTTTATACATTCTATTGCTACTTCATTAAAAGTTCAAATTATTTTATGTACCCTGAATAAAGAGCTGGAAAACCTTCTTCTTTTGATATTTTAACAAAAACATCGGTCATACCCCGATATTTTAACTCTGAAAAAGTTTGATCAATTTTTTGTCCTTGAACTTGTAATCTTGTCTTTGCCGTATCAATTGGAAATGTACCTAAAATTGAGCATTATTTATGGCATAATGCTTAAATGAACATACTAAATTTAACAAAAACTTACCAAATTCAGCAGTGATTGAAGCTAATCCACCATATAAAAATGGACGCCAATCCTTTTCCATTACAATTTAAGATAATAGTAGAAATTTTAATTTTAGTTTCAAAAAATATATATATATATATATTATTAAGTAATCAAAACATAAATAACTCTTAATTAAAAAAAACAAAATATGGTATTATTATTGTAGAGGTTATAACTTTATAAATTGACAGTTTGAATTAGATAGGGTTTTCACATTAAACTTTGCGGCATTTATTTGCCAAATATTTTACGTTCGTGCGGTGAAGTCAGAATTCAAAGATTAATATTATATACTGTTTTCTTGAAGAAGGCTTTTTTTTTTATAGAGATTTTTTTCAAAATAATAAAATTTGTTTAACTATTATTTATGTGTTAATTTTGTTAAAAATCAAAAAAAAAACTAATTGAAAAATGAGCATAAAAATTAACGTACCTATATAACAATATGCTACCAGCCGACTGCTGAAATTACTTTTAAAAGTACGAATTAGCCCAATGCCCAAAAATATAGTTAAATGTATAACCACTTTATTTGCGATTTTTAAATTTATAAAAATTATGTACACAAAAATAGTAACTGCGAGAAAATATACTTTCAAAAGGAATAACTTTTATAGAATAAATACCCTTAAATAAATAAATTTAACTAAGAAAATTTTATATATAAAACAGCCCATCTCCTGAATATAAATAATTTATAATTATGTAGGATATTTTATACTATGTCAAATTCTAAATAAATTTTTAAAAGAATAAATTTGGGTGACTTTCATGTTATCATTCTAAAAAAAAGTAATTAAATAAATCCTCCTACAAATGTAAAAATAAAATTTTTATTAAATCATATTCATAATTTTTCTCATGGAGGTAATTTACTGAACTTTTTTTTTATAATTATATTATCCTATTACATTTTTTAATTTTAAAAATATTTAAATAATACATCTAATCACCACCTTCCTTTTTCTCTTTAATAGCGTCTTTAAATCTTTCTTCAAAAAGAGATAACTCGGATATTAAATCTGTAATGGCACCCATGAAAGCTTCTTGTGGTGAATAGTCTGATGTCGTTTGAATCCTAATAACAAATTTATGTTCAAGTGGATGAGGTACCTTATATCCAGCAAACAAAACATTTGGATCTTTTAAAAGTTGATTACGAATCCTTAAAAATTATTAATTATTTTTTATGCAACATTCTTTTATGAATAATCTTACATATTCCCTAAAGTATGATCTTCTTTATTGACAGTGAAAATTGCTGCATTGGTCACCTTTGTATCAAGCTCTTTGATAATTTTTTTCTCACCTTCATATAACAAAAATGATTCAAAGGTAGGTGGAGCATTCATTTTTAATTAAATATTTTTTTTTAAACGATTTGAACTTGTTTACAAATATTTTTACAATTCAGTTTTAATACTGCTTCTTATGTCAGCCAAATGTCATAACTGGACTGGATCACATTCACATCCGATTTTGACATGTTTATAAAAGAATTATTGAATCACAAGCTAAACTCTACTTAGTGATTTTCACGCTGTAGCGGCACTTTTTGTAGTTACGTAACAAATATTAAATAGATTTTAAAATATGCTAAATAAAAATAGATCAAAATTAATATTAGAAAAAACGTATTTAGGAAATATGTAACTATTTAAATAAAAAACTGAGAAAATTAAATTTAAAATACAATTTACAATAAACATTTTTAATTTCTAAAAATTTTAATCTGATACTTTATTCATTGGGATCAATCTTTTTGTTCCATTCTCTATATTGAAGAATGAAGATCATCTTCAATTTTTAAAATAATTTAATAATAATCTTATATTTGATGGGATGGCATTATACTCAAAGGTAACCATTTTCCTGTGACGCTTTGGAATATCAAAGGACATATAAAATTAAACCACTAATTTCAGATGTGTGATGCAGTAATCGGTAGTAGAAATATTTAATTGAAAGTTTAAGCACTACACGATCGTTGTCATCATTGAGTATAGTTGCACGGATAAAGTTTAAAATGACAATGAACATTTTAAATATAGAAAAAGAAAATATTAGAGGTAGAAGAAAAGAAATGCTAATAAATAATAACTAATTTCATATTTTATGTGTTGAACACCAGGTTTAAAGGGTAAAAGTGTAGCTGTCAAAGCTGTCAAAAATCAACTGAGCTAATGTCATTCAAAACTGTACAGTGTACGTCTGTCTGTATATTGAAAAAAACTATTGCAATAATAAAGTAAAGTTTCACATATTTGATTTGATTTTAATTGTTCTGTTCAACCTAAAAAAGAAAAAAAACAAAAAAAATCAAAATCTAGTTTTTAAATATTTTTGTTTTCCTGCTTTTAAATATTAATTTATTTTTTTTTTTAAATATTTTGATGTGATAAAAATTATTAATATTAAATAAATCCAATTATTATAAACAAATTAAGAACAAAACTTTAGAGTTAAGCTCATCGAAGTATCGATTTGTTAAGAAAAAAGTTTTTATACGTATTCTAAGTGAATGTTTATAAACGCAAAAAAGAATGAAAGTTTGTGCGTTTTAATATTTAATTGTAGTTAATTTTTTTTTCAGTATTAACAAAAAATTAAATATAATAAATATTATAAGAAAATTTAAATAAAACTTTTATATTAATTAATATAACTGAATGCAACATGAATATAGTTGGTGATTATGAATATAGCACAAAAGACATGTTAGGCCATGGGGCATTTGCAGTAGTATACAAAGGAAGACATCGCAAGGTAGGCTATTTAATAATCTAATAGCTTGTTTAGTAACTTTTTAACCAATTTAGAAAAAAAAATTTACTAGTTATCATAAAGTTTTCTTTGTTCTTGTATTTAACTATCCAAATAATATTTTAATTGTTTTTTAAATATATCTACACACACATAAATTTGTTTTAAACATACGATTATTAGTACTTTTGAAAAAAATAAATTTTTAATTAAGAGAACTATAACTCGATATGTAAAATAATTAATATTAAATTTGGACTTGAATGACGTTAAAAATATTGATTATATTTTCAATTTTTAAGTTACCTTGAACTATATTTGGGTTACTTAACGTCTATTGAAATTAATGCAATATTCTTCCCCGTTAGACATGAATCCTTAATGTATTATTTTCTAATTTATGTTGAGAATTAATGATTCTTTTAGTTACTAAAATTTATAAATTAAATACATATATGTTAAATTGATATCAAATAAATAACTATCCTTTTTCAAATTTCAATTCAAAAATTCTTTTTTTCAGAAATCAAGCTTCCCTGTTGCAATAAAATGCATCACAAAAAAAGGATTGATAAAATCACAAAATTTACTTGGAAAAGAAATTAAAATATTAAAAGAATTAACTGAATTGCATCATGAAAACGTTGTTGCGTTATTGGATTGCAAAGAATCTCAAGACTGCGTAAATTTAGTTATGGAGGTAAGTAATTGTTGAAAAACTTTTGTAATTATTAAACATTTTTTTCTAATAGTTATTTTAAGTTTCTTAAGTAGTTCGATCACGGATATCTAAAGTTTTAAAACTTTTTAAAGGTTAAATGCCTAATTTAACAATTTAAAAATAAGTACAGTACAATTAATAATCGGTACTAATTCCAAATTTTTTTTGTAGAATTTTTAAATAAGGATCAGTTAACATTGTTATGAAGTTAAGCTTCAATTTAAAGGATTTTAATATTTAACATTATGAATAATGTTTGTCAACCTTATATTGAGTATAAAATTAAAGTGTTTTATTTTTTTTTATGTTTAAGATATTCCTTTTTTTTTTTTATTACCACTAAAAGCCTTATTCTTTTTACCAATTTTTAACATCTTTGTTGAAGACTCTTATAGACATTTAAAATTAAAATTGTTCATTTTTATATTCGTTAAGTAATTTTTTAAAATTCAAATATATTTTATAGAAGGCTTAATCTTAGTACAAATTTTAAATTTATTTATGTCAAGTCTCCTATAGAAATTTTTATCTCTCTAAGTATGTTAATTAAATTCGTTTCTTTTTGTTAAAGAATAATTTGTTAATATTCGTAATTTTTAAAAATTTTAATATCTATTATACAATAAGCATTATTATCAACTTTATCTTGACTTTACATCATATAAATTTTAAATAAGATTTTTTATAGTATCAATACTAAGATAAAATTTAAAAAGCTATTGTAATATTAAAATTAATCAAATGGTTAATTAAAAATACCATACAATTAAGCGTTAATTTTTTAAAAGCATTATCAGTTTCCCCTGGAACTGTTATTAAACTAAACCAATCTTGACTTTTTCAATATTTGATCAATTTAAAAATGCTTTTAAAAATTTTTCATTTCATTTTATATTCTCTTTGTTATTGAGTGGATGGAAATCTTTTTCTAAACATATATTTGGGTATAAAAAAACGAATATAATTTTACATCTATAGAGTGTCTCTTTTTTATTACTTAATATTATTTTTTTCATTATTTTTTTACCTGCCCTAGTTATTTCTTACATGGCATTTTTCTTTATAGTAAATTTTTTGTTTTTATTTTTTGAAGGGTTTTTTTTAATTTAAGCGGTACTCTGTGGCCTTACTTTGCAGTTTACAGTTTCTTTATTGCATTCTGGTAATAACTGCCGAAAACTACTTATACTAGGATTTTTACTTATACACCTTATTTAATTCTCTATAAATTATTTCTTTTGTGTCTATAAATTATTTCTTTTTTCTAAAGTCGAAAGTATTAATCTAAATATATTCGGTAATTCTAATCCTTTTTCATAACTAATTATAGTTGATCTTAAGTTTTTTTTTTATAAAATCTGTAAAAAATAAAATTCTTAAAAAATCTTTTTAGAAAGTTTAATTTTTTATTCAAAAACAAATTACAAAAAATAAATCATATAATTAAAGTATATATTGAGTTATATATTATATATATACACATATCAACACCCAATTAACATTATTATTAACTAACATATTCTTTCAAATATACTTTTCTTTGAAAATAAGTTTTTTAAAGATTCTTTAAAAAAGAAAACTAATTACAAAATACCCTTTCAAATCGAAAGGTCTGAACTTAAATTTTAACAAAATGCAAAAACTACATTTTAACCATCTCAGATAAACTTAATTATTGTAATTTTAAAATACACAAAGTAAATGGTAAACACTTATCAAATTTTTGGATATGGGCATATAAATACAAAATTCAAATAAACGTTAGAAACGTTCATATGAAAAAATTATGACCAATATCCAAATGCATTTTTAAGGTTAAAAAAAAAAAAATTAATACATTTTTCCTATTCCATTTTATATACATAAATACATTATAATTATACTTTATTTAAAGGAATTTCTTCTGTAGGTTTTACATTATCAGTTTTGACGGGTCCTCGTGTTTTTTTCGTGCGACACAATTTAGTTTTAATTCCATAGATGTCTTTTCGACATATTACTCCAATGATTAATCCTATTACTGCTATGCCCATTATAGCTTAATTCAAAAAAAAAATTTATTTTTTTTTCAACAATAAAATGCACAATAATGAGAACGTTTCTTATTTATACAAATATCATAAATGTGTTTAATTTAAATACATACCAAATAAACAATAATTAATTATCTCTGATGAAATTTGGACGGCACTTTCATCCTTTTCTCCTTCATCATCATTGTTTAGCTCTGTCGTATTGAGTGTATTCGCTGTAGTAGTCATATTTTTATTTTTCCGATTCCAAAATTTTGTTGCTGTATTGGCACAAAAATTAAACTATGTATTTTTTTTACCAATAAAATTTTATAGGTTAAATAACTTACTTTGATTTTTAGTATTTTTTGTACTTTCATCTATTTGCGTTTCTGTTGATGTTGGAGGTAATCCAGCAACAATTTGAAAACAACTCAAATTTGAATCACCAAAATTAATAATATCAATTGACTGTAAAATTTGACATAATTCGTATATATAAGTTTGTTCTAGTTCAGGTAATGTTAATTTCATCAAATTTTGAAGTGATACATTAAAAGCTTCTATATTGATTTTCTGAAAAAAAAAGCAATTTAATTCAAACAGAACAGGTCAAAATTTTATTTAAGTTTTTATAGCGAATAACAAGGTTAATAAAAGCTTCACATATTTTTTAATAAAACTTTTTAAAAGCTCTTTAAGATTCGAATTTTATATAAAAATACAAAAAAGGACCAAAGATAAAAATTTAAACTTATCACTTAAAGTAAATCTTTGATAAGCTTAATAATTTTATGATAAAAAAGCTTATATTTTTTTTAAATAACATTTACTATAACCAAACACTATAAATATAAAATTTAAAAACTAGACATACATATCTAATTGTCAATAGAACAAAACAAAGTGTAAAAAACGTAATTTTATATAAGTTTTGTTTACCTTATTAAAGTTATTTTTATCCAACATTAACTTTGACAAACCACTTGTATTTTTAAAAGTATCATTAAAAATTTCATTTATGCTACAATTTCTTAAAGTTAACACTTTCAGTTCAGGTGCGTTTAAAAAACTTCCAACACTAAGTAATTTTATTGCATTATTACTTAAATCCAGATCAAAAATGCTAGGATTTTGAATAAAAATGTTCTGATCTATCCCAGTTATTTTATTACTTGCTAAATTAACAGTATGTAATTTTTTATTACCGTTAAAAACCTATAAATAAATTTTTAAAGAAATAAAATAAATTCTAAAAATATTTTACATACGTCTTTATCTAAATTTTTAATTTCGTTGTTGCTCAATAAAATTTTTTGCATATTTATTAACTTATCTAATTCATCTTTACTAATTTCTTTGATATAATTATTACTTAAATCTAATTCTGTTAATGAAATTGGTAGATTTTTTGGTATTGTTTCAAAATTTCTATTTGAACAATTAACAAAAAGAAGTTCTTCATCACAGTCACAAATATCTGGACATTTGCTTATTACTAAATTTTTTTCTTTAATAAAAAAATACCATAATTAATTTATAAATTTAATATATGATTAATTTATTATTTTTACCTTTTAACTTATTGTCTAAATCAGGCTTAAAATTTGTAGTTTTTACAGTAGTAATTTCTATAGTAGTGTTGAATTTATCACTATTAGTGGTTTTACTAATTTTTTCTTCATTAGAGTAATCGTCATACTCATCATCGTCATCAAATTGTTTCCAATAATTGTCTTCTGTCGTTGGCATACTATAACTGAATTGAAAATTTAAAAGAAGATACATAAATAAAATCAAACATTAATTAATATTATTCCATATTTGAATACATGTTACGTAAAATCTAAATATTTTAATTACCTCATAGATAATAAAAAAATTAAAAGTAATCCAAATATGTAATGTGTGTGCATTTTTAATATAACAATGTTATTTAATGTTTTATATATTTTTTCTAACTTTGCGAACAATTTAATAGAGCTGCTTCAATATTTCTTAAATCATCCGATTTCTTTCACTTTCTGCATTGCTGATTGCTGTAGTTTTTTGTTAATCCAATATAATTTTGAATCAACCTCTTGCACATTTCTATCGAAAATTTATCAAAACAAAGAATTTTTAATACTATTATGTAATGAAAGTAAAGTGTAAGTCGAAATTTAATAAAAAAAAAACAAAACAATTTTTATAATCCAATTTTTAAAGATTTTTATCACCATAATAAAACTTATTTGTATTGTAAATTTAACTAATGATTAACTAGCATTATGGTATCATTGTTTTTTAATGACGGAATTTTTAATCTATGAAAAATTTAATTTTAGATAGTGTTATCAAAATAAATTACTAGATTAAATCGGGTTCATAAGTTGGAACTAAAATTTTTACTTTACTTATTTAACTGAGTAGGTAATTTTAAAAACCAAAAAAAAATTAACCTTGGTGACAGTGTGCTCACATCAAAAATTACACATTATTTTTTGTTTTAATTTAGAATGTAATAAATATTTATTACCGTTTTATAAAATTAAAAACAATTAAATTGTTAAAATTGGAATAAATTTAATACTTTGAGGTAATGCATTAATTTAATTGTTCTCATCATGATTCATAATATAAATTAAATACACATGAACATTGTACTTTTTTTATAAAATGAAAATTTATGTTTGTATTTCTTATTGATTAAAAATTATTTTCCTGAACTAAATAATAACTTAACAATATTCAATAATTACTATATATAGTTAAAATATTATACAACTTTAAAACTTAACAAAAAAAAAAAAAAAATAAGTTATATATATTAAATTATTTAGTTTTTAATTACGTGACACATATGTATGTAAAGAAAACGATAAAAAAATTCAATGAAATTTTAATAAAAACTAGTTTTTGAGTATTATTGCAAATTTATTTATGTACGCATTTTACGTAAGGAGCCACATTATGACCTTTAATTTAAATTTACTTTGTTTTTTTAACATATTTCATAAAGTTTTATTTTATTTACTATTCTATCATACCTTAAATGAAGTCAATTATGTTTTACATTTTATGTTTAATAATAGGTATAACAAAAATAATATATTGTTGTATAAATTTACACTTACGAAAATTATTATTTTCTTTTAATCACTAGCAGAAATGAGAATTAAATTATCAATTTTTTTAAAAAAGCGATTAAATTTTTTCCTAGAGGAATATCAGCAGAATATTTAGACTTGTCAAAAGCAAAAGTATTAAATAAAACAAACGAGTTTTTATTTTTGTTAATTTTGTGACGTTTATAACCAAAAAAAAAAAAGAACAAATAAAATAAAAATAAATATACACGGATTTACAAACTCATTGTTGCCGATTACTATACATTGACGCGTTATTCATACGACTGCGCTTGTAAAACTGAAATGACAACATGATTTTTTCTTTTTTTGAATGAATATTGAATATGAATATTGAATAGAATGAGAATTGAGAAATTGAATAATGAAATATAAGTGTAAATGTTGATAAAAAAAAATTATTAATCTTCATTTCATATATTATTATGAAAATCAAATCAAAAAAACTATAATAATAACACAAAATATAAATTATGAATCTCATTTTCTGTTCATGGAAATCAGAATTTTATTTTTTTTGAGAATACTCTGGCCTCAGAATTCAGAAATTTAAAGAGAATGAGAATATCAACAAATAACAATAATTTCTTATGAAAATTATAAAACTTTTACTTTTTGAATAAATTTTTTTTTTAAAGTTACCTCAGAAGTTTAACTCTTACTTTACTAGTCAATTCACTTCTCGCGATAAAGGAAGTAGTGGCTAGATCTTGTAATATGTACTAACAAGTGCTATTAAATTTTACAAATTTGTAATGTTCAAAAAAAAAAAAACGGATATTGTTTTCAATGTAGATGAAATTCAAAATTCAGATTCTTAAAACAAAACAAAGGTCAGTCACTTCATTTGGTAAAAGGTATCAAAAAAAAGTTTAGCCGACCGTTTCCTTTTTTAAAATTAGTAGGTAGTTTTTGTTAGTTTTAAACTTTACTTTTATAAAAAGAGAGAAATATATGACGTCAGAAAATTTTTTTAGTATTGTATAAAGCCAAAAACGCTTTTGAAAAAGTTTTTGCAAGTAAATTTTTACTTATCTTTTTATTTTACTGTTAAAAATTTTTAATTTTTTAAAGTTTGGTTGAATTAAATAATAGATGTTTTTAAAATTATTTTATTTTCCTTCTTCTCAAAGCAATATATTTAAAATTTAACAAAATTTTTTAGAAAAAAAAATAAAAAAACAGCCTTTTTAAATTTGCTATTTAAGATAGAGTTTACATTATCAGTTTTGCAACTAAACTGATAAGTATTAATGATAAACTGTCATCATGAAATCATTTTAGCTAAAGAATAACAAAGAAATTTAGTAATTAAAACAAGAGGAGGATAAATTGTCATTCTTCGGTCGGATGATTAATTGTTTAAATGGCATTCTACACTATTGACAATACATTAACTAACAAGCGTGAATATCATTCGTATCGTATAATAAAATCAAAAATTTTTGAATTTCCTCATTCAGAATAACATTCTTTCATTCAGGGGTATACACTATTTCATGCAAAGAATGACATTAATGTATGACAGTGTATACTATATCGAACAACTGACGACTTAACAAATATGTGTCCCCGAACCCGACTCTACTGTAGTATTATAGTACTACTAGTAAAATAAATCAAATAGTGGGTGTGTAACACTTTCAGAAGGACTTAGAACTACTTCGATTCGAAAAGTGCAGATTTTGGCATTAATAATCCATATGCGTTCATTAGTTTTAAAACATTGGGCTAATAATGCGCACGTGGATCAATACCTTTAAAAATTTTAGGACAAAATTTTATTGTTGTTTTTTTTTTTAATTATGACAGATGTGTATAAAAATGAAAAATCTATACCTAAACATAAATAATTGTATGAAAAAATTTAATTTAAATTTAATGCTTTTTCAATGTGAAAAATACAAACTATCTTTGAATTCAAAGGGGAGTGTAAAGTGGATTCTACATTATTTTTTTATATTCTATACGTAAGTAAACCTCACCACTAACAACAATACAAAATTTTAAATCAATTATACTTAGAATTACCGACATTTTTCTTTCAACATTAAAATTCTTATTTTGGTACAAAATCTATTATCTATTGGACTAAAACAACACATTCAATCTCGATATTTGAATAACTGATATAAAACCTTTTTTATTTTAATGTGCATTATCATCTCTTTTTAGAGTATTTAAAAGTTTTATGCAAATTTAGTTAATCTAATTTCGGAGGGGTAAGACCATGTTCCTGAGCATTGTGAAATGTTCTCAAAATCTATCAAAATCTATTTTATGGTAAAAACTGCAGTAAAACTTCACTGATGCTTTAAATAAATTCGATTTTAGTACCTGCCTTAAAATTACACCGTATAATTAAAAAAAGTAAAATTATAAAAAAAAAAATCGAATAAACTTTTTCTATAATGACGTTAAAAAAACTAAAGTGTTAACAAAAAACTACTAGAAATCGGATCGATTTGCATTAAAAAACCTTGTACCCTATTTTAAGGAATAATATCGTATTGAATTCTCACTAACTAAGAAGATCCTATTGATTTAGATTGTATGTTGAAGGACAAG
Organism: Dolichopus griseipennis; assembly: GCA_963082915.1. Lineage (NCBI taxonomy): Eukaryota > Metazoa > Arthropoda > Insecta > Diptera > Dolichopodidae > Dolichopus > Dolichopus griseipennis. The sequence goes on from OY720443.1 coordinate 84,790,093, forward strand.
ATGGGTTATGTATTTTTACCTTTTTTTTTAGATATAAGAGTATAAATTTATATTTGGTTTTAAGATTTAAAATCATAATTCGTAAAAAATAATTTTAACTTATACTGCTTATACCTATAAGGTTATTAAAAGTATAAAATTACGTTAAAAAAATAATACATAATAATATATACACAAATCCATACATCCATAAATACTTTTTTATGAGTTAGGTAACTTTATTTTTTTTGTTTACAAGTTTAACTAGATATCATTCTTCAGAAGTAGTTACATACATATATGTATATATAATTTTCGCTCTTACTAGCTTACTTAACATTTATGAAAAAAAAAATCATTTAGTTTTAATTACAGTTGATATTTACTTATCAACCGTAACCAATTTAAAAATAAAAACATTTCGTTAATATTTTTTTCTTTCATTGTTCTCTATATAGTCATGCAAATATCTTAAATAATGATTAAATTAGTACCTACTTTATTTTGATACACACTTTTATTTTTCTTTTATACTTGACTTAATTTAATATTGAACTTTAAACGTGATATTTCTCTCGCTATAAAGAAATTAGAATATGATTAATTTGATTTTTCGTTTTAAATATGCACCTACATCAAATATATAAAACAATTAAATTCATATTCTAGCATAATGAGAGAGAAATTCGATTTTGAAATAAAATTTTTTGTCATCAAAATCAAAAGGAGGTCATTGAATATCTAATCTCAGGTTCAAGTAATACTACGTATTTTTATCATAAGTTATTCGCATAATTATTATTCGCATGTTGTTTGATTATTCCAATATTCATTATTTAGCCTTGTAACCAACAAAAGATCATCTTTGTCCTATCTGCTCTACAATTTACATACTAAATTTTTCATTTAAAACTCGCAAAAAATTAAAAAAAAAAAAAAAAATTTAACTTTGTTAGAAAATTACTTATACATTTGGAATAGTAAACATGACGTATCTTATCTTCTTGCAGCTTTAAATTTTTTTTTATTATTTTTCGATTTAATTCCTTATATCACAGTCAAAATCACAATATAAATTATGAACTTTGGATTTTTAGTTGAATCATTTTATTGCAATACCTACAATACTCTTTTAATACTTTTTTAATATTGAGAAGAAAATTCCATTCAAATTAAAATTACTCATTTCATTCATCTTATGATTATCATTATGCATTTTTTTTTTAAATTTTTTATGCATTATTATAATATTAACAGAAAGTTAACTTATTAAGCAAACAGTTCCCATAGAGTAATAGGTATAAAATTAACAGATCTAGTCAAGATGATCTTGATATTTAATTATTCATAAAAACTATGAAGCATGGTTAGTATACACTGCACACATTCTGGTAAAATCAATTCAATATATTTTTGTAACGTCACATCGCAATTAAATAAATTTTCGAATTTCTATCATATTGAAATCAACTACAGCAACGTGAAACAAAGTGTAAAAAAATACGACAGAATCAGGATAAAAAAAGCTAAAAAAAACTTTACATTATTTTTAAATGAATATATGAATTTTTTAATTTGAAAATAGAAATACATATTGCATTCCTTAAAATTTATATTTATTTAATTTGTAGTATTGCAATGGCGGAGACTTAGCAGATTATCTCGGATTACAAGGAACACTTAGTGAGGATACTGTTCGTTTGTTTCTTATCCAACTAGGTAAATATACACTATTCTCAATTTTAGAAACAAGTTCTTTAATAAAATTTTTTAACATCTTTAATTTGAAGCTGGTGCTATGAAAGCTTTGTACACAAAAGGAATTGTTCACCGAGATCTGAAACCGCAGAATATTTTACTATCATACAGTCATGGTAAAATATTGCCTCCACCTTCCAAAATAACATTAAAAATAGCAGACTTTGGATTTGCCCGATTTCTTCATGATGGTGTAATGGCGGCAACTCTTTGTGGTTCACCAATGTATATGGTAAAAATATTTTGGAAATCATAAATTTTATATGCAATACAATGATTTTTTTTTATTTTTTAAGGCTCCAGAAGTAATTATGTCCTTGCAATATGATGCAAAAGCAGATTTGTGGTCTCTCGGCACTATAGTTTATCAATGTTTAACTGGAAAAGCACCTTTTCATGCTCAGACACCCAACGAACTTAAATTTTATTATGAACAGAACTCAAACTTAGCTCCGAAGTACTTAATTTTATAAATGTATATATGCAGATGGAGTCCTTATCATTAAAATTATTCAATTTCAGCAAATAATATATTAAAAAACATTAAAAAATCTATAAAATAGTTATGTTTTTACTTGTTAAATAGATTATGTAAATATTTTATATTTAGAATATTGAAGTTAAAATAATTGTTAACACCACATAGATTAAATTTGTTCTTAGTTCTTGAATCTTTTTCAATAATTAACTTCTACTAATTTATCATCGTTTTTGTTTTATTTATGATACGATTCTTCATCTGCATTCAAAAAAAATATAATTATATTTTTATTCAAATGAAATATATTTAATTTGTAGATTACCGGTAGGAATTTCTCCAGAATTAAGTGATTTGTTACTTGGTTTACTTCGTAGAAATGCTAAAGATAGAATCTCTTTTGAATGTTTCTTCAATCACAAATTTTTACAAAGACCAAGAACACCTCAATCACCAGGTTAGTTAAAAAATATTTAAAATTAATTTTTAAAACTGATTTTAATCTTTAAAGTTGATATATCATCAGTTATATCAAATATGCCCCCACCAAATGCAGCAGGTTTACCACAAGTTCCAGACCATCTTGAACCTATTGATAATATTAATACAACAACGTTAACTAATACTGGTATATTATGTGAAAGTGAACGTAACAGCGATCTCAGCAGTCCAGAAGACTCGGATGATTTTGTTTTAGTACCCAATCATATTCCGGAGGATAAATGCAATATTGAGTATGAAAAAAAATATGGCAATAAAGCAGAATTTAGTCCACCTAGACCAAGCTCTTTACCAATATCAGAACCTAAACCTGTACCAACACCACATAGAAGAATTTCAAATACTGCAACTGGTGGAAATATAAATATCAGCAATAAAAAAGGAATAGACTTTTCATCACCAAAGTCATCTACAAATAACGTACCCAGATCACAACCTATTAGCGTAAATAAAAGATCTGAACATCGGAATAGTAATGGAAGCGATATAAATTCAATATCACCACCCTCTGTCCAATTTGCTATTGGTACACCTCCAAGTGGACCTGGTGGTATATTAAGCAATCGACGTCGTTCAACATCTGGTGGTTCCCTATCTGAAACTCCACCAACAGCACCATGTACTTGGCAAGTTAGTCCAAATGCACAGCAATCTCCTCTGCGTCGTTCTAATAATAGTTCGCCAGTTCTACCGACGGTTATTTCTAAACTTCCAACTTTAGGAAGTCCAACTCTTTTATTAGGAGAAAATAATAACTCACATCATCAGCATCCTCATCATATATTAGGACCTCGAGCGATAACATTACCTGAACTAGGAGCTACTGGTGGACTTCATAATTTATTAGATACAAGTGAAGGCGGAAACAGTGCACATACATTACCTTTCCATGCACCGGAATTATGCGAAGAAACCTTAATGGGACGAGAGCACAATGAAACTCTTTCAAAACTGAACTTTGTGTTGGCACTATCGGATTGCATACAAGAAGTTGCAGATTCTAGATGTGCGCCTTTATCAGCACTGATGTCTGCAGAAATAAATAGTGGAAATGATTCACAACAAATCCCACCTCATGCACCAGAACATTGTAAAAGGGCAGAACGTTTAGTTTTATTAGTCAGGTACATTTTCTTGAAAACAAATAAAGTTAAATATCGATCTTTTACTTTTTTTTTGTATATTTAAGGGCTTTGCAATTATTATCATCAGGTTTGAATTTAGCATCACAACAGCTTAGAAGTGGAAATTTAAAACCTTCTGCCAATGTCAAAAATGGTAAAATAAAATTTTTATCTATAATAAACAACTTTTAACATTTTACCTATTTTTAGCTTTATTAACAATGAATTCAAAATATAGAAATATTTTATATGAATCTAAAAGATTAAATGGCACTGGTTTATTACATAAAGCCAATGTATTAAATGCTGACAAAATATTATACAATTATGCTATAGATATGGTAAGAAAATTTTTTAAACTGATACTTCAAAACGCTGAATACTATTTATGTTTTTAAAACTTCTTAAGTAAAATTTTATGGATTGTATTAATTTAATTTTTAAAGTAGGACAAATAAAAATTGAAATATTAAATTCATGTTATGGTAGAAACATACAAATATCGTAAAATTTTATTCATATAATTATTATTTACAGTGTCAATCTGCTGCTGTAGATGAACTTTTTGGAAATACTAAAAGTTGTTTTGAACGTTATAATACAGCACATATATTATTCCATTCACTTGCTCAGAAATGCAGTCATCCACAGGATAAATCTCTGTTATCTAAATGTAAGCTCTTAAACTAAAATATTTTATAAAAATGTTTTTTTAATTTTCACAACTAAGTTTTTGAACTTTTTTTTTTCATTCTTTTTTAATTCTATGTTTTTTATTCAATTTTAGATCGCGATGCTGTCGAGAAGAGATTAAGTATATTACAACAACATGGGTACATATATGTTACAGAAGATTCAGCATAAATTTCTGGGCTTCCTTTCTATAATGTTACACAATTTACATTAATATGAACAATTATTTTATTTTTATTTTTTACAATTCAAGTTTTTAACTTATAATGACGTACGTTATTGTTTGTGACAAAATAAGGTAAAAATATCTGTTTGAAAAAATTAGAGTTGAAAAAAAAAATGATTACAAGAAAGTTATTAAAAATAGTCTATATAGGGACATGAAATGAATAGATTAATGTACGCAAAATCTATTTAAATCAATTTATATCGATTAATTTATGAATAGATTTTCCAAAGTTATACTGAAATAATGCAAAATATTGCATAAAATGTCGAAATTTATGTTTTTAAAATATTTTTGTTTTATTTTTAATTATCATCATAATTACTTAAACTTTTTTTTATGGGGAAATGGAGTACAAATTTCTATTTCTCTCTTTAAATTATTATATAAGACAAAATACGAAAATGCTATACTAGAACAGTGATAATTCAAGTATTTCATAAGTTTTCATATTTTTAAATCCGTTTAAGTAATAAAACATACATGAACAAAACAAAAAGAACTTGAAAATATATATATATTTTTATTTTTATTATTTTTTTTGTTAATATAAATAATTAGAAATTTAAAAAAGCTGTTGTGAAGGCATATTAAATTGAAAATTAAAACGTTATTGTAATATGTATAATTTACATTATAAAATTAGAAAATAAAATTATTAACAATAAGCCATAACAGTAAAAAAAACTATTAATGGAATAAAAATTATTAACTGATGGGATAACATAATTAAAGAAATTATTATAAAAACTAAGAATTGCAGTTTTATTAATTTTTATTATTTTTATTTAATTACTAGCTGTGCCCGGTTCGCGTTGCTGGCCCCCGTCCGTGTTGCTGGTCCCGGTCCATGTTTCCATAGAGTCAAAGCAAAAGCTCAAATGACTGTAGATTAATTTTAAATAAAGGAAAAAATTCTTTGAAATCTCTCAAACAAATAAAAAATAGGTTTTTTTGTTGTTGTTTACAGAATTTTTTTTTTTGAAATAATGATTTTATAATAACAGTGATTTTTGGTGTTAAATCATAATGTCTTGTTTTAATTAAAAACAAATTTTTTAAATTTTAAATTAAATTCTTTCCTTCTTTTTATAATCTAATTAGTCGGCATTTTGAAGAAACAAAATTCAACTGAAAATAAATATATATATGTATATATATATAGATTTATATAAGTATATATGCGCATTTGAATATATAATATATACTTATGTATTTATTTATGACTACCTATGAATTCGCCAAGATCTTTTCAATGATATCCCACATGATCATATACAGCATGAAAGGATTTAAACGCTTTCTGGACCCAAGTGGGGCGTCCTGGAAACTTGGTCTCCAAACAAAAGTTGTTAAGCTCGGCAAGACCTTTTCCATGATACCTCACATGATAATATACAGCTGAATATACAGCTATATCACGGCCTGTAAACGCTTAAAAAAAAAATTTTAGGGGTGGACTACCCCTAACATTTAGGGGGATCAAAAATAGATGTTGGCCGATTCTCATAGATACCGGATAAGCACAAAATTTCATCAAAATCGGTCAAGCCGTTTCGGAGGAGTATGGCAACGAAAACTGTGACACGAGAATTTTATATATTAGATTTTGTAAATTGTATATTAAATTGATTTTAGAGTTCAGTACAGCAACAAGTGTAGTTAATAAAACAAAAATTTCCGATTGAACACAATTATTTATTGAATAAAACTCAAATAAGCTTATATTGACATATTGTAAATGATTGTTTCTATTACACAAATTCTGGTAAATTTAAAAATTAAATTAAATTACATAACTAGTACATACTAAACTAAATAATATCATTACACAGAAAATTCTTATGTGTATATTAAACACAGAACTTTTTTACTTACTTCATAAAAACAATATGACTTTTAAGTTAAAAGAACTTTATAATAATTAGACTAAATTAAAATATTATAAATACCTCAAATAAAAAAAAGCAATATAGGTTTAACTATAAAATTTAAATGCTGGTATTATATAATATAGAGGAATATGTGAAAACAATTTCGATGCTTTGGCTTTATAATTGTAATAAAAATAACATTGTTATATTATTCATCCCAGTCATCATCATCACAATCAATAATCTGCAACAGTTTGAAGAATAATATATTTTATTTGTTTTGAAGTATATTTACCTTATTTAACATTAAACTTACGTTTGTATCAAGATCACCAAATTCGGATATTCCTGTCAGATCAAGTAAATACTGGGCTGAATTCAAAACATCCAACAACATATCAATATTTCGTTTTTTATATTCATTTAATATTATCTGAAAAAAAATAAAGAATATAAACAGTATCAAAAAAAAAGACAATGGGGAAGAATGTTTACATCAGAGCAAGCAATACATTGTGAAAATTTTTTTGTCGCTGGTATTATATTTTCAAATGTTCCCAACACGCCTCTAATTGAATGTGGCAAAATTCCAAAATATCCTTCTGGAATTGTTTGTTCTGATTTTCCACTAAGAGAAAAATAAGCTGGTGCTGAATTTTTATTTTTATGATGCAATAAAGCAACTAATAATTCAACTGCATAACTTGAAGCAATGTTTGATACACCTGGTCTTGTAACCGTACATTGTTGATCTAAAGTTCTGTCCTTCATTGACTATAATTATTAGACAAAAACAATAAAGTTATTTTAAAAAAAGAATATTAATTTATATAAAACTTTATAATCAAATTTAAAGTATTTTATAGGAATTTTTACATCACCGGGTGCTGTGACATCATGACAAAAGTAACAACCTAAATCCGCTCCACTTATGCATTTTAAGTCTCCAATATCGTTATGCTCAAAAGATGTTATGTTATCATATTCCCTACTTCCGTGTCTCATAACTAAATAACTATCAAAACCAAGCGCCACATTAATAACAATCTACAATGGAAATTTTAGTTATTTTATATTAACCTAGACCTAGAAAATTTAAGAATAGTACCTTTTTATAAAATGAGCCTAAAACTGTAGGTAACCAGCGACTTTCTCTTGAATCAGTCAATAAAAATATAACGTCGTGATCTTGTATTAACTTTTCAATAAGTTTCAAATCTTTTATTAAATCATCTTTAACAGAGTCGCCAACCGTGTGACCTACAAAAAAAATTAAATTTATAATCAAATGACATATTATTAAAAGAAAAATAATACCTGGCATTTGTATTTGTATGTTGTAGCCTTTACTAATCTAAGATTTAAAATAAAATTCCATAAAATGAAAAAATTAAAAACTAAGAAATATATATTACTGTATTTGGGTTAATATCCACTAGCCTTGATGCAGCAGTTATTGCTTTTGATTTATTTGCGGCAACGGCATCTGCATGCACATAAAGACTTTGACGTACTGGGTTAGAATATCGAACTAAACCACTATCGACAAATGAAATTGTTTTAAAACCCCAAGCCTAAAAATACTTCTTTGTATACAAAAAGTTAAGAAAACAAATTTAATAATTTAATATTTTACCAATAAGTTTCTCGAAACGGCACAACCTAAAGTACCTGCTCCCATTAATAAACATTTTGTTTGAGATATTATATCTAGATCCAATTCCTTTAGTAGACGCCATTTCATTAACTTTAGATTTAAGAGAATTGAAGTTTCAGCTAATCTAAAAATGAATATTTTTTTAAAACCGAACAGAGAATAAAACCAAACTCATTTACTTTCTTTCATCCATGGAATCTTCTAATGAAGCTAAACGGGGACCCATTTTATTATGTACATTAAGTTCACAACCCACAAATTTATATTCTTTTTCACCTGTGTCTGTTCCTGCAAGTTTCACATTCCACATTCTACTTTCATCGCATATATCCGGTTTTGAACCACGAATTCCTATAAAATTTAGTGATTTTCCATGGATATTTGGACTAAAATTTTATGATTATATTAAAATTAGTTTAAAAAAAAAAAGATTATATTTTTACCATAAAATATATAAAAATGCCATATAAGTACGTAAAACCCAACCTGGAGTTTCATATTCACTAGGATCTGCAAAGCAAAAATAGAAATTTTCCATATTTTGATTTTTGAAATTTTCTTCGCGTTTTGATGCACAAATATAATCATTTAGATTAAAACGTTCGTAAGAATCGTTTTCTTTAATCAATATAAAGAACATTCTATTTTTATAAAAATTAATTTTTTGATATATTAATGCCAAGTTCTCATTGAATTCAACACTTAGTTTTTGCCCTGGTTCGATCAATTCGGAAAACGGAAGCATTGGACAAGGGAAAGCAAACCAATAGTAAAATCTGTGAGTTTTCAAATCCTAAAATAATAAATTCTCCATTAAAAAATATTTTAAATTATTAAATTTATTAACATACCGCAAATGATAACACAAAAAAACGAGATAGTAAACTGGGATCATCCAAAATTTTTCCAGATTCAATATCAGATATAAGATTCTTTCCTTCATTGTTTAAAATGTCAATTTTGTTACAATCTTTAAATTCTTCAACTGTATTTTTATTATAAAGCATTCCATAGCATATAAAATTATTAGCTGGTGGCTTAAAATCCGAGTTAAATGAACTATAGTCAACATCTAGTACGCAGGACTTTGAATTAATATTTGTGTAGTATCCATAAATTGTCCTCGGTTTATCAGATAATTTATCTACATTAATTTTAATATCTGATAATTTATGCCAAAAAGACGGATGAACAAAAGAACTAAAAGGCGTAAAAGCAAATACTTCCTTATTTTCCTCCATATATGATTTTAATACAATAAAATGCTTTTGTAAAATTGGTAAAGTTATTTTTTACTTTTGTTACCTTAAAAAACACAACAAGGGTAAATAAAATAGTTCAGAACAGTTTAGAAGAACTCAAGCAAACTCAAGTAGGGAATAAAAAGTCAAATACCAAATCAATATTTTTGACGTTTTTACAATGGCTGTGTTCATTACGTAAGTTAAAGTTTTATCAACGTCGTAGAATGTAGATTTACTTACTTACTTACTGTGGCAAAATTTAATAACAACACTCTCCCATATCAAATATCAATCTATTAACTATTTGCAATTAACAAAAGCCATAAAACAAATTAGCTTAAAATTAACATGTTACATTGCAAAATTTTTTTTTATAAAACTTTAATAAACAAAAAAACACATAACTTAACATTTTTTTAAATAATGTAAATAAATTTGTCCTTTGTTGTGAATACATTTATTTGTTTAAAATACATACATTTTTTAATGTAAATTTTAGAGTTTACCAGTAATCTTTAATTTATAGAACTTGATATATTTTCTTCTTTTTGTTTTTTGTAATGTTCATAAAGATGATCTCGAAGTTCGTAATGTAGTCGGAAAGATTCTGTACACATATTGCATTGATAAATTTTGTCTCCTAGATGTGTTTTTAAATGTTTAATTAAATCATTTTCTAAAAAAAAAAACAAATCAAATTATATAAAATCTTAAATTTAGTAAAATTCAAATACTTTGTGCAAAAGCGCGTACACAATACTGACAAGGATAAGGTTTTTCTCCAGTGTGGGTTAGCATATGTCGCTTTAAAACGTAAGACGATTTGAACCTTAAAAATATAGTTTTTTAATATGAAATTGGAAATTAGTATTGTAAATGTTATAAAATGTTGTGTACCTTGCGAAACAAGTTTGACATTCATAGGGCTTTTCTCCTGTGTGAATTCTCATATGTTTTTGTAAACTATGTTTTTTAGTGAATGAAGATCTTTAAAATTTAAGTTTGCATTAAAAAAAAATTAGTATAGAGACTTTAAACATACTTGCATGTTTCACAACTAAATGCTTTAATTTTTGTGTGTGTTAACATATGAGAACTTAATCCAGCTAAAAAAAGATAATTTAAATAATTGTCACGTAAATTAGAAAAATTACCTCTGCAAGTAAATTTTGCGGGGCATTCATTACACTGAATAGGCTGAAAAAAAATGAAATAAAAATAATATATAAACTTAGTTTTATGCATTCGACATTAAATACAAATTAAACAAATATTTTCAAACCTTTTCTCCAGTATGCCTCCTCATATGCTGAGTTAAATAAGATGAATCACGAAAACTTCTTCCACATTCAGAACATAAAAAACGTTTTTCTTCGGTATGAGTTTTCATATGATTATTAAGTTTTCCAATTTGATTGTATCCTGTATGAAATAAAATTAATAAAAAAAACTGATATTGATATGGAAATTAAGTTACCTTTGTTACAAATTTCACATTGGAATAATTTATGATCATTATGCCATTTTAAATGTGTTATTAATTCCATTTTATCTGGGAATTCTTTTTTGCAGAAAGAGCATATACATTCCGATTCAGTATCATGTTCCAAAATATGCTTAATTAATGAAGTTATTTTAAAAAAGCTTTTTGTACAACTATTACATTTATAATTCTTTTGTAAAAGTCTTGCAGTTTGAAACCCCTCTTTGTGAACTCTCATGTGTGACGCTAATGATTCTTTTTTTAAAAATTTCCTTGGACAATTGGGGCACTTATTGACTTGTAAAATTTTTAATGACGTTGTTTGCCCCACTTCGCTATGTTTAAATTCATGGCTTATAAGATTTTTTTCACTTGCAAACCGATATTTACCTTAAAATAAAATTTTAAGCTTTAAATTTTCTTTGTAAAGACAGTGGGTACTACATATTTTGCATTCAAAGGGTTTATTTTCGGGATTGTGAACACTTAAATGCCTTTTCAGTCTGTTACTTCTGTCAAATACCTTATTACAATATTGGCATAAAAATTCTGATTTTCTTTTATTCTTGGGATCAGGACTAAAAAACAAAAAATAATTTAAAAACTTATTATATTAAAATATTTCTACATACAGCTCTACACTGTTATCACTGGCTTCATTTTCAAAATTATTTTCTATTTTATCACATTCATTTTTTTTGTCATTGGGTTTTTCCAATTTCTTACCTAAAGAAATGGAAGTCTTAGAAGAAATACATTGACTGACATGTTTGTTTATACCACTTTCTGTTGCAAAATATTTATTACAACTTAAACACTTATAATAATCACCGCTTTTCTCAATTAAGCTGAAATTAAAAAAAATTTAAATAAAAATATAAATATCGAAGCTTGAATTCTAACTTATTTATTGAAGAATTTGCATCATTTTGTTTTTCCACTTCCCATCCAAAGTTTTCTTCGGTTTTTATTACTATATTAGAAATATGAAAATTAGAATTCAATAATTTTAATGTTTCTTCAGAGTTTAAGCATTTTGTAATAAATTTAAAGCAATTTATTAGTTCATCGAAACACTGTTGACAAATTTTTTGTTTTAACCATGGCTTTTCTAGTTTAATAGCAGTTACTTTGTGAAAAATATCACCAAGTCTTAAATTGTCGTATTCTTCAAATTGAATATTAAATGTTTTTAGATTTTCATCTTTTTTTGCAGTAATACAAATACGACATGTATTTTGGTTCATTTTTTTTAAAAGTCACTCTTAATTCATTTCTTATTTTTTTTAATTCATTTAATTTGAACTAACAATTTTCAAACAAATGAAGAACTTCCATATGATTTTGATAATATAAAAAGTTTTAAATTTGTTTGTTAGTATCATTCAAGTATGTTGTGTTATTATTTCCTGCCTTTCCCATCAACTTTTCAAAACAATCAAATTAATGCAATTTGCATGCATACATGTTTTGACCGTATTTGTCAAATGTCAATGTGACAATCAGGGCTGCAGTTTATATAGAAAAAACATTACATAGCAATATATAGATATTTTTATTTTTAAATATGTCTGTAAAATATTAGAAACCTTTTTTGAACCTTGAATCTTTTTTTTTTTAACTATTTATTTTTATTCTTTAACTATGTTAAACATTTTTTCCGACATAAATGTATGGTGTGGTCTAACCTAAAATCTAGTGTTAAGATATAATGAAAAATATATTCAAAATATTTAAATGTTATTGGTATGTAAAATTATTATTTAAAATATTAAATTTTAAATAAACCACCTAAAGAATTATTTTAGCACGTAGATTTTTAAAATTTCGTTAAACTTGATCTGAATATGTCGTAAAATACTTGGTATGGCTTATTGCGAATAGTTTTTATATATATCATAATATAAATTAATATTGTTTTAAGTTCTCAATGGCTGATCTGTAAAATCTGTAAATATAATAAAATAGATAAACAATTATTTGACATTTTTGAAAACTGAAAATGTAGAACAAAAAATTATTCATTAGTTTTTGTTTTCTGCAATATGAGGTGTTTATTAAAAATATAGAGAACGTTTTGTTAACTTCAAATAAAATGTATTCAACATCGCCATAATATCATCATAAATGTGACTGGATACTGGATAGTGCTAAAATGAAGTATATATTCGGCATTACCAAAATAAATTTGACACAAAATGCTATAAAAATATGCATTACGAAAGTACTTCTTCTATTCCAAAAATGTATTTACTGTCATAATTTTAATGCAGAAATACTATAGAGAGCATCGTAGTATTAACGTAGTGCGATACATTCGGATACGAAACGAAATGTAAAAATCTTCCAGGCAATTGGCATCACTAATAATTTTGATTAATCATCATAATGCCAAAAAACTAGTTCTACTGTCAAATCATGAGGGCGTAGGTAATTTACAATAAATAATAATAAAATAATTATAAACAAACGAGTTTACGTCCAACCAATTAATTAAAATTTCATAAAAATATTTTCAATAATGTTAAAAGTAAATTGTTATATTTTGTTATTAGTTTTAGCAAATTTAAGAAGCAGTAAGTTTTTAATAATAAATTATAAAATGAAGTGTGCTTAATTTAAGAATTATGATTTAGGTTTAGGTATTTGGTGTTATCGTTGTACTTCAGCTACTCCTGGATGTGGAGAACATTTTAATTGGAGAGGTATTGGATATTTAGGAGATCCATGTCCATATGACACTGATATTTGTGTTAAAGTTATTGAAAGAAGAGGAGGTATGTAACTAAAACTTATTAACATATTATGTATGTATTTATAAAAAAAAAATACGTGTATGTGTTAATTAAAATTAATTGGTTAATTTATGATAGTTAAAAATAAACGCATTTTAATTAAATAGACAAATTCTACTGAATTTAAAAAGTTTAACCAAAAATATACAATCGAAATTAAAATTTTAAAAAAGATTTTGAAGTACATTTTTAGTGTTTAATTTTCAATAATTAATTCAATTCATTGTGTTTCAAAACATTCACAGATTCACTATTAAACAATTTACAAGTACCTATGTCAAATTATTAAAAACAACTTTGAATTTTTCAATTTCCTTTCAAATTTTTTAAACATTATCTTTTATGGCAATATCTGAAAGACCTTCAAATTACATAATAAAATTCATATATTCATTTACCATAAATTAACTTTTTTTTTAAATTTTAGCCGAAGTAACTTATACAAGAGATTGCCTTAGTGCTTTAAATTTTCGTACTGATATACCGTCAGACCATTATGAAGGATGTCGACCAGCTGTACATGATGTGCGTCTAGCCAATTATGTCAACCATACAATTAAAGAACATGATGTTCAAAGAAATTATTATACAAATGTAGAATTTTGTTTTTGTTTTCTGGACCATCGTTGTAATGATGCAACAACCCCAAAATCTAAAATTGTTTCTATAATAGCTTTAGTTTTTAGTATTTTGTACAGGAATTTTGTATTTTGAAAATAATTAGTATTTTTTTTATATCAAATATGCCGTCCATAAGTTAAGAGAAAATGTTTATATTTTTTAATTTGTTAAATTCAAATCCGTCTTTTAGTATGTATAACGTAGTGATATTTAAACACTTAGAAAAAAAAATTTACATTCCATTTAAAAAGTAATATGTAATTATTTTACAAAAACCATACACTTAACTTTATTTTTGTTTAAGAATTTTTATATTACTACTTTTTAACAATCTAATAAGAATAAAACAAATATCACAAAATAAATCTTTTTTAAAATGTTTTAATTTAATTTCAACTATTTGTTCCAAAATTTTATATGGTTTATGTAATTACTAAATTTAATAAGCAAATCTTCGTTCCTGCGAGTATTCTAATTTTTCAAGAGCAGGGGTGCATGCAAAATTAATCATAGGCGGTGGACCACACATCAATATTAAAGGATCATCTGACGCCGGGAATAAATGCTGTTTAATCATTTCATCACTTATAAAACCGACACTAAATTGCCAACCTGAAAAAAAATTGAAAATTTTAATCAGCATATAAGTTATTATACTGCAAATTTTTGAATTAGAAAAATAAACCTTTTTATTATTTAAATGTATTTAAAGTAAATAAAAATTAAGTAATTTGATGAATCGATGAAATTTAATACAATTTGTGAAGAAGTCTGCATGTCGTAGACGTGTAATACTTGTATTTGCAAAAATGAAAAATTTTAGTGAAATTAAAAGGAAACTTATCGGTTTTTTATTTACTTCATATAAATTTCACTCAAACGCTCAATAATAAATTAAATATTTAAACAAAAAAATTTTAATTTTTAAAGTAATATTTGGTAGTAAAGTAATATATAAAAGTGGTAAATTTTTGTAGTAAAATTTATAATAATAGAAATAAACAAACTAAGCACAAACAATTTGAAGAAAAATATTAAAAATTAAGCTAGAAATTACATTACTTTACATGATATATAATAAATTAAGAAAGTATCTCTTAAAAAAATTCACCTCTTAAATAAATATAATAAATTAAGTGATTATTAAAATTTTAATTACCTGGAAGATAATGCATCTATCATAATTTTTTTTTTCAATTGAAGATAGAATTATGTTTTATTTATGTATATCCAATTGATGATACAACTTAAGATTGATTATACTTTTTTTTTATTAAAATGGCACCACAATATTCTAATTGCGTCAATAAAAAAAAATTACTTAAAATTTGAAAAAAAAAAAAAAATTGGCTTAACATCAAAAACTTTTGCCTTGTAAAGTATTAAAAAATAGTTTTCAAATCCTACTTGTAAATATAGTTATCTCTTAAAAATAGTGTAACAAATATATTATATATATGTAAAATTTTTATGTTATTTAAAGCCATATTTAATAGGAAAATCTTTGATCAACAGTGAAACCTAGCCTATCAAGACCAGGTATGCATGTATAATTAACCATAGGAGGCGGACCACACAATAATACTAATGTATCATCACTAGGGTCAAATAAATGTTTTTTCATCATTTCATCTGTTACGTATCCAACGCTATATTTCCATCCTTATGTGAAAGCATTGAAAAGATTGTTTTAAATAGCACTAATGTTTTATACTAACTAATCTTCTAGCAATAAGGAAAAAAAAAGTCAATTATTTACCTTCTGTAGCTCTATCAACCGTATACCAGACTTTGAATTGGTCAGCATATTCTTTAGCCAGATTATCAAGTTCTTTCCTCAATAAAATATCCGTTTCCGTCTAAAAATATTTATATTTTATATATTTTGATGAAAATTAAACATAAGCTTACTTGATTAGCGAACAATAAAGCTAATTCGGTTTTATCTTCGTCATTTTTCTTTAAAATTTCACGAATTAATTGTAGCATAGGTGTAATTCCTGTTCCTCCCGCTATCATATTTACTTTTTTTGCAGTTACTATTTTAGCTGGATCCTTTCGTATTTTTTTTATTGAAAATTTGCCTGTTTTATAATTAGAGTTAATAAACAAGTATATGGTAAAAAACTAAGTTAACTAAAGCTTACCACAGCCCAAATATTGTAATCGCCCTGATGGTCCCCGAAAAGCAATAGTATCACCAATTTTTAAGGACTCCAAATATTGTGACATTTTTCCTCCATCTGGAAATTTGGGATGTACATCTTTGAAATAAACTTTAATTACTAAATCGACATAGCCCAAGTCGTCGTCACTTGATATTGGTGTATATGGTCGTATTACCAATTCATTATTTATTGTAGCAATTAAATGTATATGCTGACCAACTGGTAAACCAAGGACGTGATTTGAAGATGGAAGACCGAATCGAAAACGTCTTGTATCAGAACTTAGCTTCTCTATTTCTATTAATGGCAATATATACTTGTCATTTGGATCTTGCAATGTTTTCCATTGCTTTAATTTATTGTTTAACTCATTTTTACTGGATCTTTTTTTTAAAAAATAGTGAATTAAAATTGCTCCTATTAAAATAGTTGCAACTCCAACTGTTATTGGAACAATCTGAAATAATTTTTAAGAAAATAATTTGTTATCTTGCTTAAACTAGTTGTTACGTAAGCAAACCAAATTTTATTTGTTCGTTTTACATAAGAATGTAAATTAATAATATTAATTTAAAGTTAAATTGTGTACATAAGGTCATGATTGAAAATTGATATTTGCCAATTTCCATGTTTAATTTATTTGTAACTAAATTGAATATATTCATATTTTTTTTTAATCATACCTATGGTTTATATTGTTAATTAAATAATCTAAAGTCAGATATTTATACATTATCGAAGTATGTTGTACTTGATAGTAAAAGTTATTTACTAAATACAATTGTTATTGAATAATAAGACCTTCTCAAGTATTTAAAAGTTCAATATTAAAAAAATATTATTCAAAATTAATTTAAATTATACTTTTTAATTTTTTAAAACTTTATTTGAACCTTGAACTTAACGACTTGAGTTACTTTCAAACCAAAATGACCTTAACACAAAATTATTTGTTTAGTAATCCACTTACATCTATTTCAATCATTTTCTTAAATCAAACTTAAAAATGCAGATTATCAATTAGCTTTTAAATGTAATTTGTACATGTATATAAAAATATTTTATTAATAATTTTATTCAAAAATACGTAAAAATTCTGTTTTATACCAAATGTATAAATATAATACTTCACTCTTAACTAGTCAGCCAAACACTGAGACTAATCGCAAAATAAAATCACAAGATTGTACACTATGATGAATTATGCCACTAAAACACGTCAAAGTTTTAACACACATTTACTTTTGGCTAAAGATAACAAAAACCGATTATAAATATTAATTATAAAATTATGATTTTTCTCAAAAATGTAAATTTGTTTTATTTTAAATTTCAACAATAAATATTTTAATAGAAAAGTGCTTCACACATTAGTTTAAAATTAATATTCTTCATATAACAGATACATAATAATTTATAAAAACGTTCATGTAATTTTAATTATTAGTATATTTTAACTAAAGTATATCTATTCTAATTAAAATAGATTATTGTTGCAATTATTGTAATATTTTTGATTATTAATCAAAATTAATTGATTATTGTACTATTGAATTATTAAAAGTAGGTATAGGTACCTTTTATATATAACAATAGATATACATACTTTGATTTTAACTAGTATAACTGAAAGTTAAAAAAGAAATAAAATTTATGTACCTTTGTAGGTACATGTATACCAAAATATGAATTAAAATTATAATAAAATTTTATTGTATACATATTATTTAAGAACCTACATAGTTGTTAGGTAATAAATTTGTAATAATGAATATAGATTTTTAGAATTTTTAAATGGTTTATCAATAGAAATACATACATACATACATAAATCAATTACAAATAGATAATCCCACTACTTAGTAATATGGTAATATGCATTATAAATTATTTTTTCAATGCCTAACATATAATACGTAAAAAAAAATGTTGCATTTCTTCCTTGCCTAATATTAGATAATATTTAGCTGGACCTGAACCATTTTATTTCCATTCAATATTTTTAAGCATCAAAGTATAACAAAAGGAGTTTATTGCAAATTAGAAATGAATTATAAAAATTTATTTATTTAACAAAACGTCATATATTTTATTGTTGTTTAATGCATTTTAAATTTGTATGTACATATTTGAGGTTGATAATGATGTACTATTAAGTTTAGGTGTACACAATTTTGCAAATCAATATCCTTCTTTTATAAAGAAATATTCAAATGCCCTATTTCAAATAATTCTAAACACTTTTATTGTCTTTCTCTATAGAAAGGCGCTTCCTTTACTATTGCACTAATACAATATATAAATTATAAACGTAATTTTGAAATATTATAAACAATAATTCATACCGTTTGATTTTGGTTAGACATAATTCAGAAATGTTGAAAAATATAATTGTAATTCTTTCCGACTTTTAAAATGAAAGTTTTTAACGATTATGTAATTTATGATTGAAAACTATAAATTAAAATTCTTAAATAACAATTTCTTTAAAATATTTTAAAAAACACAATGAACAATAACAATTTTTTCACATAACAATCCTAACGGCAAGTTTCGCTTTTTTATTTGAAGATTTAATGTTAAATGAAGAAAACATTACTCAACTCGTCCTTTCAAACAAATGTAACCTTCAATCAAATAGTTTAGTAGTTAATTGTATGTTTTGTTAATCACTCATTTTTTTCTATACAGTTTTTTTTTGACAGTAAAATTTGCCTCTTGCTTTGACACTTCACATAAGTAAAGATTGTTACCAGCTTATATAAATTTTAAGTCTCAGGTATTTTACATAGTAACTGAAAATGTAAAATTAAATTTATACTCAATTTATTGTCACTCATATATTTTTTACATCAAATATTTAGTTAGTAGCGTTTTACAATTTTATATAGAGCAACTTGTAATGCAGTTGCAGTGCAGGTAATGTATGGATAGCGATTTTGTAATTGGATATGAAACAAAGGGAAAAACTCTCCAGATGCCTGATGCTTTAGTCGATTCACTTGATGTTTTTTTTTTTTGTACTATTCAAAGGCAAACTTTTGGTTTTGTAGCTTTGGAAAATTTTTTTTTATATCTCTAAAACTCTAATTTAAAAAGATACTTAGGTTTTGGTATAGAATACACAGGTAGGTAAGCAAGTTTTTTTTTCCCAGTTCGATTCGATCACTTATATTATAAGTTCATAATCTACGTTATTTTTTTTCAAATGGCGTGAATACTGGGTGGTAGAGTATACATTATTACTTCAATCATCAGTTTTGCGACTGAACTGATAATGTTAAATAGATGAATAGAAGAAGAATTTTGGTAAAATTTATAAAATAAACTGACACTTGCACAACTAATGACTGAACTAGTGGGTATATCATTTTGTTTATGATAAGTGTATCATACAGCCTCCTAGAAGTTCTCCTACAAATCTTTATATTGCTAGAAGGAGAAATAAAATTCATATTTTTTACACCATTAAAACAAAATTTTAGTTAAAACAAAAAATAAAACTAAAAAACTAATGTTACTTCATGTTAATGCAAACGACAAAAAAATGTGATGTTAAAAAATTATAAGGTAACATGGTCTAATACATAGCACATTACTTTATAAAATTTATGAATAAACTAACAAAAAACTCACTTTAGCTTTAGCTAATGAACTATAAATAGCTTAAAAATTATTTTGAAATATCAAAAATTCTTAAGAATGGTAAGAGCTGTTTTTTATTTTTTTCATTATATAGTTAATTAACCTTTTTTTTACATATACCTATTTTTAACCTTAAATATTACCGTAAAAAGTTAAGAAATTAATAATATTTTTAAAATAACAAATAAATTTATATAAATATACAAAACTACTATTTTTCATTATATATTTCAATTAATTACTATATGTAGTTATATATTACTTATTTATTTAAAAAATTTGATAATATGAATATTATTTTTACTATAAATTTGGTGCCGTGAAATAACGCCATACGAAATAAAGCCATAATGAGAAATAAAGCCATATCGTCAATTTTTTCGCGTATGGTTTTTTTCGCATATAATTGCGATATAATGCCATATGGCTTTATTTCCTTTTTAAAAATGTAATTTTATTTATGAAAATAATAGCAATTTAATTTTCCAAACAAAAATAATTATAAATAAAAATTCGAAAAAAATAAAAATCCTAAAAAAAAAACCTCTTTTAAAATTTAATATGTAGGTATCAAATATTCTGGGAAAAGCGGCAATCCTGATTTTGAACCCAACTCCAAAAACCCTCCTAATTGTGTATCTGACATATACACATATACAGATTCTCATATATCACGTATATTTAAATATTCTGTACAAGGCGTATTTCCCTGCTTTTGAATCCAACTCTAAAATCCCTCCTAGTTTACAGTCTCGTATAAACATATATATTCTGGACAAATGGAATTCCCTGATTTTGAAACAACTTTAAAATCCCTTCTAATCTATATTCTAATATAAATATTTTTGCTACAAAGCTTTTAAGATAGCGGGGCTGCCGAGGCTAAACCTCGTTAAACAAATGATTGAAACCCACTTTTTGAAACTAACGGATTACGCTTAAAATCCAAAAAAAAAATCAAAATTCATTACTTTTTTGATATGCAGGGTGTTCGGGACTCAAGTACGCGCACTACACTCAGTGATTGGGGCATTAAAACAAACAAAAAATTGTACTGGAGGGGGGGGGGGGGTCTATTGTGGACCCTTTTCGAGATATGAGGGATTAAAGATTTAAGGAGACTTTTCATAAAAAAATCAATAACTTTTGAACAGCTTACTGTAGAGAGATAAAAAAAAATCCATTTTGCAGAGTAAATTATCAGCTTTAATTTTTGTGGAATAATGATCCCCATATACCCAACAGTTACAAAGTTATGAAGGTACTTTTTATAGCATATTTCAAGACAGCTTTTCAAGCCCTATAATTAGTACATAATAACTTTTTCTCTCTCTCTAACAATTTTTGATATGAAGAAAAGAAAAGTGTGTTATTTTCAATTGGTTCAAACAGAAAAATTATGAAATTTTGTTTTATCTATTTATTTTTTCATTAATATTTTATAAGAAATTTTAAATCATTTTGAACCTTCATATTTTTGTAACTGTTTTATTAAAAAATTTTAAGACTTACTAATTACACTTATTTATCAATTCCTATTTTTTTTCACTTTGTTTACTATAAAACAAGAATTGGTATCAATTTTACTATATGGTTTTATTTCGTAAAATTTTAAAAAATGATACGGTTTTATTTCGTATTTGAATTGGAAATAAAGCTATACGGGAAAAAATGTGCGATATGGGTTTATTTCACATTCAATAGAGAAATAAAACCATTATGGCTTTGTTTCGTACGGCGTTATTTCACGGCGCCATAAATTTTATAAATTACGATTTGTTTCTAGGTATATGACTATTATTTGCGCTTTAATACAATGTTTCAGATTTTATAACTATTTTTTCTATGCAACGTAAATAGGAAATTAATTTTAGTAGATACATTCTTCAGAGTTCAGTTGTAAATAATGTAGTAAATGCAAATGTAATAAGAAGAGAAATGTTTTTTTTTTTTTACGAATTAATCCCATTTCCATACATTACGATAAATAGATCTAATCATAGATAAAATTAAATTAAACACAAAATAAGAAAATTTTAATTAATTTCAAAATCATTTATATTTAAATGGATTTTAATTGATTATAATTAATTATTTAACTTTATTATTCGTTGATTATAAGAAACCTGATTAAAGCTAATTTAAATATATTTTTTTTTTATATACATATCAGTTAATTTAAGTACATTCAGTAATTTATTAAAATATTTATTTTTGTTAAGGAAGGAAAAATCTTCTAAAGGTCCCTAGAAATTAAACCCTCTTGTAATGTACGAGGTTTTTATTCTCACTTAAAAAAATATCCACCGTAGCTAAAATAATAGGATAATCACCCAACCTGGGCTGGCTTCAAAATTGCATATAAACGCGGTGGGCTGTGTTCAAAGGGCTGTTTGTGCATTTTAAAGGTGTGACTTATAAAAGTGTTCCCATATTTAATAGTTCTATACTTCGAAAAAATTCTTAAGTATATAAATGAGATTAAAAACTGCAAAAATGCGAGTATTTGGTCGGAAGGGTTAAATTTTTATTCATAATATTTTTAATTCTTATAAATCATTCCCAGTATAACCTTTAGATAGAGATTCGGGACTAATAAAATTAATAACATAAAATTAATGAATAAAAGAAAATGATTTTAATTATCAATTTGGAAATTTTCATAATAAAATTTTATTTTACCTCAATAATCAGAAATTCTGAGTAAACATTAAAAATAAAATAATTTGAAATTAAAAAAATTCCAAACATAATATAATTATTCAATAACAATGATTTTATTTCAAATGTGTTATTAAATAAAAAATTAATTGTTTGGCTATTTAGCAATTGTTTTAATTTGATAAAATTTTTCATAATTGATCATTTTTCATCAATTCATTAATTGATAGGACACATATCTGGCCAAACATCTCCTTTGATTATGTCCTTAGTGTAGCTCTTTGAAATATCTCGAATTTTTATATTTCTCATACATCCATGATAATTTTTAGATGATAACCATCCTTTTGGTTTTGTAATATAAGGATGTCCTCCCATAAACAGAGAGCGTGAAGTATCTGTTGATGCTTTGCTAGCATTGCCAATAGCAGGTGTAGAACTAACCCCATCTACAGCCAATGTTATAACATATTGGGATTTAACAGCAGATACAGAACGCCAATTTCCATCACAGAAATTAACTCCAGCTGATGGTTCAAAATAAGCTCTTATTTTATTATTATCATCATTTTGAACACTGAATATTATTGTTCCGTTATATAATTCTAATATTAAATGAGAATTTTTGCCATGTACCGAAAATAGGATACCATTTTTAGTACGAGGTTTAAAATCAAATTGTATTGTTAATTCGGTTCCTACACGGAAATGTTCATGTAGTTTAATGTGGCCTCCACGTTCACCAAAGAATACACCTCTTTCATTTTTGTCGGAACATGGAACAACTTTATGTAATGTAACTGGTTTATCTGTTGGTTGTTTATTGAATTTAATGTTTCTAATGCAACCGTTAAATAGTGCTCCTGTTTCTAATAATGTATTTCCATATGAACCATCTCTATGATTTGGATCAATTCCACCAACATAAAATGGATATTGAAGACTCATTGATCTGCCGCTTTCCTCAGTCTCCTCGTCATAACGATCTGAATCATCAATTACTAAAGTAGCTCTTTTCGTTTGTCTTGAGAATTCAACCGTATGCCATGAGTTATCATTATAAGCACCAGTTGAATTAAGTGTTGCCGAATTGCGTCCAGCACTAAACTTATGATAAACTTGACCATTATGTAGATATAATGCAATAAAATCTGAGTGACGACTATCTGAAGCATAAAAAAGTAAACCCTCTTTTTCCATTGTTCTAAATTGCAAACTAATTTCATGATTCTTTTTAAATTTGCCTGTAGGGATGGAATTGATTTCAACACGTCGGTCTCTATCACTGATAAAACGGTAACCAGACTCAAAATCAACATCGAAATTGGGTTTTATTGGTAATGTGCATTCCGATTTTTCTGTTGTAGGAGCTTTAGTTGTTAGCGGCTGTAAAACAGGCACCGATGATATTTCAGGTATAATTGGACGTCTTGTAGTTGTCCTTCGTCTTGTTGTTCTTAGAGTTGTAGGTTCTTCTGTGGTAGTTGTTGTTGCTTGTGTTGTGACAATTGTCGTTGTTGTTGGAGTTGTTGGGGTTTCTGAGGATACATCTACAGTACTTGAATAATTATATAATACTGAAGGCATTTCAGGCCATGGTTCTGTAAGAGACGGTCTTCTTGTTGTACTATATGTAGGAATAAGGGACGGTCTTCTTGTTGTACTATATGTAGGAATATTGTGTACCTCATTTACCGAAATATCTATGAAATCGTTGTCTCCAACATAATAAATTGGAGAAGAAACTAATGAAAATTTGAAAATAAGTATATATATATATACGTAATTTAAAAATAATTAAAAATTTGTTCAAATATTTTACCTAATATATCTGACGGACAGCTTTCAAAAGTACCTCCTAATTTATCAGTTGAATCAGCGAAGTTTATAATTTGACCATTTAGAGTGACATCTTCGATGCATCCAACGAAATATGCTAAATTGGATAATCTGTCTCGTATTGGTCTATAATTATTTGGTAAACCTCCAAAGAAAATTTGTCCGTGTTCAATTAATAGTTTTGCGGTTGCATATGTTGAACTGAAAAAATATTTTATTAGTTCAATCAAACAGTTATAAAATTTTTATAATTATGTACATTTTTTCCTCTTCATCGACTGTTAGTTCTAGTTCATCGCTATAAGCATCATGTTTAATTAAAACCGAGTGCCATTCACCATCATCATATGTTTTTGAATTCGTTTTCAGCTCTGTTTGCATACTTCTTAAAATTAAATTGCCACTACCAATAGTTAAACCTATTGTCGAACTTTGATCATGATTGGTAGTGTAAAATATAATACCATCGCTTTGTTTTGTTCTAAATTTCATACTGATTTTAAAATCATTATTTGATGTAACGTTTCCTAATTTTAAGTATCCGTGTTGCTGAGATCTGTATGATAATGCTGTAGAAAACTTATGTGGACAGCCAGTGCGAGTTCCCCGTACAATTAAATGACGGCTTAAATTAATTTCATATCCGTCAATAAGAACTTTATCTATACAACCATCAAAATTACGTTTTGTAACTTCAGAATGATTAGTTGGAACATCCACACCACCAAAGTACATAACATCCGATATTTTAAGGCCTTCTGAAGTTCTAAGGCCTGGCTGATCTTCTTTAGCATATACCATTTTACCATCCAGTTTAAGGACACCCTTTGGACCTTCTCGCTGAGCTTCAACACTATGCCATTTATCATCATTATACATTGTCTCATCTCCTATTGAAAACAGGTGTTCACCGAGTTTGTATTGGAATAAAAGACCGCCATTACGCATTTCAACAGATATAAAATGACGTTTATGTCCAGCATAAAATAGTAAGCCCTCTTTTGTATCGTTTGATGTTTTAAACTCAAATTTAATACTGGAACGATGTTCAAATGAATAGGAACTAGCATCTAATTTTACAAAACCATTTCCATTAAATCTATATCCAGTTGATGGCTGCTCTTTAGTAAGTAAAACATCACGTTCTGCTCCACGATTAACATCCTGATTGTCAATAAAATTCCATAAACCTACTTCTTCTTCACCAATTTTTAATTCCTCTATTTGTCCTTCAAAGTTGAGCTGATTGCGTTGAGTTATTTCTGGTGGAGGTGTAAAGTCCGTAGAATCATAACCACCAACAAATAGACGGCTATTTTTGTCAACATTAAATTTATTATTTGGTCCTGACATTTTATGAGTAACGGGATGTATTTTTTCTTGTCCTCCTGAAGTAAAAAAGAAAATGATTATTTGTTTATAATAGGGAAGAAAAAATGTTAACCTCCTAAAGCCTCTCTAATACTAAATTTAATATTTTCGCCATTTCGATCAACAATTACTTGATACCATTTATCATCTGCTACATATTTATCATTAACAATTTTTTGTGGTCCATCGCCCAAGTCGACAAACAAAATTGGGTTTCCATTTTCAATTGCCAAAGCCATATAATCTGGGTTCTTTTGATACTGTGATCCTGTTTTGTTGTCATTTCCTAAGTATAAAAGGAAGCCATCTGGTTTTTCTGTTTTAAAGTAAGCAGAGACCTTAGAGGATTGAGCTAAAAGTGGTAACGCTTCTGGTGGTTTTAGTTCTAAGAAAGTTTCTGGTCCGAAATCTACGCCAAGCTTAATTTCATTAGCAATTTGTCTTGTACTTTCAATTTGATGTTTTAATTTTTCAATTTCATCATTAATGTCTTTTCCTAAGTCATCAATAATTTTTTGTTTTTTATCCAAATCATTAATTTTTTCTTTTATTATAGGAATCGCTTCCATAATTTGATTAACCTGTTTCGTAGTGTGTTCAATTTCTTGATTGGTTCTATCAACATGGTTCGACATATTTCTAGCGACATCTAAGTTTGCAGGAATTGTAGTTTTTAGGGGAATTAATATTAACAAGGATTCATTTGCGCTATCCCTAGATTTTTCTGCTATTACGATTACATTTTCTATGGAACTTGTTTGTGAGCCTTTAGGAAGATCTTGTAATTCTCTGTAAATAAATTTGATATTTAAAATAATTTAATAATTGTAATTTTTAATTTTTACGAGTTAATATTAGCCAGTTTTTTTTCAGAGTCATTATGCATTTCATTGATTTCATTTACTTCTTCTGATGAATTTTCCAAATGAGGTTGTAAATCTGTTTGAACAGAATCTAAAGAATCTTTTGCTTCTTCTAACAAATCTTTCGCGGTATTAGTTGATTTTTCAGCACGTTGTTTAATATCATCACCCTACAGAATTAATTAATAAAATATATATTTTTGAAATTTACTTATTGAAATTAGCAAGAACCTTTTCTGTCACGTTTCCAGCAGCATTTTTGGCGTCTTTTACAGCTTTTTGAGCAGCAGCTACTGCGTCGACAATATCTGAATAAGCTGTTGCAGCCTTTATTGCTGGTTCCTTATCTGATGTGCTATCAGCGTATTTATCACGTAAACGGTTAGCTCTTCTTTCGAGGTTATCAGCTGTTGCGTTAGCTTCTGCAATTAGGCCTTTGAGTTGTTCTGTTTTAGTTTCAGCTTGCGGTAATAATTCATCAACCTTGGCATTTACTTTTTGTAAATTTTCGACGGTTTCTTGTAATTCTTTAATATTTTTTGCTATAGTCTCTAAAGTAAAATCACAATTAGTAAGAAGACGTTTAGTTTCTTGGATATTTTTAGAAGTAGTTTTTTCTTGATTCTCTACAGTTTCAAATTTAGAGTCGTCAAAAGTAATTTTATTTTTGAGATTCATCTTAGAAGCTTCATTTGCTTTTTCAATGGCTTCATTACTCCATTTGTTTAAATCGTTTAATTTATTTTTATATCCTGCAACAATAGTCGTAACATTATTTAATGCCTCTGATAGAAATTTGACAGGGGCCATAATATCCATTTCAATAGAATTGTGTAACCCAATGGCTTTTTCTAATTGATCTATTGCTGGTTTTAAATCAATTTGAGTTTCATTTAAGTGATTTAAAATTTCTTTTGCTTCATCAATTGCTTTATCTACTTTAATAGCACCGATTGACGCATCAAAACTATCGGAAAGTGATTTAACTTCTTTTATAACTTGAAGTGCTTTTTCGATTACAGCTTTACTTTCTTTTACAGATTCTTCAACCTCAGCATCCAATTTTTTGTTATTTATAGAACTTTCTTTAGCATTTTGTTCTAGTTTTATTAAAGTTTTGCTATAATGTTTAGCTCCAGCTTCTAATTGATCCATTTCCTCTATAAAAGGTGTTATAACAGCTTTCTTTGGATCCAATTTTTGTACTTTAGGAATGAGATCTTCTGTCAAATCATTGTAATAATTTAACTTTTGAATTGTAAAAGTGTTTAATGCTCTGGACTTAAAGTCTTCCACAACTGGATCAATTTGATTACGTAAAACATCAGTTACATCTAGCAGTGCATGATGACATTTATCGCATTCAAAACAACCTTCATCTTTAATCAGTACCCACCGCTGAGGGCACGAATCACAATTTTTGCCAATAACACCTGGTAAACATTCGCACTGGCCTGTAGAATTATTACAACCAAAACCTCTCGAAAAGCCCTTATTACATAAACAAGCTATAAAAATATTGTTAAAAATTTTAAAAGATTAATTTTGTTTCCACAAACCTGTACACCCGTCTTCTGTATAATTCCAAAAATCTGTTGCACAGTGGTCACACTGTCTACCGGACACACCGGGTTTACAAAGACATGCTCCTGTATGATCATCACATTGTGAACTATTTGATGCAGTACCGCAATCACAAGGTCTACAACCAAATCCAGATTCAAACCCATAATGATCATCTTTACATCTATCACAACGGTCGCCGATTACATTTTCATGGCAATTGCACGTGCCAACGTAAGGATCGCATTTAGCTGTGCCTTCTACCACGCAATCACAACTTTTACAATCTTTTAATTTTACGGCATCTCCGTAATAACCAGGAGCACACAAGTTGCACGCTGTACCAAAGGTATTATTCAGACAATTTTTACATTCTCCGGTAACTGTATCACAAGATCCTGGCTCATCAGGATTTATATTTCCCGAACATTCACACGGTTTGCAATAATCTCCAATATTTTCAGGAACTCCGTAATACCCTGGTGCACAGCTTTCACATTTCGGACCTGTGTATCCTGATTTACACTGACAATTAACTCCTAATCCACTTGGTGTAAACTCACAACTTGTAGCAAAACTATTGAAATTATTAAAAGGAAAGAAATTAATATTTTTAAAATATTATTAATTAACTTCTTTTACTTGTTAGAATCAACTGGTTTAGGACATGGACAAATTATGCAATCGGATGGGGTACCGTAAGTGGCATTACCATGATATCCTTCAATACATAACTCACAATGATCTCCAGTAGTAGAATGTTCACAATTCTGTTAAAGAAAAATTAAATTTGATAATAATAATAATAACATATGTAGAGCATATTTTTAAAATTGTTTATACCTGGCATATTCCTGTGTTACAATCGCAAGTATCAGCATGTCCATTACATTGGCAAGGAGCACAATAACCACCGTATAAACCATCTTTAACGCGATAAAAACCTGGTGCACAATTTTCACATGAGAGGCCAGTATAACCAAGAGGACAATCACAGTCTTCAACAGGCATTATTTTAAAAACACCCTGAGGTACTTGTTCATCCGTCTGTTGTGTTCTATCCCACCCCACTTTTAACGCTACATCACTTAAACGTGATATGACCGTATCATCCCGATAGTTTGCTCTAATATAAATTGCCTCTAAATCTCTTAAAACCATCATTAAGTCAGCTCGACTAACTGGTTCATCATTAACTGTTGCAAAATTGCTTTCAATAATCCGAACACTTCCATTAAAACGAATAGAATTCGATGGCTGTTCATCACTTTGATGCTTTAAAATATTGCTTTTACCTCTCAAAATAATATCTGGATAATATCCTACTAAAGGATTTCCATAAGGACCTGTTGTGTAGAATAAGTTATAAGTCAATTCTCCTCCATAAGCGGTTATATGGTTATTAACACCGAATATGTAGGCTAAAACGCTGAAATAAACAAATCCTTCTGGTGGATCTTCTCTCCAGCTAAAATCAGCTTCCAAAATTGTATCATTTTTTAAAATTTGTTCTTTATCCATAGGCCACGGTGAAAATTCAATATTTTTTGCAGTGAAATTAACATTATTTATAGAAACTTTGTTCATCATACTTATTTTAAATTCTTCTAAATAAGCAGCCTTACAACGTTGGCTTTTGCCAAAACAAAAACATTGTGTACATCCTACTTTGTTATCTAATTGCAAATTATAAGTTCCATCTATACAGCGATCGCATCTTTCACCAACAACATTTTTCTTACAGAAACATTCTCCATGATCTTTGTCACAAATTTGAACTTCTGTACCCTGATGATTACAATTACATCTGTGACAATTTGGGAATCCATAATATCCATTTGAACATTGATCACAAGCACGTCCTTCAATATTCGGGCGACATTGACATGATCCATTAAATAAATCACACTGCATGTTTCCATGTAAAACACCAAGAGGATCACAATTACATTCTTCACAA
This sequence comes from Dolichopus griseipennis, assembly GCA_963082915.1. Taxonomy (NCBI): domain Eukaryota; kingdom Metazoa; phylum Arthropoda; class Insecta; order Diptera; family Dolichopodidae; genus Dolichopus; species Dolichopus griseipennis. The sequence continues at coordinate 84,820,596 of OY720443.1, forward strand.
CCAATTATTTGATGAAAACCATATGTGTATGGTTTACATTGATCACATTTTTCACCAGTAACATGTGTTGGACAAATACATTCACCTGTTGTTTTTTCACAAAGAGCTGTAATTGGACAGTCACAGGGTTTACAATCTGGAAAACCGTAAAAACCAGTACGACATGCATCACAATGTCTTCCAATAATATTTGGGCGACACTGACATTGCCCACCATACGGATCACATTCAAAACTTGTAGAACCATCATAATTGCAATTACATGGTAGTGCACCATGATTATAATCAGCTGTTAAAGAAAATACTGCTTTGCGACAAAATTCGGATGCGTTCAATGGAATATAAAAATGATCTTGACCACATTTTTTAATAAATTCTTTTGTTTGATCAAACGGTTCTTCAATTAATACATCATCTGTATATCTACTCAATGGAACGACTATAATATAATCCAGCCAAACGCCTTTCACTTTATTATTCTAAATAAATAAATTAAATAAAGAAATTGAAATACTAAACTCATAAAAGTTGAAAATAAAATTAATAAATAGATTTTTAGCTTACGGTTAGTGTAAAAGTGAATTCGTCATCGATGTCAAACCAAGTGTTGTCTCCAGTAACAACTGTACTTTCAGGTCTTATTACCCCACGGCAACCAGAACTTGATGGACAATGATTAACTTCGAACTTACCATCGTAATTCATTTTGTCAGTATTTAATCGGAATGGTACATAATAACGAGGATGATTTGGTTGATAGTATTTAATTAGAATAACGTACCGGTTCGGTTCAGACACTTTCGATCTACCAATTATTTTAAAGTTTATTGTAAATTTATTAAACATTATTTATTAATATTAAATACCTGATTGTGATAGAAGCATTATTGTTGTTCAAATAAATTAATTTTATATTTTCATCTTTAACGGCATAAGCCGGTTTATCATTTGTAATTCTATGTTCGTTATCAGCTTCAAACTCAATCTACAACAAATATATTATATCTTATATAATATTATTCTTTTAAATCAATTGTTATGTAAAAAAGTAAATTGAAATAGTGAAATAAAATATATTCAAGTTCAAATACCTTTTTGGAATCTGGAAGTACTGGGTATTTTGATGGAGCACAATCTCTATCTTGTATTACACACACATTACTAGGTTCAATAAAATCAACTGACCAATCCTCAATCGGTATTGCTGTAATTTGTAAAATACCAACCACTCCAAAATCTTCATGTCCATGCTGCAAAAAGAAAAAAATAGTTTTCTATTAAAAACAAAAATATCTTTCAGCACAAAATTTACATAAATTTCTATTGGTTCTTGATTTGCAACATCAAAAAAGAACAATTTTTCTCTGGACTCTTCATCGAGTACTGGTTGTCGGCAACCCATAGTATATAAACAAGTATATAATGTTGCAGTTCCATAATCCTGTGAATTTTCACCAACCCGAATTTTCACATAATTAGTTTGAGGTATTTCCTTACTTGTTACATAATCAATAACAATAACATAACGCCCCGTATGTGGAACATCTAGATTATATTGTAAAGAGTTTTGACTTTCACTTAAAGCAGGTACAATATCGTTGTGGCCAATTACAATTAAATGTTTACTATCTAAAAATATTTCTTCAGCTTCAAGTGGTTCGCTAACAGATTTAAATTCGATAACTGGATATTTATAATGCCGACATAAGTCTAAATTTCCAATTTCACACGGATTTTGAATTCTACGAGTTAAAATTGAAGCTTCATAATATGCAGCAGGCAGAATGACAAAATAATCCTTAAAGTAAAAATTCATAGGTTTTATCGGAATATAGAGTTAATATTTAATTGTTATTACCAGCATAATATTTTTAGTTGATTCTGTTGTTATAGTATAGCGGCCTGGATCAAGAACTATGGGAGATGGCTTATCTCCTTTTGACCCCGAAACGGTAACAAATTTGGGTTCTGAAGTTGGTTTTAATAGTACCTTAGCACTAAAACAATTTATTTTTAATATGTAAATTAAAAAATTTATAAAAAGACTTACTTTTGATCGACTTCTGTAGGATTATCGGATTGAATTAATATAGTTGCCACAATATCTTCGTAAGTTGGATTAACATATCGTATTACCATTCTATATACCGATGACTTAAACACATTAATTTCATTTAGAACTTTATTTTGGATACCAGAAAAAACGGCATATCCCTTTCCACTAAAATTAGGAAATTCTTCATTAACATACTGATAACGTACATGAGCTCCTGAAGGTGTATATCCGTCTTCGTATTCAAATTGAAATTGGTATAAAGTGGGAAAATAGTGGGTAGTAAGAGGTTGAGTACATGTCCGCCCTGTTATTCTAGGATGACAATTACAATTTCCATTTATTTTATCACAATTTAAGTTTCTTGATCCACCAATATCACAATCACAATCTTTACAACCAAATAAACTACCCCCATTTAAATCAAAGGAGCCGTCTCTACATTCGCTACAATCGCGACTAGTAACTGATGGTTTACATGTACATTGTCCGGACTTAGAATCACATGTATCTAATGCACCGACAGTTCCGTCTAAGTTACATTCACAAGTTTCACAACCGTCTGGATTACTAATATTAAGGTTCCAGTACAGTGGTTTACATAAGTTACAAATTCTACCAGCAACACGTTCTTTACATTTACACAGCTCTCCAGCTGGTGCGGACCCGCAGCCGTCAAATTTTTGTATAACACCAGCTGGATCGCAATTACATTCTTCGCATGCTGGAAAATTATAAAATCCTTCTCTACAAACATCACACACTTTTCCATCAAAATTAGAACCACAACTGCACTGTCCGTCATCATTACAGGAAATACCTTCAGAACCATGACTATCGCAGTTACATGCTATTAAAAAAGTTAAATATTATTTTTTAATTTCACTTTTTTTTTTTTAATAATTTTACCTAAACATTCTGGATAATTGTAATAACCAACTTGACAAACAGTACATTGTTTTCCAGCAAAATTAGATAAGCAACTACACTTTCCACTGGCATCACATGATTTTGCTCTGCTTCCAACGGTAGAACAATCGCAAGGAATACAATTTGGATAGTTATAAAATCCAGGCAAACATTGATCGCATCTTGGGCCCCCGAATCCTTCACGACACAAACATTTACCACTATTTTTATCGCAAATTTCTGTTTGAGTACCACTGACATCGCAATCACAATCTATAAATTTCGACAAAAAATATAATAATAAACTTTTATCAAATGTGTAAAAAAATTAAAAAAATTACTTACACAAGCAATTGGGGAAGGAATAATATCCATCTTTACATATTTCACAATTGTGACCACCAAAATTTGGTTTACACTGGCATTGACCAGTTGCAAAATCACATTCATTACTTAAGGAGCCAACTTCATTGCATTCACAGGTTTTACATTCAGGATATGAATAATAACCTGATGCACATTCTTTACAATATTTACCATCGAAATTTTCTTTGCAAGGACAATATCCCTCTGTGGCTTCGCAATAATATTCCAGTGTGCCATTTAAATTGCATTCACATTCCCTACATGCCGGATACCCGAAATATCCATAAGCACACGAATTACAATGTGGAGGTAGATATGCTGGTTTGCATTCACATTGTCCAGTTTCTTCCTGACAATTACCCGTTGAAGAGAAATGATCGCAATCGCAAGCTAAATTAATTAAGTTTATAAAAATGAAAAAACTTTAATGCCAAAATTTTACAATTTGTAATTAAATTAAACTTACGACGACAAACATCAGTTTCATTCCAATATTTTCCACGAGGTCTGTAATATTTTGATACACATTCATTACAATTAATACCTTTAGTTTTATCCTGACAATCTTGGCATACACCACCACCTTCATAATTACCATGAATATCTAATGACAATCTTTGCAAGTCAATTTCCTCATCATAAATACATTTATTTGAATGACCATGACAATTACAAGCTAAAATAATAATCACAAACTAATTAACTAACAACATAACATATTAGTTTTTTAAGCTTACGTTCGCATTTAAAAGGTCGGGCATTTGTATTTTGACTCCATTTCTTTTGCTCAAAACCAGGACAACATTCATTACATTGTATACCACAAGTTTCATGCTGACATCTACATGCTAAAATTCTTACAGGACTACTCGGATTTAAAACATCGCAAGTATCTGCATGACCATTACACATACAACGACCACCAATTGATATATCTTTAATAGAATAAAAATAACGTCGAGTTACCGTTGGATCTTGACGAGCTACTGACATTAAATGACCCAGTAAATTTTTGGTTCTTAGTAAACGAATCCGAACATTAGTTGCTCTTGTCCATTCTTGTAATGAGGTTGAATTAAAATAATTGTTTGCCGATGGGCGATCTTTTAACAGCATAACAGGAATCTTATAATTAAATTTTTTTGATTAACTAGTGAACTGTAAAAGAAAAATAAAATCAAACACTTACTTCACCATTTTCAAGTGGTACAATTTTTGAATAATCTGTTACACAAATTACATCATTATCATGAACAATTGACTTATACGTATTATTTCCAAAATATGTATCACAATCGGCTGGAGTATCAGAAAAATGCATCCAAGATGTCCAAGTTTTTCCATAATCATTAGATTTTTCTAATGTCCAAACTCCAGGACGTGGTGAATTACCCATACGAATAAAAACATATGCAACATGAAATTCCTTAAAAAGTTGTTTTAAATTGGTTTAGATTTAATAAGGTTCATTAAATAAATTTATATGTAGGATATGTAAAACTTAAGTCTTTATATTAAATTTCATTGTGTTCATCTGTCTATTTTCAAAATTTCAGAAACGTAAATCTAAATAAAATTACAGATCACAAAATCTATTATAATTAATGTTAACCAACTTGTTTGTTAAGCCGCCTACGGTCGAAGTAGAAAATTCGGTATTAGTGAACATTTTTGTTCGCAATTGAGAGATTTTTGCCTCATTTCTAAAAAGCTCAATAATTTTTAAGAGAGATTTTTGCCTCATTTCTAAAAGCTTCATATAACTTGAATATTTTAAAAATTAGATATAATGTAATTTATAAACGAAAAAATTTAAACTGTCTGTTTAGCACGATAACTCACGCAAATTTCAACCGATTTTTATGATATTTGGTATGAATCTATTCTTCGTCAATAATAAGGTTAAGTTCGTAGATTCGACAAACCAGACCACGGTATCGGAGTGCACCCATACTTCAAGTTCTAGCCGTTTATCAAATTTAGTGCATTGTCTATAGGTATAGTACCCATGAAGAATGCAGCTTTTATAAATTGATTCTATTATTATCTAGAGATTATTGGGTCTAGAGATTCTAGGAGTTTCAGGAATTTAAACTTCTAAAAATTCATTAAAATCTCAACCAAATTTTTAAGGAATTTGAAAGGAAAGCTTTAAGAAAGAACGACTTTAAGAAGGTTTTAATTATAAAATCTTTTGTTTAATAGAAGAAATATTGTCTTATTATTCATAATTTTCTTGTTTTTATGATTTTTGTTTTAATTTTAACAATATCCGCCTTTAAATATTGTTGGTTTATTTTGCTGCCTAATTTTATAATATATTCTAAAATTATCAATGTAATTTATTAGAAATGATCTTAACAACTCTAAAGTTTATGATAACAATTTCATTTGTGCTAAACCAAATATAAAAAAAAAAAAAATAAAAGTGATAAGGAATTTTCTTAAATTTGGCCTATTTTATTAGTCTTTAAAAAATGTTATAGCTGAAGTCGGGAACGAAACGATATTGAAGAAAAGTTCAATTATTGTTCTTTAACATTTTGTTCTCTCCGTAATAAAAAAAATTTTTTTTTTAAATTTTGTCCCAGAGAGAACCAAACAAATTTTGATCCGAAGAACAAACTCAAAATTGAACTTTTTGAAACAATTACGATTCAAAATTTAAATACAATTCCAGCCCTCGTGTCTTCGGATCTAATTGACACAAAAATTATTTGAGAGCTATTTGTATTAGGTTCTACTAAAAAATCTGTGGTTACAATTTTTAAATTATGTCGGTCCGGCAACTGGGTTCCGAGAAACGAAGATTTTTATTTTTTTGGTTTTTCAAAAATTGTCAAAGTGTTATAAGAAACGTGTAGAACGTGCAAAAAAGGGAAAGTGTAATAAGTTTAATTTTTTGATTTTTGTAATTAAAGTTCCAAAAAGTACATAATAAAAATTTTATTCAAATATAGTTCCGAAACGATATTTGAAATCAGAGCTATATTTGTTTTATTCTGAAATAAAATTGTTTCGATTTTTGATAGGTCATTGAGAATGCCGCGCAAGGTACCACCGCGTACGAGTGGTCGAGTATTTATACAAGCGGATGTGTAGGTGGTTTTAACAATAGAATATTTATATTATATGTGCGAGATTCTGAGATTCTGAGATTTTCAAAGAAACAGAAGTTCCAATGGACTTTTGACTCCCTTCAACGAAACAAAAGTTCCACTGGACTTTTAAATCACTTCAAATAGTCATCGAACTTTTAGCCATGGGACTTTAAGCAGATTACCGTTTGGACATTTTATCTTCAGATATGGGTATGATCCAAAGACACCTAAAGAGAATCTATTTTTTAGAGTACCTAGTTATAATTAACTTTTGTTGAAACATTTTCAAAAAACGGAATTCAAATTCAAATTATATAACCTAGAAGTTTTAAGTATAAACAAAAGTGATAAGATAAGTAATGCAGGTTCAACTAATTTTTACTTATATTTATAGTTTAGCTTATTTTTTTTTCTTCAGTTGTTATAATTGGGCATAGAATTGATCTTGTTAATCAAGAAATAATTAAAATAATTTAATAAAATACAATTTTATAAATATATTTAATTTTAAAATTTTTTAAAATAATTTTTTCTTAGAAACTTTTTCAAGATAGAAAAATGTCTTTAAATATCAAAAATTAAAGAAAAATAAATTCTTATCAGCATAATATATATATATATATATGTATGTTTCCGGAGCTACTGAACAAAGTTGAAATAAGTTATCAATTTTTATGATTTCATAAATGGTACAAAATCTATATATATAGTATACAAAATGTTTTTAAAGGAAAAAATTATGTATTTTATGTTATCAGAAGTTAGTTTTTTAATAAGTATAAAAAAGGGCTAAAAAACTTTCAAAATGAATGATTATTTCTATTTTAAAACTTTTATCAATTTTACAATTTATGTGAGTAATTATACACATTTAAATATTAGAACTAAGTATTATATGAATTGTACAATTCTTACTTAATCAATTAATTCTTACTTAAAAAGTTTACACGAAAATATAAAATTTTTAGATTTTTAAAATAGGAAATCCAAAGCATTAAGGAAGATTGATTATATGTGACATTGTGAATAAGTTTAAAGTCTAAAAATTAAAAAAAAGTACTATAAAAATTTTAGATTTGAATAAAGCTATCTCAACAATCTGTCGTTGCTGAAGCATTAATTATTACATTAAAATAATGTAATGTAGAACTTTAAAACCTTCAATTGCATTTATACAATTGAATACAATTGCATATTTGAAAGGGCTCGTTTAACTATGCGCCCCAACCATATAAGTTTCAGAGTTCGACAAGATTTTTTTAATAATATCTGACTTGATGATATTGGACACATAAACACAGAAATCTCCGTAAACAATTTTGAATATATATAAGTTTAAAAACTTCGTGAAACTAAAAAAGTTCCAATGTTAGATGTTCGGCTTCTCACTCATATCTTTATTATATCCCAACAACCATGTAGCTTAAAATTTGTTATTAATTTTTACTTATACAGCTAACTGTTTAATCCGCCGGGTTTATGTAAAGGCATTCTCTAAATTCGTTTAAGCCTTGAATACAATTACCACGTGATAATTGTAGAACTATATAGGACGCCTACAGTTAATGGTAAAATTAATCCTATTAATATCTCAGTTTGGTTCTAAAATTATTGAAATTTCATAAATTGATATATAGTATGTTTAGTTAACTAAATTCATATTAATAATAACATATTAATTTATAATGGAATTTTTGTTGCATGATTCAACATCTTTTAAATAATTTTGAAAAATTTATAAATTAGTATAATATTTTAACTTTTATATACGAATATCTAGAAATATTTTTATAACTAGTAGGTACTTTGTTTTAATTTAAAATTTTATTCACACATTATTTTAAGACTCTACAAAGTTTCAGATAAAGAATTTTTCCTGTCAATTTGTAATAAAAAAATTCAAAATTAATTTCAGATTAAATAAAAAAGTATTAAACATCAGTTAAGTTTTTTATACCCGTATGACTATATAGTCAAAGGGTATAATAAATTTGCCATTACGTTTGTGACGCAGAGAAGGAGGGGGGTAGATATAGACTCAAGTGTATGGATCGGATCAGAATTTGGCTATGTATGTTCGTCCGTTGTCTGTCCGTCCGTCATCACGATAACTCAAAAACTGAAGGAGCTAGGATTATGAAATTTTCACAAATTTGTTTTTATGCAAAAACCGGAATCGCTATTTAAATCCAGCCATTTTGGTCCACGGGTTCGAGTACCCGCCATACAACTTCTAATTTTATATGAGCATTACTCTATACCTATGGAAGCTGCGTGTCTGAAATTTTGCCAAAAATAGTTTAGTATAATGGCCAAACTTACTGCAAAATTTGGTTGGTCTACTGCAGTGGGTTCGAGTAGATGCCATACAACTACTTCTTTTATATGAGCATTACACTACACCTAATAAAGCTGTATGTTTGAAATTTTGCCAAAAGTAATTAACCGGATAATATAATGTATATGTTACGGTCATACGGGTATCCCAGAGTTGACACAGTCTACTCTACTACACTCCTCCTCGTTTAAGATCTAAAAAAATTTCATATAACATTTTGTTTTTATACCTGTATATTAAAGATAGTCTAAGTGTATATCAAAATTGATCATCCGCTTTGAAGCCATCGAATAATCATTGCTTGATTGAAATGAACTTAAGTGTTGGAATAAGATTATGATCGAAACGTTTAATAATCGATTAAGACATATGTATCTACCATTGTCTATATTGTTTCTATATTGTATTTTAAGAAATTCGTATTGCATGCAATATTGTAAATTTATAAGACTATAGATTCTTCGAAAAAATATTTTATAGTTAACTATTGATTTTGAGAATTAACAAAAGGGCATTCTAAATAATATTCTCTGTTTGTTTTAAACTTTTCCTAAATAATTTCTTCCTTTATATTATTTAAAAAATGCTCTTAAAGAAAAGTTTTTTTATTACATATTTAAAAAAATTCGATCTAAATTTTACTTTTTTTCAAACAAGTAACAAGTATTTAAAAATTAAAATTATTTCTTATATTATGAGAATGATATCATTTAATATCTGATGTCATTTAATATCTGATGCATTGCACATTTGAAACCAGACATCAAACTAATATTATTATAATACTATGTATATAGTCAATTTAGCAAAATCTAAAACTATATTAATTAAAAATTTAAAGCAGCTCATTTAAGTTTTATTGTAATACGAAAATTTAAATATATATATATATATACTATATACATTGTACATGTACATCACAAATATTATAGGAATTGTATTACATTTTAATGATTTTAAGCATATTTTTTTAAAAAAAATTTTTGAAAAAATGTGTCTATATAGTTTAATTTTCACAGCCATTTCATTTTCACAGCAATTAAACCTAACAGCGGCAACCGGATGTGATGGTATTTCTACGAAATTTATAAAACGCTTCAGAGATAAACTAATTCTTGTCATTGTAAAATTTATTAATAAAACTCTTCAAACCGGTCTTTTCCCGTCTAATCTAAGGATTGCCATTGTAAGTCCTATTCTTAAAAGTGGGAATGATACTGAATGTTCTAATTACCTTCCTATTTCGGTCTTACCAGCATTTTCAAAAATTTTTGAAATTGTTATTAAGAATAGTTTGAATACCTTTATGAACTACAATATGGTATTTTAAGTGAAGAACAGTTTGGTTCCGGAAAAAGATCCAATACAACAGCAGCTTGTCTATCCTTAAATGATTCCATCTCAAGAAATATAGATTACAATAGTTTCAGCTCAAAAAAGAATATAACTAAAGGGGTCCCGCAGGGATCCATTTTGGGGCCTGATCTGTTTAAAATTTACATAAACGACTTAACTCGTTTAAACATCAAAGGAGCCCTGCAGTTATATTCAGACGACGCTGTACTAAAATATGCTTGTGATAGTGAAGATGATTTAAAGAACTGCATTCAAAACGAGCTGATATATAATAGAAGTTGTATAAGGTATATATATCGTTAATATGGAAAGAAACACTAAACGACAGCCGCATTCATAAATTTTATACAAATGTATACTATATTTTAAGAGACGTAATAGGGGTCAAAATTTAAAAATTTGCTAATTTTGAACACCTGGTGATTTGGGGTTGGGCTTGTAAAAATCTAAGAAATTCATTTCGATTCAACTTATTGTTCAACTCTGTCCGCTTTATTTGAGTTCGCTCAACATTGAGTCCTCACGAACATATTACCTAATTTTGGAAATGTTCTTATTTAAAACCCCTGATTATTTTCATTACTTATTTTAATATAAACTTATCAGTTCTCAAAAAAAAAAAACAAAATTAAAATTTTTTGAAAATTTTCTTTTAAAAACTTTTTTTCATATGTATTTGCTTTTATATTAACATTTTATATTAAATTTCAATAAATGATTTTTCAGCAATTTTTATTTTTAATAAAACAATCTTTATAAAACGTTCATTTCTTTTTTTTCCAAAATTGAAAAGCACATTAAACTTTTCATTTAAAATTTGAAGGAAGGACTAAAACTATGGAAATATATTCAAAATTTAAGGTAAAAAAATTGAGATAATTTAAGATAAGAGGTTTATCAAGCAGTTTCGTAGTAACTTCGTATGAACATATAGTTCAAACGCACCAACGTATTTCAAATGGTGTACTAAATTAGCCATAACGTTTGTGACTCTTAAAGAAGATGAGATGGACATATACACGAATATATGGATTGGATCAAAATCCAATTGTTCGTCTAGAGGACAACTTCAAAACTAATGGGAGCTGGGGTTTTGAATATGAAAATTAAATTTTCTGAAATACAGTTTTATACAATAGCCATCCTTATTCTATTGAAATTGAGAAAGTTTGTATATATATAAGCAAAAATTTCTAAGTTCATAACCCAGCATGGATGACAGAAATATTTTCAAGAATTGCTCAATTATAATGGCAAATAATTTTACACAATTTGGTTTTCTAGTCCTGCAATTGACCATTTTGTAATATAAATTATTTTATTGAATATAAAGTTCTAACTTCAATACATTTTTAATAGAGTAAAAAATTGTTGTATTACCAAAATATTGTTATTTAATAACAAAGTAATATAATACTTAAAAATTTATAATATACATACTTGTATATCTTTGTGAAATATTAAACATTAGATATTTAGTGCTTTATCATTATACAAATAGCATACATAAGTTGTTTAAAAATGTGTTGATAGCAAAACGTATCTAAAAACTATTTAAAATAAAAATTAATGTAGCAATTTGCAAATCATATAAAAATTTTATAGTATTTCTAAAATAAGTAAATATGTGAGTACATGGATAAGTATGTATATTAAGAATTCCATAAATAATGCTATATATTCTATCAAATGTCGATGCCGCATAGGCGCATACTCTAATTATTTCACCAAATCTTAAAATACTATTAAAAAATCTTTGTAAAACAATACTAGTTAGTTATTTTGATAAAAATATGTTGGGCTTAAATCAGTGCTCTGAAATCCGGAACGAAACGATATTAGGTCATAATTCAAACGTTCTTTTACATTTTGTTCACTCTGGAGAAAAAAAACAAAACAAAATTTTTTAAATATCGTTCCGGATAGAACGAAAAAATTTTTGAGCCGAAGAACGAATTCCAATTGAACAAAAAATAAAGTTTCTTTCGGAACAATACCGATTTAAAGTTTTAATAAAATTCCGGCTTTCGTATCTTGGGAATCAGAAGTCGGACCGACTTAATTCGAAAAACCTAATCTCTGATTCTATAGTAGACACTAAAACTGGGTAAAAATTTAGAAAAGCCCAAAAAAGTGGTCCCATAATTGTTTAGTAGGGCTATTTGTTAAGTCGGGCTTAAAGGTGGAACTTTTTTAATTTTTCTTACTGTATTTAGGTTCTATATTAAAAAAAATTGGTGATTACCTTTTTTAAATTATATCGTTCCGGAACATTTGAGAATTATTTCAAATTTTTCATTTCAAACCTCTGAATTCAATTGTATAATAAAAATACAATGAGCCTTTGCTTCCAACTCAAAGACTGTGGCAGTTTAAGAAGAATATACGACATACACAAATAAATTGAATATAAATATTTATAGAATACATACTAAAGAAAGGCAGAGTAGATATAAGAGTTCAAAAATCATTCTGTTCGTAACCAAGGAAATAATCAACAATATGAATTCATGACATTTTATTTGTGAACCTTATCATTTAATAACTATTCCCTCAACTTAATTCTTAAAAAAATAACTACATACATATTTACATTTTATAATCAATTAAAGTAAATGAACTACTTTATTTAATACATATATGATGACAAATCTGAAAGATATTTTTCAAAAAAAAAACGGGGAAGAGTGTAGTAGAGTAGACTGTGTCAACTCTGGGATACCCGTATGACCGTAACATATACATTATATCATCCGGTTAATTACTTTTGGCAAAAGTTCAAACATTCAGCTTTATTAGGTGTAGAGTAATGTTCATATAAAAGAAGGAGTTGTATGGCAGCTACTCGAACCCTTTGCAGTAGACAAGCCAAATTTTGCAGTAACTTTGGCCATTACACTAAACTATTTTTGGCAAAATTTCAGACACCCAGCTTCCATAGGTATAGAATAAAACTCATATAAAATAAGAAGTTGTATGGCAGGTACTCGAACCCGTGGACCAAAATGGCTGGATTTAAATAGCGATAAAAATTTCAAAAACCTAGCTCCTTTATTTTTTGAATGATCGTGATGACGGACGGACATACATACATAACTAAATCGATTTATTTTTCGATTCTGATCCGATCCATACACTTGAGTCTAAATCTACCCTCCCTACTTCTCTAAAGTCACAAACGTAATGGCAAATTTAGTATACCCTTTTGACTAATAGTCATACGAGTATAAAAAAATTATCAATCTTTAAAACTGAAAATAAAATTTTGTATTGTACACGATCATTATAATTTTAAATCAAAAATGGAGTCGGTGTATTTTACCAAAACACCACACGATATGTTTAATGTTATACTTTTATTTTATTTTTTTGTTTTTTTTTTAGACCATGTGCATATAGAACGTATCTTATGGTGCATAATATGTACATAATTACGTACATATACATATATATATATAGATGCATAAAAAATATTTTTAAAGGTTCTTTTAAACAGGAAACACTGAACACATGTGTTTTTTAAAATCATCATTATTATGTTATGACTAGAAACATTTTGATTTCAAATTTTTGGTTTAAAATGGAATTGGAAAATTTTTTTTGTAAGATTTTTTTTTTTTTTTTATATTAATTTTCTTTATTATTTGCTTTGAGTAAATTAGAAGTTTAAAAAAAAAGATTTGTTTTTGTATGTGTTGGCAATTAAAATGAATAAAAACAAATTAATTAAAGTGATATAGAAAGGGAGAATCATAATATAATCATAAGAAATTTTATTTTTCAGATTTTTTTGTTTTTAATTTTATTAAGAAAGAAATGAAATTTTAGAAAATATTTAAAAAGGCCTAAAGAAATATCACAAAATTTTAAGTAGAATATAGTATTGATAAGTTAAAATAGATTATACATTCTACTCATATAAAATACATAAATGAGTTAATAATTCTTAAAATGGGATTTTTTTAATTTATCAAGAAATGGATGCTAATTATTTAGATTTAATTAATGGAGTTGAATAATTTTCAAGGGAATAAGTGAATGTTTTGAAGATCTTAAAAAAGTTCTACAAAAGATATATGAATTGAAAAGATATACCTACCTACATATAATAGTTATTAAATACCTACCTATATAATTGAATTATAAACTATATAGATATTATCTTCTAATTTCTATACAAATATACATATATATATGTACTTTGTACATATAATTATCTTAAGTCTGAATTTTATCTGGAAATATCGACCTTTAACAAATTATTTCCAATTTTAAAGATTGTGGCATTTCGAAGTCTGAAAAATTCGTTATAGCCTATCTACAATGACGCTCTCGTTTCGCTCTCATTGCGTAGTCAACAAAGGGTTTATTGTGGTTTTCAAAGTTCAATTATTTGACATGTGAATACGTAGAGAAAGCGAAAAAGTTAAATAACTGCCTAATGGCAGTTGAAAAAATGTTGCGTCTATTGTAGACACTTTCATATAATTTAATACATTTAACTTAGTTTGACAGATAGCTTATACGTAGAGAGCGAAAAGAGAGCGTTCATTGTAGATAGTCTACTATAATTATACTTTTATGTATAGGACCAATAGTTTTGGAGATAATATCGATATTTAATTATATTAAGTTTCCGTCTCCAATATTCATATATTATCAAAAAAAAAAAATATAATTTTACATTAAAGCAAATTATATTTGATTTACCTATTATATTTTTTTTTTTACTTTTAAAATAAGTAATATTACTTATTAGTATTAAAAGTGGGAGAAAGAAAGTATTAGAAGTGGGATGTACAACGGGCAGCAAGGCTTATTTATTAGGATATACATGCTATCCGCCATAATAAACAACGACAACCAGTAATATCATTTACTATGGCATCTATGGAATAATTGATAATTACATTTTTTTTTTTTTAAATAATTAAAATAAAATTACAGTAAAAGTATATAATCAATTATAAAAATTATGAAAAGAATTAATTCAAAATTTAAGAACAAATGTTATATACGAATAGATGTCAGATATAAGCTAGATATGCAACTTAAAACTAATATTAATTTAAATTTGTTTTATGGATTTGAATAAATCAGAAAAAATTTGAATTTTATGTGAATGATTATAATTTTTGATATTTTCTGCAACATCTAATAGGTATTTACTTGATTTTGTAATATTTTATAAGATTTGAATATCGAAAATGGCTATTTAATGATTTTCTAACAATATTTTAGTGAAATTAAAAGGAAACTGCTCGTTTTTAATTTTATTTAATTAATATAAAATTAATGGGGACTGAAATGGTGTCTCTATCTGAAATGGCTTTTTTTTTAAAAAATAAAAATGTTATTAAAGTCCCTTTTTTACAGTTATTTTTAGCAATTATGTCAAAATTGAAGATAAACACCATATGTCTTAAACAACATATTCAAACTAAGTTATTACAATAAATCGTTTTTCTTTAAAATAAATTCATTTATAACTTAATTTTTTAATTTCCCTTCGTTATTTTTTTTTTAATTTTGAATCAATTTTTAAAAATTAACAAAATATTCCAGAATATCCGTTTTATTTTTTTTTTTTAATTATAAATTATGAATATCAGCTTTTTTTTTCCAAATTCCAAATATTTTTTTAAATTTAAACTAAACAGTTCGTGATCATCATAATGCATACATATAATACGTAATTCTACACTACACACATATGCAGTTGTGCATAAATTTTACAACAAATACAAACTAAGGTTTAAAATAATTTAAAAAATAAGAATGGATCAAAAAGTCTTAAATATTATTTTAAACCTACCTGACCAAAATCAATTGTTAAATTAACTTCATTATATTTCATTCCTCTGGATAATGGTGGACTTTGCCATCGTGTATCTTTACCATCAATTGCATTTTCTGGTGGATGATTTAAATCTGAATTTGTTGGATCACAATAATCGCAAACTTGTCCATGAATAACCGAACCATGTTGAAATTCATTTTCTGTATTGGCACCAACTAATTTACAATATAATTCAGGACCATCAGTTCCAACACCACATGTTGCTGATGCATAAATTTTACGTCCAGTTGCCAAATTAAAATATGGTGGTGTTAATTCACAATTTATTTCATTTGTAACAGTTATTAAAAGTACCATTAATTGAATAAAAAAAATTAAAAATTTATTGATTTTATCCATTTTTATGGAATAAAACCAATTAAAATTTTTTAAATGCCCCATTTAAAAAAAAATTTAAAGGGGATTTTTTTTTTTTAATTTTTTCTTATATTTTTTTTTTTTTATTTTTTCTATATATGATGAATAAATATTTTTTTAGTATCCCTTATAATAATTCCTGATTATTAAAATATTTTCACACTAATACATATACACTTTTTATATTTTTATTACTCAATTTCCTGCAGTTATTTTTAATTTTTCTTCCTTTTTATTATTCCGTTGACCATCCCGATTGGATGGCCTTTCTCTCGTTACTAAAAAATCTTTTTGAAATTTCTTAACTTGATACTTCGGTTCTATACTTCCATATATACATTAAAAGATCTATATGATATCAGAAATCAGAATTTCCTTTATTGTTTGAAAAGAAATGTAATCAGTTGAAAAAAAAAAAAAAACTGAACCTACACAAAAAAAAACTGAAAAACTCAAATGAAAGATAATGAGTGTAGTCTGATCGTTTTGGTAGAATTTATAATGAAATATGTATAATGTGATAATACTAAAATGATGAAATTAAATTATAAATTATTTATTAATAAAATAATTAATTATTATTTATTAATAAAATTATTTAAATGTGATTTCAGACTGATCTATCGATCTAGGATCCGAATTTTTTATAATTTACTCTGTGAGCACTCTAATTTCTTGTAAAAACTTAAACTAATAATTTGTATATTTTAATCTCACAATAATATAATTTTAACTCTTCCAATAGGTTTGTTTAAAGTATTCGAAATCAGGTGTCTAAAAGTATTAAGGTATTTACTTAAATATATTCAGGTATTTCTTAAATAGAACACATTTTTTTTTTAAGACTTAGAATTTTGTTAAATAAAATTAGTTAATTATTTTTTTAATTCAGAACTAAAAGAAACTCAGTACCTATATCTTGAGCATTCGAAGTAGGACCAATGAGATTTAAAAAAGTCTCTGATTCAGTTTAAAAAAATAATCAAATAAAAAAAAAATCCAAAAAGTGTCGCCTAAATTTTTTAGCGCAATTTTTTGGTGGAAGCATTTTTTTCGCTATATTTGAAATCTCCCAGAAAATTGTTAAGCATCTTTTTGAAATCATTTTTTTTTTTTGCCGTCACCCCTACGTGCTAACTGTTCACTGTGATTGGCTAAACAGCCTAACTATATATGTGCATGTCGGAACAAGGGAGATATATTCATATATTAGAACTGATCAAATGAATTCCACATACAATTTAAACATGAGATAGTACTACGCCTTATAACATGTAGAAATGTCTTAGATTTTCATTAGAAACAATTCGTTTTTTGTTTATATTGTAATAATTTTGTATTTGAGTTATATGGCATTCTATATCAGTGAGTTAATTATTTAATTGAATTATTTGTTTACATTTTGTATTTGTTTATATTGTTGTATTTTTTATTAAAAATATATAATTATTAATTAAGCCATTAATTTGAACCCAAAGGCGAATGGTAGCTGTGTCGAGTTGAAAACCAGATAAAAGTTTTTTTCAATTTCACTGGGATTCGAACACGGGGCTTCTTGCATGGATGGTCGGCACTCTAACCACTGTGCCACCCAGCCGACAACATATATCGTTCCAACTTCTGGTTCCTAAGATACGCCGATTTTTTTTGTAGATCCCAATATTCTTAAGGAAACAACGAAAACAATTTTAAAACAATTTCAAAATTAAAAATAAAATTATCTGAATTTATTTAGTAAAATTCTGAAGTTGAAAAGAAAAAGCTTGAATTTAAAAAAAAATCCTGAAATTATTTTAAAAAATTCTGAATTGTTGTCTCTTAAACATAAATTTGAATTTATTTAATGTTTTAAATCACTGATGAGAATTGTCGAGTTATTGAGGAAAGTCTTAAAAAAATGGTACGTATATGTATTATATATATGTATATGATACCCCTAATTGTCGAAATGAATTCTATTCAATTAAACTCCTAAATTTAAAATTCATTTAAATACTTATTTAAACGAATTTCTTATCTCACACAAATTGTTTAAACAATCTCTACAGTATTTTTTGTATTTTATACTTGATTGTATTCCCGAAATATTTTTGTTAGCTAATAGATTTTTCATATGAACTACAACAATATTATATTCTTTCTATATATTAAAATTAATATATGTAATAATATGTATTGAATGAATACATGGTTTATTAATCTTTCGGAAATTGCTGGAACTACTAGCAGGATTTAGTGCATTTCTGATTCTCTGAGAGTAAAGTGTTAGAGCACACTTTGGTAAGAGGTAATTAAAATGAATGAGAAAGAAAGAAATCTCCTGTCCTGTCTCATCTCATGTCTGACTATATAGCTATTATTTATTATATACTTAGCCTCTTGAAGTAATAGAAAAGAGAAGAGTTTTTACTTGCTCAAGAGATTTTATTTTGATACTTTGAGAAGCAATTGAGAAGTTGAGGCATGAAGACTTTATAAAATGTGTGAATTGTGATCGTAAATAATCAAATAAATGAATATGAATGAATTGCCTTTTTGTTTTGAGATTAAAAATTCAAAAAAAACTCGTAATCTATCCACGTTCCTTCAGATTGTTTATATTTTTGGTAGCTACTATTTTAGTACTATTTTTATAATTATTACTCTTGATCAATTTAAAAAAAAAAAACATTATTCTCTGTTTACAAAATGACCATTGACCACGTTTTTATAAGATTAAAGAAATTAAGAATGTATTTTTCTTTATATATACATTGAAATATTACATGTGTGGGTGCGAATGACCTTATATAGTTTTACATAAATGATAAAAAGGTTGAAAGAATACTGAATAATGTACATATATGTAAGATTTATTAATTAATTTTTTTAATAATATTTGAATTTAAAAAATTGTATGCTTATTTAAATCATAAAAAAAATAATAAAATCGGTATTAAATTTTTTTAATTTTAGATTGGCTTAGACTTAGGATTGATTAATAATGAAGATGAAATGATAACTTGGGGTTGCAGTGATTTATGTATGGGTTTTTAAATATTTACGTATTCATTTGTTTTTTTTTACTTAATAATTAGTTATAAACTAATAATTTAGTTCTTAAAAACTACGATAGAAGAAGACTTTAGTTATTAATAAGTTCTTCCATACGAGTATACCGAAAAGTTATCAACCTAAATATCTATTGAAACAAAAGCATTTTACCGCCCGGAATGCCTAAACACTACATTAGTTCATCAAAATGACAATTTGGGTTTAAATTTTGGAATAGGTTGATAACTTTTTTCGACACAACCCATTTTTTAGTTTAGCGACTCTCAACGAAGACACATTTATAATTGATATTAATTAATTAATTAATTTGACCAGAATTTTAATAAAAGAATCAGTTTTGGATAGTTATGTGAATTTTAGCTGATTAAGAAAATATAAGGAATACAACGGAATGCAATCTTTGGAATCAACAGCCTCATACATAAACATTAAATATATTTAAAATTAAAAAAAGAGTTCAGAACCTTATACTATTATTTATATTATTTTAGTACAAAGTTTTTAGAACAAGCTTTAGTTGCTTTGAGGTTTTGGTCTTCGTATATTTGTAATGAATAAAAACTTTATGTCATTTAAATCAGCTGGTCATTTCATTTGTGGTTATGGGTCAGGCTTGAAAGTTGAATAATGAATTGAAGTGAGTGAACTAAACCACAACATTTCAGAAAATATACTTCTACATATTTAATTAAAAAATTCAAATAACAAAAAGTATATTAGGAAAATTAATTATTTATAATGTCCGTCTATCGGCTAAATAATTACTGGCGCACCTTTGCTCGTGTCACAGTAAAATTACAACCAAAACAAAATGGACTTTTTCCAACACGATATTATGCTACAGCAGGTAAAAATTTTACTACTATTAGTCAACTGTTTATCAAATTTTTTTTTTAAGATAAACGTTCTGAACCTAGCACATTTAAATTAGCTATGATGGGTACTGCAATTGGTGCTGCTGTTGGTACAGCTTATTCGACATATACCCATTGGCATGAAAAAAGTGACCATATGATACACGAAAGAAAACATCCAAAAGTTTTAAATGAGCTACCAAAAGTTAAAATTGCAAAACGAATTGTTAATCCAAAAGATAACACAGGTTTGGATTTAGTTCTCTTTCAATTTCAAACATGTCCATTTTGTTGCAAGGTTCGAGCGTATTTAGATTTTTTAGGATTATCATATTCTATTGTTGAAGTTGATGCTGGTAAATTTTATTCTACAATCATTTTTATATTTGTATTTGCTATAATACATTTTCGTATTTCAGTATTGCGTCAAGATTTAAAATGGTCAGAATATAAGAAGGTGCCGATGTTATTAGCAAAACAATTAGATGGAAAGTTTGTCCAATTAACTGAATCTAGTTCTATCATATCAATCTTAGCTAGCTATATGTTAGACAAAAGTCAGGATATCGGTGAACTTGTTAAATTATATCCAAATGTTTCATTTTTTGATGATAAAGGTAAAAAAGTTAATGACATCTTAAATAAATATTTCTTGATGTATGGAGAGGGAGTTAAAATAAAAACTTCCAAAGATGAACAGTTGTCTGAAAGACAATGGCGTAGTTGGGTAGATTCACATTTAGTTCATTTAATATCACCAAATGTCTATAGAAATTGGAATGAATCTCTAGAAACTTTTGAATGGTTTTCTAAGGCTGGAGAATGGAACATTCATTTTCCAAAATGGGAACGTGATTTAATGGTTTATGTTGGGGCTTTAGCAATGTGGATATTAAGTAAAAGATTGAAGAAGCGATATAATCTAGATGATGATGTTCGTAGTCATATGTATGATGCTTTAGATAAATGGACCAACGATTTAGAAAAAAATAAAATAAAATTTATGGGTGGAAAACAACCAAATTTGGCTGATATGGCAGTGTTTGGAGTATTAAACAGTATGGAAGGTTGTCAAGCATTCAAAGATTGCCTAGAAAATACTAAAATAAGTAATTAACATATAAATTAAAATTTGTTTTGGAATAAGTTAAATTTGTTTTTTAGGTAATTGGTTTTATGCTGTGAAAGATATTGTAAATAAAAACAAAGGTACAATTATAAGGGAAAGTGACGTAGGTGACCAAAAAGCTATTATGTAAAAGAAAAAAAAAATAAAACTTAGTTACCTATGATTTGATGTTTTTTTTTTTAAATAAAAATGTTATACTTGATTTTAAGAAAATACGGTTTTTATTATTTAATTAGTATGAAAAATATAGAATTATTTAAATTTCAATGTTTTTAATTTAATTTAACGGTAGATAAATATCTTCATCTTTAAACAAAATATAGTTAAGTTTAATAAAAGAAGATGATAATTATGCTTTTGTTGGACCACTAACGAAATCCTAAAAATAACTTTTAAAATTGAATTTTCAATATTTTAAACCGACAAAAGAAAAGAAGAAAACTCTACAAGTTTATCTATGTTGAAAACAAATTTTTTTTCGTATAGGTAGCTTCGTTATTTGAAAAGATACATATGTACAATTATAAGTAAGTATAGGTGCAAAATGTTTGAAAATGGTATATTTCTGTTATTAATACATTAATTAATATGAGTCAAATCTTTAAAAAAAAAATCTACATTTTATTGGTTAAAGCTAAACGTTTTAATACCATATTAGGAAATTAAATGTTATACTCAATCCAAATAAAGCAGCACAAGGCCGAATACTTTCATATGCAATATTCTTTTGTAAAAAATGGTATGTTTTAAGTTTGACTACGTTTCTAAAATTTTTTGTTATTGTGGATTTTAGTAAAAGTAAAATTATAAACCACATTATTACCAAAAATGTTCACATTTTCAAATACATAGTTGTTTTGCTATTTAAAAGCTTGGGATTTTTACAATAAAACAAGTTTCTGGCTTTAATTAAAAATTTTGGTTTTTATTCCCATTTCAAAAATATTTATATAAATGTACATAATATGTATATTTGAATTTTTATGTTAATTAAAAATCTATAAAGATTTATTTATATAAGTACTAAATGAACATAACTGAAAATAAATTGTTAGTTTACATATTTTTATATGCAAATAAAAAAAATAAAACAAAGCAAAAAAATAATTAAAAATAGAAAATACTTTTTGAACATATCATTAATTTACAGCTATTAATACAAATAATTTGGATATTTTTGAGAAAATTTGCTCTTAAAATTTTAAAAAATTTTAATTAGCATTACATACAATTAAATGTAATGACAACAATTTTACTGTACTTCTGTTTTTAATTATCTCTTGTAAATTTTTTTAAAAACTTTTCTCTTATTAAACAATGCTGAGGAATATAAATAAAAAATATTTCAAAAACATGCTTCTTATTGCTCATCTTTGTCTTTGGCTCCATGTTTTAAGATTCTAGTGAATTCAATGTAATCAAATAATCCATTTTTGATTGGAGCTTCTCTGTACATTTCATCGACATCTTCATCAGTGAATCTATCACCCATGGTTGTAAGCAATTCTCTTAAGCGATCTTCAGGCAACACACCATTATTGTCTTCATCGAAACAACCGAAAGCATTTTTTATTACATCTTCCGGATCAGTTCCTTGCAAGCGTTCGCCAAATAATGTCAAAAACATTGTAAAATTGATAGGTCCAGGTGCTTCATTCATCATACTCTCTAAATATTCATCAGTTGGATTTTTACCCAAAGATGCCAACATATCATGCAAATCTTCTTTTTCAACAAATCCATCACGATTTTGATCAATCATATTGAATGCTTCTTTGAATTCTGCAATCTGGGCTTGGTCGAACATTGCAAAAACATTTGATGTGGCCCTTTGTGCTCGTTTCTTTGTAGTTGCACGACGACCAGCAGTTTTTCGGGAAGACATTTTTTCAATATTTTTAATGTGTTAAGAAATTATTTAAAACTTAAAATAGCACAAAAATAAAGTACAATGACTTTATTGTATTAAATTTATTAAGAAATAAGAAATGTTATCGTTATGAGTCAGCTAGTTAAATACTAGACTAGTATTTTTTATTCTGCATTTAATGCACGGATTCAAATACAATCACACAAAATTAAAATGTCATTATTATTCATTCATTAGGAAACAAAACGTCAAATTTTCAAACCCATTCCCCAATAGATATTAAAAAATTTGTTCTGTTTGGAGTGAGCAGTTCGTCTAAATAAGGAGTTATGTAAAAATCTTAAAAAGCAAACTTTTAAACATTTTATTTAATAAATTATTTTTAGAACTTAAAATCCAATGAATACGAATCGTTTGGAGTACATATTTCTTGAATATGCACATGTGCATACATTTAGATCTATATTTAGTGTAATATTATGATAATTGGATTAAGTTCGGCCTTTTAAAATTTGTTTTGCCAAATGATAAAATATTGAGTTGAAAACAATAAAGAGGGAACTAGTGTCCCAAGTGGTTCTAAATTGTAACTAAATTATCAGCTTTTTGGAAGTCTTGGGAAAAAATCTATTTTTTTTTGTTCAAAATTTTGTATTTTGATTTAAAATCAACTTAATTAGAAATTCCGTTATAGGAGGCTTTGAGGGATAACATATAACAGATATTCTAACAACTTAAGGTTTTCGATTCTTTATGCATTCCACTTTCTATTCATTTATAAAAGTAATATTATTTATTTTGTTTATGTTATATATTTTATATTTAAAATAATATATTTATTTGTCACCAAGGGGATTTTGTCTGGAAACTTAAAAGTATTTTAAAACATGTGAAAAATTAATTTGTTTCTATTTTTCCCTGTAAACAATCTAAAATGTATTTATTATGAGGGTATTTAATTGTCACTGTCATAAATCATAATTTAAGAATTTTGATTATCATCCAAAAAATAGTCCGGTTGGTTATTTTGTTGTAATTGTATTAAAAAAAAATATTAATTAAAATGAATAAAATTGAACAATTTCCCGAATATAAAGTGCCTGGAGCAATTCAGCATAATTTTTATCCATATGAATCGAATGGAGGGTACAATTTTAATATAATTAAGTTAATCTATTGGATCTATATTGAAAATTTTTTAGGAGTGTTGTTGCTGTTGCTGGTGATGATTATGCGATTTTGGCTGCTGATACAAGATTAAGTAGTGGGTACTCTATTCATACACGAAATCAAAATAAACTTTTTAAATTAAATGAAACTACCGTTTTGGGATCAACGGGATGTTGGTGTGACACTTTAGCATTGACAAGTTTATTAAAATCACGTTTACAAATGTATCACCATACTCATAATAAAGTTATGTCAACAAATGCTGTAGCTCAAATGCTATCAATTATGATGTACCATAAGAGATTTTTCCCATACTATGTATCAAATGTTTTAGCAGGCTTAGATGATAATGGCAAAGGGGTGGTTTACAGCTACGATCCAGTTGGCCATTGCGAACTATCAACATATAAGGCAGGCGGTTCTGCTGGAGCTCTTTTGCAACCAGTTTTAGATAATCAAATTGGATACAAAAATCAAGTTGGAATTGATAAAATTCCAATTACTAAGGAAAAAGCTGTTTCAATTATATACGATACATTCATTTCAGCAGCAGAACGAGATATTTATACTGGAGATGGAGTAACTATCAATATAATTACAAAAGATGGTGTTGAAGTAAAGGAATTCGATTTACGAAAAGATTAAAATTAAAAATATAAAGATTTGTAATTAAATATTTTTTTTCAAATTTTTAAAACCGAAATAAATTTTAAAATTAAAAACTTGGAATATTTTTTATAATGATTTCAATTTAACACATTTATTT
The DNA here is from genome assembly GCA_963082915.1 of Dolichopus griseipennis. Classification (NCBI taxonomy): domain Eukaryota; kingdom Metazoa; phylum Arthropoda; class Insecta; order Diptera; family Dolichopodidae; genus Dolichopus; species Dolichopus griseipennis. The sequence goes on from OY720443.1 coordinate 84,845,779, forward strand.
CAATTCTCATTATTTTATATAAAATCGATCTAAACAGTACTAAAACTAATCAGTCCTCTGGCATTCTTTTCGGATATTCATTATGATCTACAATCTACATAGTTGATTGTCTTTACACGAAAATATAAATCAAACAAACTTATATTATGTCGTTTTATGTGATTCAGAGTAAAAATATTTTATACTTATTTTGGTAACAAAGCTCAGTTGGTTTCGTATTTTGGAATATAAATATAAAAAAAATCAAAATTAGGTTTTGTATTTTGGAAGGATTTTTTATACAGATAAATTAAATAATAAATAGGAAAACATCTAGCACAGTACATGATGCATATTAGATACAATCAAACACTCCTACATTAGGTATGTTCATTTGTCTTTTTTACGTTCCTTAACCTTATTTTTATGATCTTTTTCAAAAATTTTTGAAAACCTACTAAGTAAACTAATGGAACTATGGGAATTATACGAATCAGAACCTTTTTTTAAATTTCCATTTTTTAAAGTATTTATTATTCCATATCGGTTATCTAAGCATAATTAGCCACTAATTTTCAATTAAATTTCACCAACTCTCTATCTGTAAATTCAATTTTTATAAAAATAAAAGAAGAACCCCTCTTTTTCTACACGGACCAAAGGAGTTATTGAATTAATTGGTGTGTATAATACAAGTTTAACATACATTGTTTAACACTTCTCTTTTAAACCTCATTTTACAAATTTGATCTTTGATCTGTTTTTTTAAATTGAAGACGTTTTATACAATTTACTTATTTTTATAATGAAATTTTTAATATATTAATAGAAAATTATGTTTTGTAAAATGTTTAAATCAGGGTTTCAAATTGAAATACCATATTTAAATTTTAGACAATCAGTTACTTTAATGATTGATACAATTTAATAGTTATGTAATTTTTTTCTAGCTATTTGAAAGAAAATAAGAGTAAATTTGAGAAACATATTCTTTTATTGCTAAATCCATTTTTTTTGCAGTTAATCAAATTTAAATTTTAATTAAAGTTTAAAAAAAATTAATAAAAATCATTATTTTTATTAGTTTAAGTTTCTAATTATATTTATTATTTCAATTAAATAAAAAGAACATATAAACATTGTGTAAAATAAAACTGAAAACTGCGAATATAAAAAATGAAACGTAAAACAAAAAAATTTTCAAATAAGTATTTTTCAATTAAATACACACTAACAAATGCAATTTTCAATCCTATACTAATTTTTTTTCTTAAATTAAATTTGATAATTTATTAGTTATACACCAAAATTTATAGATTTTTTTAAGTCTCACCATTGTAATATAATTTAAATTCATTGTAGTATACTGACCCTTTCACAGGGTAATATCCCAGATAGATATACAAGAAAATTTTTGTGATAAATTAAATTATTTTAAAAGTCAATTTGTTTTATTTGGCTTTACCAGAAAATCATTTAAAAATTATTTTATTTACTTGCGTGATATAAAAATTATTTTTTGATATCACACATTTTCTCATAAATTGTAATAAAAAGTTTAAAAACTTCAATGTTTTTTTTAATTTTAGTATATTTCTTAAAAAATTATATACCAAAAGGTTATCCCGCAAGGTATTTATTAACTATGTAGAAGAGTTTAACATATATTTAAAATATAATTTCTTGATATATCTATCTGAGAATACAATTAGTATATACAAAAAAAAAAGTCTATATATTTTCAGTAGTTTAAATTTTAAAGAATTAGCCTGAACCATTTTTTTATTAAAATTGTAATTATTTTTTTTTTTTTTTTCAATAATTTTTATTCAGATCAAAAAATTGATACAAAATATGAAAAAATTTTTTCTTTTTTTTTTTCAAAGCAAAAACGCTTAAATTTTTCTTAAAAGTTCCAAGTGATTTTTTAAACTAACCTAATAGAAAAATTAAAAGAAAAAAAATTAGATATAAATTATAGATATTATTCCTTGAAAACTAATAATATTCGATTAAATACACATATGTAATTTAATAAAAATTATGAAATCCTAAATTAATTTTAATATATCTGCGAATTCAACATCTATTACGAAAACAAAAGCTGAATTTACATTGAATTTGATTTGAACTACTATAAAAATAATAAAAATCAAAAAACTAATACATTCTCTAGAGTCTAGACCATATTTATATGCACGAATATAATTATTTATTTTATCATTAATACTACGCTGGATTTTTTTAATCTAGAAAGAAATGTGTCGTATGTACCGTTTAAAAGTCCGAATAAATTAATACCACATTACTATGGTATTGCATAACATTCGTAGAGCTACTGCTTTATTGGAAAATGTGATTTGTGTAGTTGTAATTTAAGAATGATCTATTAACTGATATTTAATTGAAAAAAAAATGTAAAATTTAATTATACATACATAATTTTTTCATCAATTTTAAAATAAAAAAAGCTTTTTTTAGTTTTAAAGTTGTAAAATGATTTAAGTCACCTTAAAAACCATCTAAAACTCAGTTTTGATTTTTAATTGGTTACATTTAATTATTTGTTATGTTCTTTTAATTTATATTTTTAAAACATTTAACACAATAATGTTAGTTAATATTAATATTTTAGCAATTATAGTTATCAAAATGTATTTTTGTTCATATAAGTTAAGCATTTTATATTGCTGTTATTTTTATAAATCTATCAATTGATCTACAATTTTTTGTTGAGTGGAATTTTGTAGAATAAAGAAAATTCAATAGGACAGTCAATTTCTTTAACAACATAACATTAATTTTCTAAATGTAAACACAGCTTATGTTCAAAAATTTTTAATTTTCGGTTTTTAAATATTAGTTATCATTAATTTTTATTTTGAGAATATTATTTAAGATTGAATTAAAATTATTTTGTTTTTTAAAACTTAAATAAAATTTTCAGTTATTTTTGTTGAATAAGTTTTTTTTTTAATTAAAAATTTTGCTTTTTATAATTTTTTAAAATAAAATTTTTAATTTTAAGAAAAACTTGTAGTGTACCATATATATAAATATTAAATTTTTTTTTTTCATATTTATTTTCATTTTTTGCGTCCTCCCGAAACGTACACTACTTAATAGTTTATTTAGGAGGCGCCATATTCTGGCCGCGCTCTTTTCCACGTAATCTTATTCCAATCACTCTTTCAATTTTACCCAAAATAAGATTGTTTGGAATACCACGTCCAGCTTCATAATCTGTAACAACTTGAGTTTTTTCATTGATTTTCTATAAAATTTATAAAATTTATAACTTCTAAATGACAAAAATCAAATTAAAAAAAATACATACAGTTGCGAGATCCTTTTGACTTAAATTTTTAGCTTGACGTCCTTGCTGTATAATACGGCCAACATCTAATGGAATCTTATCATGCTTCAATTCTAAAAAAAAAATAAAGGACAAACAATTTAATAAAATAATTTTTTAAATATTCCTAAATTAATTAATAATAGATATTGCATTTTATTAATTCCTACATACATAAATGTACAAACGCCGGTATCAGTTATCCTAATATTCAGTTCTGCTTGAACAGTTGTATAAAGCCAATTTAATATTTTATTCAAATATGCCTAACGATTATGATTTTCATGATTAAAACTGATTTAAAAATTAATTTTTAAATAGTTCTAATTCTCGTTTTTTTGTAAAATCTGAGAGGTTTGAAAAATTGTTTTGTGAGATTCTGTAGCATTTTTGTTAAGTGATCTACACTTTTAATGAAATAATTTGCTAAGATCAATCACAAAATTTTTTTTCCCCCAAAATACTTTAATTAGTTATAATCAAATTTAGCATGAAAATAAACATTAAATTTTCCTGATTCGTTTCTTTTTTGAACGTCAAAAATCGTAGATTTTAAACACTGATTTCGAATTCAAATAATAAAATTAAATTTGCCTTTCATTTTACTTTACCTTCTGTTTCACGATCCAACTTGGCAGTATTTTTTGTGGTTACGTGTTGTTTATTAGTGGCAGCACCATCTAAAATAATATTTACGTTATTTTTGCTTTTTTTTTTTATTACAAATTGCGGTGAAATATAATATTGAAGATAATCAATTACAATAGGTACAGCAAAATATTGATAAAATTTATATATGTACGTACATGGATGTCTTTTCAGGAAAACAAAAACAAATATATTTTATATTGTTCAATAAAAAATTAAATTAAAAAAAAAATAGAACATACATTTTTGTTGAGTTTCAACCGCAACTCCTTGTCTTCTTGCAGCATTTATAGCCGATTCAGTTTTCATTACAGATGCCTATTATTAAAAAAGTGATTCGGTCATTTTTTACTATACATATTAATTATATTCACCTTTGGGGGCCTTTTACGCAAAACTGTTACAGTATCCCAATCTGACATAATGATTTTATTTAATTTTTACACAGTAAAATTTATTAAAAAAAAGATCCACTTTTTTCCCTCAAGATAATAAAAAATGAATATTTAAGTTTTTTTTTGCGTACTCGTAGATTTCTGGAATAGTCGAAGAAAAATGTGAACTTATTTTTTATTCAGAATTGTCAAATTGACAGCCACCCAGAAAACACATTTTTATAATTTTGGATAAAAGCGTCAACACGACTAGACTACACTACACAAGAAATAATAGTGAGCAATCGTTCGTTTTTACAAATATCCTTCAATACGAAATAAGAAGTCCATACAAAATTTGTTACAACTTTTAAAATAAAGTAATATTAGGTTTTCTTAAAATTTATTTACCTTGTTGATTATCATATAATTCTTATTAATATTTTAGTGAAAATTCGTATTAATTTATTATTGAGTATTGAATATTATTTTATAACAATGTTTATTGTTTATTTAATTTTATTATAAATTTACCTGGTGGTTGACGGGTGCATGGAATTAACACCAAACAAATATATTACTTAATAATAGCAAATCCTGCGAAACTATATTAAAAGCTCATGTAGCATTTTACTTGTTTCTTCATTTTAATATTTTCAGACATATCTTACAATATAACTTAGGGAATTTGGAAATATTGTGGAATATATACATATCTGCATATTATTAAATAAAATATTTGAAACTTGACAAAATTTCCAAAACTTGGACATTTATTTTTAATGCAATTAGCGCTGCGGTGTCAATTATTCAAAGCTTACAAATGATTGTTTATTGGTTTTGACTTTTGACATTTATTAAATTGACTTTTTTCAGTTAAATTGAAGATTGTTGGACAAGGCTGCCGTTTGATTTTTTAGAAGAGTAGTTTTTTTCAATTAAAAACGGAGTATTTTTCATTTAAAAGGAGTACAATCCTTAAAATACAAGAAAACCACCTAAAAAGTTGTAATACATAATATACGATATATTTTTAAAAAATTTATAAAACAAATTTTTTTATTAACTCAAATAAAATTTATTCAATTTTTACATAAAAAATATTAATCATATAATATATATAATATATAATATATATAATATCATATAATAAATCATATATAATAACATAAATCATATTTTAATGAAAATGTTCTAAAACAAACTTAATAATTTTTAACAAAAACTAACAAAATGTAACAAACAAAAAAAGAAAACAAAAACAAAAACCCAAAATAAAATAAAAATTAAAAAATGAATCATTAAAAATACATAATATAAATAAAAAAAATTAATATTTTTTGTAATACATTTGAAGTAATTCTCGACTAGGTTCCCAGTCATACGCTTCGCTATCACTAATAAGCTCTTTCGAATTTAGAATTGCACTTACTGTACTTATAGAAAGGGAATTCCTCAATTTGGTTTTTATTATATTTAAATTAGAAAAAACTCGTTCAGCTGCTGCCGAGCTGTGTGGGAAGCTCAAAATACTCTGCAAAAATTTTTCTAATTTAGGACATAATTTTTCGCCCAAACCATTTTGTAATTGAAAAATTTTTGACCAAAAAACTTCAATGTCCCCTTTACATTCATCTGATATTATTTTTTGGCCATATTGAATAATATTTCTCCATTCGATATCAATATCGTCAATATCTTGTTCTTCAACAAGATTTGGAAATGAAGAGATAAGATCAACTATATTTGGTGATAAATTATTGGGATTTAATCCTTGCATACCAATCAGCACTTGATCATTAAAATCAAAACGTGAACATAATTGATTACATAATTCTATATAATAACTTAAACAATTTTTTTTAATGTCGTATATATCAGCTTCACAAATATTTGAGTTTTTAATAAAAAGTTCAGCCTTGGCTCCTAAATATATTTCATCAGTATTTTTATGATAAATAGTATTTCCGAAAATCTCATGTATTTTATTGTTGAGGAATTCTTCTTTAATAAAATTTGACACTATATGTTTAAAACCGGCTGTTATTGTTAGAAGTAAGATATGTGTTTGAGGTGATTCTGATTGAAATTGTAAGTTCATTTGATTAATAATTTTCAAAGTGTAAGAGAGAAAATGAAAATATATTTTATTCTGGTCATTCATATCTGTGTTTATTTTAATAGCAATGTGTTTATTATGATCAAATTCTTCAGCCATCATAAAATGTTTGAGAGGAACCCACTGCTCAAGAATTCTTGAAACAACTGCTTCCATTGATAGCCACCTCGTCTTTGCGAGTCTTAAAATTTTATGTATTTTAATATCAAAATATTTTTGAAATTCAACGAACTGTGTTTGACGTTTTGAACTGTGTGCAAAAAAAGAATATATGTTACATACCATGTCTTCAATTTTATTGGGAATATGTTTTGCAGCTGCGGAAGCACAAAGGTGCAGAGAATGACATGAACATCCTAAGACATATAGGTTCTTATTTTTTTCTTTAAACAAACTCTTTAACCCATTTTTATCCCCCATCATTACAGCTGCATTATCAGCAGCAAACCCAATCATATTTTCTACTGGGATATCAAGTTTTTTAAAAAAATTTACAATAGCAGAATAAATAGATTTTGCGTCGCTTTGTTCTAGTGTTAGTAAAGAAAGAAATCTATCTCTAACCTTTTTTAATTTAGTATCAAAATATCTAACAACTAGAGCCAAACTTTTTGTGGTTGATATATCCGTGGTTTCATCCACGATAAGTGAAAATTTTTGTACTTTTAAAATTTCAGATATTACTTTTAAATAACTATCTGAGATTATTTTCACTGTGTCGGTAGCTTTTGTTCTCCCTGAATGGAGCTCTTTCGCTATAGAAGAATCGACAGCAACTTTCTTTATTAATTCGAACAGCATTGGTACAATCACAAATGGTAAATTATGTTGCACTACAAACATAAATACCCTTAATTCAGCAATTTTTATTTGATTTTTCTTTCCAACATTTTCATCGTGATTGACACAAACTGGTAATTTTACCTGATTTTTTAATGATTCTGCCATGTGTGTATGTTGAATAGAGTTGTTATGACGTTCAATGTGTGATATGTTGCACGACAAAGATTTATTGCACACATTACAATATGCCTTTTTATTTTGTTCCACAATCCAATTATATTTATTAGTCCAACTTTGTTTGAATAGTTGAAATCGTTTTTGATAGTAGTATTTTTTACTTGATTTTTTTCTATTATTATTTTTGTCATCAATTTCATTCTCCTCAGATTCAGAAGTATCTGATAATTCAACTTCATCATTAGTAGTTGAGGTTTCATTTTGGTCATTATCTGCAACCCGGGAACGCTTTGTAACAAATCTACAATGTATAAATTTTTTTAAAGTTAATAGTAATATTTAGTCGTAGTTAATGCAAAATTTTTTCGAGTATTACAAGAATATTTACCTGTCCATTATATTGCTGTATACCTAACCTACAAAAATGAAATCGGTTTATAAAATTTTATTTCAATTTGAATTTTCACTTTCGATATGACATCTGTTTTTGTCAAAATATTTGATTGAAGTTTGACTTTAATATAAAAAAGTAGTGCCAGATTAACACAATTGCAGATCATGTAAAAAACGCTACCCGAATGGTATGAGACATTGTGATTTGTAAAATATTTTTGAAAAAAAAAAATTTTTTTTTGAAATTTAAAATTTTTTTTTCGTCACATAAAAAAATAAACGGAAAAAAAATATGACAAGTCGAAATAATAAGATTTATGTTATTTTGAAAAAAGGAGTACATAAAACAAAGGAGGAGTACAGTAGTACGGGGAACAAAATAGGAGTACAAATACTCCGATCGGAGTCAAACGGCAGCCCTGTTGTTGGACTTTAAGAAAATTTTCAACAAAATGTCAGAAAAATTCGATGGAGGAGGTTGCGTATTTGGTTTGTCGTTTTTATAAAAAAAAAAAGTGAATAACTTATAAATAAATAGCAAGAAAATTATTATGCAAATAGAAATAAAATGTTTTAAATAAATTAAATTTATGAATAATAATTGGAAAAATTTAATGGAAAACATTTAAAATAGTTGATATTTAAAGAAACCTCCGCCGTCGTTTTGGTCGTCGCGGACCAACCCGTCTCGGATTTTTTTTTTTGTTTGAAGAGTCGAGAAGGGATAAAAAAAAAAGTTTTATAGTGATTTTTTTTTTTTTTTGTGTTTTTCCTTCATTTCGCAAAATGTTCTAAAGAATCCTACAGAAAAATTTTAATATTTAAAAAATAGTTTAAAGAAAATATTTTAAATTTTATATAAAGATAAAGAGAAGTTCTTCTTTATTATTTATATTCATAATTTGTTTTTTATTTTTTTGTTTTTTTTTTATAAAAGAAAGAATATATGGAATCTTTAGTCTAATGTAGGGGGTAAAAGAAAAAATTACATCCATTTTGTGTATAAAGTTTTCATTGATTTGATAGAGGAAAAAATGTCTCAAAATGTTTTAAAGTGAAAATTTTTATGTTTTTTTCTTTCAAATGTAATAAGAGTGCAATAACTCCTTTAATAATTTGTAAAAAGTGAAAAATAAAAGTTTTTGTAAATAAGTATTAAAAGAGAAGTAAAAAAAAAATAAAATAAAAGTAAAATATTTAATTTAAAAAAAAAAAAAAGGTTATTTCTGTGTATTTTATTAAGCTGAGTTTCAATTTATTTCAATTTTTTTTTTTATTTTTTTGAAAATTATTTTTGTTGTATATTATTGTCTGGTTTTATGCCACTTGACGACATCGTACCCGTTGAGTTTTCGTTAAAGGAAAGCATCCTTATAAGGAAATATAATAAAAAAAAAAAAAAATATTAAAAACAAAAAATAAAAGAAATGGGTGCACAACAAGCAAAAGATCGTTCATCGTCTAGTAGCAATCAAAATACAACTACATCATGCATTGGATTAACCGGTGTTAGTGGTAGTAGTGGTGGAGGTAGTGGAGGTAGTGGGAGTGGTGGTAATACTAGTTTGGTATGCAATGCATTAGGAGCTGGATCAACATTGCGTGCAAGTCGTATTAAATCTCGTGTTCCAAAGGATACTCGTGTTGCTGGATCAAATATATTTACTGAGCATAGTGGTAAGTGTTAAAAAGTAAAAAAAAAATATTACTAAATATATTAAGTATATTTATGTACATTTACATACATTTTATTATATTAAATATTTTTGTCCTCTTGATTTTTTGAATAAAAATTAAAAAGCAAAAAAAAGGAAAAAATTAAGGTATATAGTAAGCTTCAGTATATAATAAAAATTGAGCATGTCAGTTTTTAACATATACGTATTATAAAGTACATATTAAAATGATTTCCAAATAAAATAATTAACAAAATATTTTTAAACAATTTATACTTATATATAAATATATATTTTTCTTATTACTCTCAAATACTGAACAATTTTTTTTTTAAATAAGTATTTAATAAATAAAATTCATAACAATTAAGTACTTATATTATATTACATATAAATATATATTAGGTAGTAGGTACTTATGTAGTAGATATGCAGTAGGTACATATTTAATATTTTCTGATTCCTGGTTTCTGTTATCTTGAAATTTTGTTGTCCATTTGTCTTCAACAACAAAAAAATTGCCATGGAAATTGTGAGTAACTACTTAGTATCTAAAAATACATAGTATATATTTCTATATACCTAGTTATTTCAAATAACAGATTTTGCAACCTAATGATAATCTTTAGTTTTTTTTTAATTTTGCAACCTAATGATAATCTTTAGTTTTTTTTTAAACACATTAAGAATTCTTTAATAGTACTTATGAAATCAATTTTATGCTATTTAATTAAATAATTTAATATTAATTTAATTTTGATTTCACTATTAAAAAATTCTAAAACTTCAAAATCTTTTATTATACCGAATAATTACTTACAAGAATAGAAAAAATAAATCAATTAAAAAAGAATATTATGAATTAAAATAGTACATAAAAAAATGAAATTTTGTTCCGAAACATCTGATTGTTTTTGTTTTGGTTTTTTTAATTAATTAAAAAAATTCACGCAATAAAACATGAAAAAATAAAAAAAAAAACTAATTGGTTCTAGTTATAAATAGGAGTTTTAAATTAAGCTCATAAACTGTGATTTGTGACATTAATTAATGCTTAAGGAATAAGAATTTAAATACTTATGGTCTATTAAATTACAAAAAAAAAGAAAGAAAAAAAAACAATTTTTTTAAAAACAATTTAGGTTTTATTTTAATTGTCTAATGTCTGATTAAGTAGAAATTTTGTTCACACTACAATTCACAAATATGGGAACATAAAATTTGAATAATAAAAAAAAGCAAAGTCTTGAATAAGTCTCTCACACAATCGGTCAATGTTTTTTATAAATATGCAAATTAGTTAAATAGGAATTTTGTTTATAAACAAAGAAGATTTTTTTTTTTTTAAATTCTATATTAAGATAATATTATTTGTGTGAATGTTATGTTGATAAACATATATACTATGTATCATATTAAAACTAGTTATAAATATTCAAAATAGTTATGAATAAAATATAAATTACTGGAATTTATAATATGATTAAGCATTTATATATGTATTTTAGTTATTCTTATTTATTAATTTATTTTAATAAGAAATTGAATAATATAAGTTAGTAAGTAGTTAGTTTTTATTTTAAAATATATATTTATCAAAAGATTTTATCAAAATGATAAGTTTTATTGAAAAATTTATTGTAATTTTTAATAGTTGAACTTAAATTGTTTATGCTTTGAAAAGTAAAATAATGATTCATGAAAAAATTTATAATTTTTCATACGGAACAGAAATAGTTAATAACCGGTAAATAATAGTTAATTAATCAAAGTTAAGTATAAATAATATTTTTGGAAAATTAAATTTTCATCAATATTTCGTATTTAATATTTTAATTTCATGTGCCTAACTAAGTACAGTGAAAGCTCTCATAAACGGACACTCATGGTTCTAAAATTTTCGTCGGCTTATGGGAATTGTCCTGTTAATAGAAAAAAAATGTTTATAACTTTTCTTTAATTTCTTATTAACTTTTTTAATAATGGTTTTTAAGGACAAAATTATAATGGTAAAACAACGCAAAAACTAAATAACAAAAGAAAATAAAAATTTCTACAAAAACCTAAACAAAAATTCAATAAATTCAATACAGATTAACATTATTTGATTAAATTACATACTACTATATTATATATTCTGTATATACTATCCATTTCAGAGTTTAAGAATTAGTAGACTACTGAAAATAATTTGAAATCTTTGACCGCCGTATTTTTTCTGGTCAAATTTTGAAACATTATTTTCGAAATGTATTTCTAAGTTTTTTATAAACCTATATATGTAAGATCCTCTTTATGTTGCAAATTTTTTTAAACTTTCAACAGTTTTTAAGGCTTCATTGTAGGTTTTAATTTCCAATTCTTCAAGAACTGGTGAACTTTGCTCTTATACATCATATTACTCACATTAAATAAAAAAAGCTTGCTCATAAATTACAAGTGTCCGTTTACTGGAGTTTTTTTTTTAAATTTAATGAATGATTTAAGTGTCCGCGTCCGCTTATTAGAGTTTCCGGTTAAAAGAATGTTTTTTGTATGAAAAATTTAAAAAAAGAATACGTTTTGAAAAAATTGTCCGTCTTAAAGAGATGTCCGTATATAAGAACATCCGGCTAAGAGAACTTTCACTGTATTTACTTATTGTTTGAATTGATACCTACCTATAATTACTCTAACTTGATTTGTAGTAAAAAAGTTTTTTTTAAACATTAAGTTTAACTTAGCTATAATGATACTAAGATATCTTTAGATGATGTAAAATACTGTAAATACACGTATAAAATGTTGAAAACTAGAATAGGTAACCTTTGACTTGCAATTTTCGAAAATTTTAATTTCTTCTAGTTTAATTAAGGCGAATCCATTAGCATCCTTGAGTCGTATGATTTGAATTGTTTGCATGTATACTGAAATGATCATTAGGTGCAATCGTTTAAGGTCCATGTCCTAAAAAGCAATCAAAGTAATCTTCCTTTTTGAATATTTATTGAGCTTTAAAATACTTATGTTCTTTAAGAGTCCCACAATAACTTATTACTCTATCACACTTATTGATGGTATTAATGACTTTTAGTAACTTTAGTTTTTGGGCTGTAAAAATTTAGTAAACGTGAGTTAGGTATCTATAATACATAATTAAGTTTTATAAAGGTCATTTGTTTTATAAAATGTTGTACATTTAATAATTAAGTTATCTCATCTACTTACTTACTTTATTATTAATTTATTTAACCATAAAATATTATTTTTGCTTTAAAATTAACTAAAATTAAAAATTTCTAAATATTGTAAAACATAAGTTTTTTATAAAATTATTGCAAATTGTTAGTAAGTTTGTATATTAATAAGAGTAAAAGTAAAAAGTAAATATATGTGTGTGTTATGTATACGTACATTTTTATTTTATTTTCAAGGTAACCCAAGGATTTTTATTCTTATTATTATACTTTTTATTTTAAATTACTTAATAATATTTGGTTTGTACATTAGTTTCGATAAAAAAAATATTAAATTTTTTTTTTTTTATTTATACTTATCTTCCATACATCACTTTGATTAGCATATTTTTATTTAACAAATGTATTTTCTGGGTACATGCAATTAGGCCATATGAAATGAAGCCTTATTGCATGGCTAATTTATTTGACATTATCATATTTGAAATAAAGCCAAAAAACGAATTTTTAAATTTTGATCTTATTTCAATATTGAAAAATTGAAATAAAGCCAATTTGATTTTATTTCAAATTGCTAATTTTTATTTAATGTGCAAACAATTTAATTGTTATTTTTCAGAAATTTTGTGAAAATTACATTTGTTATTGGTTGTATTCAAAAGCAGAGTTGTACGCTTTTTCCCAAATAGAATATTTCCAGAATTTTCAGATTAAAAGTCTGGGTATTCTGCTTTTATATATGTGTGTATATGGGAATTCTTAATTAAGAGAGATTTAAGAGTTGAATTCAAAATCAGGGTACCTATTCCCTTTTTCCAAAATATTTTTGTACTATCAAATCCCTCCTGATTCAGAATCTGGTATATTCACATATGACTATTTATACATAAATATTCTGGAAAAAGCGGCAATACTAATTTAGATTTATCTCATGTTTAAAATATTTTTGGGTTTATTTTTTAATAATTTTGGCTTTATTTTTTTTTCAAAAATTTTTAAAAATGAAATAAAGCCGAAAATTCTGATTTAGGTTTTATTTCAAATGTGGTATTGAAATAAAAGGAAAAAACTAAAATTTGGCTTTATTTCATTTGGTCTTATTGCATGTTCCATATTTTCTTATATAATGTATATGTACTAAGATAAATAGTAAGTATACCTAATTTTCAATGTATATCAATTTATATAAACACAAATATATTATGTAGATGCTTACATTATTTATATAACACTAAGTAACTATAAATAATTGTATAAAATTGTGCATTTGTAATATTGAAAGTGTGATTCTTTTTACTTATCATGAATTGAAGTGATAAAAATAAGAAAAAAAAAATTCAACCACGAAAACTTTTTATTATAGTTTATAGTGAAACCAATTCACAATAATATTCGCGAATTCTAAAAAGTTTTATGGCGCGATACAAATAATGCCTACTAGTTATTGATATGAAGGTATATATATATATATATATATATATATATATATATATATGACTAAAAATATGAAAAATTACTTTACTTATACTTTTTTTTAGTTTTGTTTTATTATTTCTTGTGAACTCATTTAATGTTCACTTGCTCATTTGCTTTGTTTATGCATAAAATTAAAGTTAAAGTTGAATAAGTTTTTTTTTTTTGTTTTTTTTTGTTTTATTAAATTACAACATAATTGAAATTTTAAAATAATTTCCATTTGTAAATAGTTTTTAAATTTGTAATACATACATTATAAATTTGTGTATTTTTATTTTAACAGTTCAGTTAATTAAAAATTATCTAAGAATTTTCCAAGATAACTCAGACGCGATTACTACTTAAGTATCTATAGATTTTTTTGGAAAACAAACCCTAAATTTAAACAAAAGTTATAACAAAAGTTCTATAGGGTATACTTAACTATTATCAATCTAAAATCGAAAAAAGACAGCATATTTCATAATTTTTATATAAATTTTAGAAACACAAATGTATAGGGTTGCCATACGTTACTAGAGTTATGTGAAATCCAATTTTTTTTAAAATTTTGACCTCTAATATCTTCTGAACAGCTCAAGGTTCAGAAATTATAGATAAATTTAGATCCTTATAGTAGGAGTCCTTTAAGAAATTTTTTTTTAATAACATCCCAATGTTTAAGGTGGGCTTGAAAATTGAAATATATAAAATTTAAAGCTCTAACATTATAATTCGACACTTGTTAACCCCAATGCACTCTGTTGACGCTAGACTACGTTTTCAGTAAGGATTCGATTACTATTCATAATTAATAATAAATTGATGAAATATAATATATAAACTAAATTATAATATATTTTTTATCCAAAACTCAGTATGTATCATTGGTTTTTTCCGTCACTTGTTTTATATTCTGCCCTGTTTGGGACTCACATTATGGCTTTTAGCTAATAAAAAATAATTTTATAATAATTGCAGCTTATATTCTATTAAAGTTATAAATGGGTTTATACTTACTTACTTATCAATTGTGTTGGGATTCTGATGTGATGATATGAAATTGCTTTATTAGTCAAATACCTAAAATTATTTTGCATTTACTTACATACATTTAAGTATTTCAGTATTTTTTTAAGAGTTGGTTATAATTTTTAAAATGAAAGAGCATAATGGGACTGAATATCCTTAATTATGATTAAAAAAAAAATAAAATTTAATTATGAATACATATTTAAAAAAATATTATTATATTTGGAGCTAACCAATTAGCCAAGAGTTGAAGACTTAGGCTAATTGGTTATGCATTTAATTGGATTAATCGCGAATAATAGTTGAATCAAAAAACAGAAAAAAGTTTTATTCCACTTTTAATATGGAATTCGAAACCAAGATACTTTGGAAGAAATAGGTCAACACTTTCACCAATGTGCCGCCATCCAACAGCTGGTATAAAGCTGGATAAAATTTAGTATAAAGCTTGCGCGAAATAATTGCAATAAATAGGAATTTTAAAGTTCATAATGTAACCTAATAGCTTAATAAGTAGCTAAGAAGGGCTGGGTGGCACAGTGGTTAGAAAGCCGACCTTTCATGCGAAAGGCTCGGGTTTGAATCCCAGTGAAAGTGAAAAAACTTTTCTGGTTTTCAACTCGACTCAGCTACAATTCGCCATTGTGTTCAAATTAATGGCTTAATCAATAATTAATAATTATATATCTCTAATAAAAAATAGATAAATATAATAATATAAACAAATAATTTAATTGAATAATATAACTCACAGATACAGAATATCATATAACTCAAATACAAAATATAAACAAAAATAAAATTGTATCTATTGAAAATCTAAGACGTTTCTACATATTATAAGGCCTTGTACTATCTCATGTTTAAATTGTATGTGGGGTTCTTTAAGATCAATTCTAATAATACGAATATAATATGACCCCCTGTTCCAACGTATACCCTTGGTATAGACAGACTAATAGTTGAACGTTTAGGGCTTTAAAAAAAAAAGAAAAAAAAACTAATTTACTGTAAATACTTAGTTGGTGTTTTTTGGAAAAATATATTTAAATACATATAATAAATATCTTATAGTTGCAAATAGTTTTATTACTTAATTTCAATTCGTCATTTTATTGGTGTTCATTTTTTTTTTTTATTATGAAAAACCAAAAACATATTTTTTTATTTATTATTTTTATGAAATTTAAACCGAATAACTATTATTCATTGCTGCATGTTTGGGTTATACAAAGATTATTTTAAATTTTTATACAATTACTTACTATACTTATTCATATTTAAATTTATTAATATATGTATGTAAGTATATTTGTTACCTTATTCCGTATTTTATAAAAAATAAAATAAAAATTGTTTCTTAAAAAGCTTCAGATTATGTACTTATATACATATATATATTTACATATTTTACTTATATAATAATTTATTTAAGAGTATATAATATCAGGTAGTATCAATATAATTAAATAAAAGTGAATGTAGAATTTATACACTTTATAATATAAATAAATAAACTTGTCTGTTTTACTACAACTAGAGAATACAGAAAAAGATATAAACAAGTGCTGAATGCTGTTTTTGAAGTTTAGATTCTGGAATTGAAAAATAAAATTATGTTGTGTAACATTTTATCAACTTTTTTGATATATTTAGTATTCATATTTATAGGTACTTACGATATACTCATTAACAATAATTTTCTTATGTTTTTTTTTATTTTTTTTTTTAAACGTGATATATTTCGCAACCAAATATTAAAGTGGGTAGCGTTTTGTTTAATAAGTTAGAAACAAAGTATAATTATAAAATCTATAGAATTGCATTAAGAAATCAAGATTTGATAATGAGATTTTAGGTGATATTAAAAAATAGTTAACTATACAGTTTATAGAGGTGTGAAATTTATCAAGCGTATGATTGTTCGCAATAGTGTACATGTGAATCTTCAAACTTAAAATATGAATCTATGAACACTTGTCGTTTATGATCTCTAAATTGATTTCAAGATATTAAGAATGAATCGATCAATGATTTTACTGTAATTACTTAAGTGCTTAATTGCAATTTTGTCCAAACAATTGATATTAAATTTACTTAATACTTAGTTCATATTTAGGCCTTCCGGGGAGACGCAAATAGCAATCAAACTAAAATAAATCTGAAAAAAGTGATCTTAGATTTATTACAGGGATAAGCATGGTTATCTTAATTCTTAGGACCCAGAATAAAATAAATAAAAAAATCCACGAAATACTTAGGCAGTCCGAATAGGTATGGCTTCTAACATAGAGTGTAGAGGTTAAGGACAGAGGTCATAGCAGTTAAGTAAGTAACTAGTTTCATTTATCCCTTTTTGTCCTAAGATTGAGATAAGTAATATGTTTAACTTTTGTAAAGCTCTTTTACTACAACTCATGATTAGTTAGATGTGCGAATTAAATACTGTAATTACGAAAAACGCATAATGTCTTTAATTCTAACTCTGTCGTGACTGGTTCTCGTCTTTGATACTTCTAACGCATTGAAATTATCAACTTTTTAAAAAAAATAAATAAGCTTTTAAACAATTTCAATCAATATTGAAAATTAAATCTTAAATAAAGTTAAAATTCGATAAAAAATTATAAATTTAATTAGTCATCCAATTGCACATGCGCTGTCGCATGGGAAAAACAAATTTAATTAAGGCTTTTAGATAATTAGTATTTTGGAACACTAAATAAATATATAAAAAATAAAATATTTAAAATTTTTTCATTTAACATTAAAACTCCCAAAATTAACGAATTTTACGCTGATATTCTTCCTATATTATTATTACTTAGTTAAGAATATATGTATTCCTTTGAGTTCTAAAGGTTCGGTGTCTCTTATCGAACCAATATAATTTATATTGAAATTTATTTGGAAAAATGTTGATTATTACTTTGAGACCACGGCGGGGATTAAATATGTCCAGATCAAACCATGGGTTCGAATCCTAGAACTTTTTGATCGAATTTAGGCCAAACAAGCATATTCTGAAACCAATGAAGATAGAACCGTCAAATTTGGTAATCATTTAAGTATTTATTACATAACTAAGTATATATATTTATATATTATAATTTTCAATAAAATCAATTTAAACTAAATAAAATATTTTGGTATACTTAATTTGATATTTAACCTAATTTTAAACTATTAGAAGTTAAATAGTAAAAATATTAAATTAAATATAAAAAATTAAGAGAAAATAAATTCTTTTAGCGTAGGAAATTCATATTTTATAGTTTTTTAAATTGTATCTGGTAAATATTTTTATATATCGTAAGTATAGTAAGTAGGTCCATAAAATATTATCAATTTAACATTTGTGATGATATTATTATGTTTGTAATAAAAACTATGATCATCACAAGATCATTCGTTTATATAATATATATAAATATAATATATATATATATATATATTTTATTTCTAAATCTAATAAATATCTTTTTTTTATTTTTCATGTTAAATGCATTTTTTATTTATAATAATTTATATATATATATACTTAATATATAATATGTAAGGTATATTGTCAATCAGCGCCTCCAATTTTTTCAAACTTTACAAAAAGTTTATATATTTTTTTTTTGAATTATTAATAATGATGTGAAGTTAAATTACAAATTACATGTCTTTTGTTATTTTAACTTATATAATAATAAAATTTTTATAAATTAAATTTGTAAATTTTTGATTTTATTAAAAAAAAAGTTTGCCGTTTTTAAAACAGAATTAATTACTTAATTATAATAGCATATTTCTTGTCATATATTTCGTACTTAACTAAGTATCGTTCAAAATAATTATTTTTGTTTTATCTTTTATATTTTCTGTAATTGATCTTACAACAATAACCAATAGTACTTATCTGGTAATAATTCGCACCATTAAATATTGTGAAACATTTTTTGGCTTATCAGTGTTAAATGTTACATTTTTGAAGTGAATTTGTAACACCTTTTTTTCAGATTATTATTTTAACAGCAAAGTCACTTTTTATGACTTATTTCTTAGAGTCTCTATTCTCTATTATATTACAGTGTCGGAAATTTTTAGGATCTTCTTTATCGAGTGTTATGTTTGTTTTAAAAGAAAAAACTTGCACTTAAATAAAAAAAATTCAATGTATAACAGTTTGCTGCTAAAATTAATGTACTTGAACTTTTTCCACAAAACCTTTCTTTTCTTAACCTTTGAATACTTTACTTTACGACGACGACGACAGCCTTCAGACGCTTTCAAATGTCAAAAAACTCGAACACAACACTTTTATTACATATTTTTCCTTCGCCACAGTCATGTTCAAAGTAATTGGTTTTAAAAAAAAAGTATAAGTATTTGGTAGTATGTACTATTAAATCTGCATTATTAGATTTTTGATAGAATTAATATATGTTTGACATTTTGAAGCGTCGGAACGTCGTCGCTATCGAGTATAGTCCCAGCAAATGAAAAAAAGGTGTATGTAAGTATGTACTTATTTAAAAAAAAACTTTCAAGATTGAAATCATATTATATTTCTTATGTAAGAACTGGTTATTACATAAATTGTTACCTAAGTATATTAATTCCTAAAAATTCATTTTATTTTCAGAATATTCGAGACGTACAGACGAACTACGCGACGGACTATTCTATTTAAAAAAAATATATTATTTCTTATTTTTGTTTTAAATTAAAAAATTCATAATAGTGTCATCAAATTGAATTAAGAAAAGTGTAGTAACAAAAAAAAAAAAATTTAACAAAACATAAAGAAACCTCTTTCATACTATTAACAATCCCACCCACCTAATTATAACGAAATAATGATGGTACAACATTAATATAAAAAGCTTCTGCAACATGACATTTCATAGTAAAATAAAAAAAATAGCATTGAAAAAAAGGGAAGAAGAAAGAAAATGAAATAAAAATGAAATATATATATATATATATATATATATATATATATATATATATATATATGTGTTAGATATAAAAATTATGCCATCAAATCAGTTACAATTCAATGATATTCTTATATGTGTACATTAAATCTATATAATACAACCTACATAAAATTAAGCCCATTTTTTTTTTTTATAAATTTCAAAACCTTAAAAAAATTTAAAAGTTTTCAAAAAGCAACAAAGTAATAAGTATAGGTACTTATTTAATTGTATTTTTTTTTTCCTATAAAACTTTCTAATATTTTATTTAAAAATATCGGAATTTGTAAACGTGATTTTGTAATCAATGTAAACATATAAATTAATTTTAATCTTAGCAATAAGTATTTAATTTAATCTTTAAATTAGATTAAGAATAAAAATTTTTTGTTTTTACCAATAAAATATTGATTAGATTGCGGGCGTTTTAATCAAAAGGTCTTAGTTACATTGTTAAGGTCAATATAATAGAAAGAAATTTATAAGTACTTGTTTAACATGATACTAAATACTTATTAAGTATTCATAACATTACAAGTAACTAGATTGGAAAACATAATTTTTGTATTAAGTAACTAAAACTTTGAGTACATTTTAATTATAACTTCCATTATGCCTGTAATTAGTAATTAGTACTTATAACTTAAGTACTATGTACTTGATATTTACTTATTGTAATTGTAACCTAATATGTACTTGGTACTCACTTATTTGTCTCTTAGAATGATTGTATTGATTGACTACTTAAAGTTATAGTTTGACTCTTTAAAATAGTTACTTATATATTTGTATCTAAATTTATGTTAATAAGTAAGTACTTAAATAAGTACTTTTTGAATTACTATTCGTGTCCATTACTATAATTTACTATACTATAATAAATGAAAACGAATTCCTAAAAGCAAGTAAAGTGCTAACGGAAAACAATTAAAAAATTGCAAAAAAGTTAAAAGTGAAAATTAAAATCTTATATGTAACTAATTACTTAAGTAAGTAATTCTTTGGTATAGAAATTTTGTTTTTATAAGTTTTGCGCTTAAACTTTACCAACAACAATTACAGTAATTTATGGAGCATAAAATTTTAATCTATACTTAAGCAGTTATTACATATTTTCTATTTTCTATTTTTTTTTTGGAATTGGAATTAGTAATTTTAATTGGAAATATTGTTGATTTACTCTATATTTTTCACACAATAGAAGTAGAAAGGTAAAGTCAAAGTGTCATTAAACTTTTAAGAAAAGTTTCAATAGTGTTTATATTACTTATAATATAGGGCAGGAATATTTTTGTAATTTCAAGGGTTTTTAAATACAACATTTAAAATGAAAAATAATTATTATACTTGTTTACAGATTAAAAAAGTATTTAAAACTTTCTTATGTATGTAATTTTTAATTTTTAATAAAAAAATAAAATTAATGTAAGAAATTAAGTAATGAACTATTTTTTTTTTTTAATAATTTCTTTTTAATTTTATTCAATTTTCTATTTTATATATTTAATTTGAAAACAATTCTGATTTTTTGAAAATTTAAGATAAATTTAAAATTATTGTGAATACTTATGTGTCTAAAGATTAAAAATTTAAAAATAACACATTGGTCTAACAATTGTTAGCGTGCCAATCTTTCATTCGAGAGGCATGAGTTCAAATCCTTATAAACTGAGATACTAATACTAGAATATAGAATTTGACATGCCCTTGTTGTTAATTTGATATCCCCTGGGTTTGATACAAAAACTTGTCTAAATTATAGTGAAGATCATTTTTATCTGAATTCTATCACAAATAGATCGTTTGATCTAATCTAATATATTAGATAAATGATTACAATCTCAAAGAATAAATTTTTTGATTTTTATTATCACACATCATAAAAAGATCAATTCGTCTAAAAATTGATCCTTGCAAGATCAGATGAATATTTTTGATCTTTTTTTTTATAATCTGCGATCTAAATCGAAATTTCTAATTGTGAGATAATTAGAGGTAAGGAAAATTAGCACATTTATATCATCCGGTTTATTACTTTTGGCAAAATTTCAAACATACAGGTTTATTAGGAGAATTGTGTAATGCTCATATAAATGAAGGAGTTGTATGGCAGCTACTTGAACCCACTGCAGTAGACCAACCAAATTTTGCAGAAACTTTGGACATAAAACTAAACTAACTTTGGTAAAATTTCTGACACGCAGCTGTAATAGGTTACATAGGTTAATATGAGTAATGCTCATATAAAAAAAAGAAGTGTATGGCAGCTATCTGAATCCATGGACCAAAAAGGCTGGATTTAAATAGCGATGAGGGCTATTGCAAAAAAAACGAATTTGCGAAAATTTCAAGATCCTAGCTCCTTTATTTTTTGAGTTATCGTGCAGACGGACAGAAGGGCGAACTGACATACATAGCTAAATCGATTTATTTTTCGATTCTGATTCGATCCATACACTTGAGTCTATATCTACCCCCTTTTTCTCTGCGTCACAAACGTAATGACAAATTTATTATGTCCTTTGATCTATATGGTCATACGGGTATAAAAATAAGTTTAAAAGTCGGTTGAATCTGTTCATTTCTTACTTATATAAAAAAAATAGAGTTATTACATACGTACGTCATTATTATGTCTATTGATTACTATTGATTTACTTTTTAAAATTAGAATAATATTTTATTTTTATTTAAATACCAAATTTAAGTTTAGATTTTTTTGATAAAAAAGAAAAGTAGATAAATCATTTATTAATATAAGTTTCATAGTCTTTTTGGTTAATTACTCTTTTCAGTTCAAAGAGAATGCAATAATAATTTTTTATTGATAACCACTTATTAATTAATTAATTATATAAGTATAAGTATTTTGCAATTTTATTTAAAACAAAAGAAATTAATTTTTGCAAAAATTTAATTAATTAAATTGATAAGTTTATAATATACATATATATTTATATACATATAAGTGTATTGATTACTATATTTGATACAATAAGAATTTGCATTACAAATACCGAACAATAATCTTAAAGATAAAATAAATATCTACTTAGGTACTTATTGTTTGATTTAATAAGTATTTCATCAGAAATGAAAAATATCTATTGTTTGTGTTTGCAATAACAATAACAATTGATTAAAATATTTTTACTTTTGGATTGAGTAAGTAAGTAATTAAACAATTAATACGTATAACATTTTAGTATTAGTAAATTTAATTAAACATTTACTTAAATTTATTATGTTATTAATGTAATTCTACGTATATAAATATATGTGCATTTCTGAATTCAGTTATAAGTACTCTTAGTTATATCTTAAAAATAATTAAATATTAAAAAAATATTTATTAGTATAGAAGATTAAAAAGTAGGAAAATATTAGTTTAGCCAGCAGCTCACTTCCCCCAAATAACACTAACCAAAAAGGTTTTTCAGCGCTTAGCTTACTCTTGGTATTAATTTTTATTAAATCTTATAAAAATTAAATCTATTAAATCTTATAGGTATATTAAAAGCTTTCATTATATTCTTATACAGGGTGTCCGGGACTCAAGTACGCGCACTACACTCAGTGATTGAGGGCATTAAAACAAACAAAAAATTGTACTGTGGTGGGGGGGGGGGTCTATTGTGGACCCTTTTCGAGATATGAGGAATTAAAGATTTTTAGGAGACTTTTTCATAAAAAAATCCATTTTGTAGAGTAACTTGTCAGCTTTATTTTTTGTGTACTAATAATCCTCATATACCCAACATTTACAAAGTTATGAAGGTTCAAAATGATTAAATGATTAAATCTTAAATAGTTTTAATTTTGTATATCCAAACAATGTATATTTCTAGTTTTACATATAAATCTAAAATGCAGCCTGTAGATTTAAAATTTCAATGGGGACTCCGCCTTCCGTATAATTAAATCATAAATCCCACCATCCACAGAATTTTTGATTGTTTTAAAATCTCCCATCGCCTTCTGTTCTATGTAAAAGTTATCGTGCAATACACCCTGTATATATACTTAGTACATTAAAGATATGATTCACTTCCTTATATTATAGGTATACTTGGTTATATATAAGTAATATTTTATTTATATATAGATATATATATATATACTGTACTATACTAGTGTACATAATAATATAGTTACTTAAATTTTAAATATATGTATATATTATTTTAGAATTTGAAACCCCAAAAAACTTACATATAAGAGTGGTTATTTTAATATAAGTTTCATCCGCAAAAAAATTTATTTCATTATACATATTTATATAAGTATGTATTATGTATTTCTTATTCTTTATATCCAATTTAATATTTTATATATATATACATTCAATTATATATATTAAATATAAATTACCTCTAAACACAAAATTTTCCAAATTATACTAATAACTTGCACATATGTATATATATATATATATATATATATATATGAGAAATAAATTTTATAATAATGCGGTCAGAGGGTCATATTATAGAAAAATTACATATATATATATATATATGCATTATATTTTAGAATTAAATTAAATGCACGATATACATTGTCATCCTAATCAATAGCATTTTATTTTACATGGTTTGTAAACATTTATATTGTTTTATTAAAATATATGTATGTAGTTAATTTATATATATATATATATATATATACTAATGTATAAAATAATGCAGTGGCATTCAATAAAAATGTATTAGTTACATAAAAATGTGAATTCAATGTTCATTTATAATAAATAATATAATATATTTAAATTTAAACAACTCAATTAGATCTACTTACCCTTAACTTTAAAATGTATATATATATATATATGTATGTATATATACAAAAAAAAACACAATGATTTTTTTTTCATTTTGTTACAATCCAATCAACCTTCACGACAAAAACAACAATAAATTACTAAAATACATTATTTCTAATAAAAGATTTTACCCCAAAAAATAAGTATTCAATCAAATAATTTTTGTGTGTGTGTTTTAAAAACTGAATGGATGAAAACCCCAGAAATGAATTGTAGAAACGGACAAATAAATATAACAGCAATATTGTGATTCAGTTATTATGTGAAAAAAAAAACTTTAAATTTAATTTAAAATAATTTTTTTTTTTTTTTGTAATTGCGGAAGTAAAGTATGTTAATAAGAAATAAGAGATATGTTTATGGTATTGTACTGGTCTATATTATTTGAGGCTCTTATAACTAGTTAAGTACTTGTACAAAAGTGACTATTATTCAGAGTATTGATTACTATTAATAAGTAAGTACTTGGTCTTCTAGAGTATTTTTTGATTATCTTTATACCCGTATGACTATAGGTTAAAGGGTATAATTAATTTGACATTACGTTCGTGACGCAGAGAAGGAGGGAAGGGAGGGTATATATAGACGCAAGTGTTTCGTTCGGATCAGAATCGTCCGTCCGGTACGCACGGTAATTCAAAAAATAAAGGACCTAGGGTTTTGAAATTTTGACAAATTCGTTTTTATGCAATAGTCGGCATCGCTATTGAAATCCAGTCATTTTGGTCCAGGAGTTCGAGAATCTGCGATACAACTTAGTTTTTTATATGAGCATTACTCTATACCTATTGAAGCTTGGTGTCTGAAATTTTACCAAAAATAGTTTAGTGTTATGGCCAAAGTTTCTACAAAATTTGGTTGGTTTACTGCAGTATGTTCGAGTAGCTACCATACAACTCCTTCTTTTATATGAGCATTACACTACACCTAATAAAGCTGTATGTTTGAAATTTTGGGCAAAAATAATTAACCGGATGGTATAATGTTTATATTACGGTCATACGGGTATACCAGAGTTGACACATTCTACTCTACTACACTCTTCCTCGTTTTTTATTTAATTTGTAGTTCTTAAGTATATATGAGTATAATTTCAGAATAGTATAGCTATTTATATATATATATATATATATATATAAGTACTATGTATTTGAAATAAATATTTAGTTACTAAATTTTTATAACTAATAATTTAACTATTGGTTAATTTAAAAAAAGGGTTTTTCTTTTAAATCCCACTTTTTGTTCAAATCCCACTTTTTTGAAGGAACTAAATGATTTCAGTATATATATACGGGTTTCATAAGTAATTTGTTTTGATTTAAAATACAGTTTAAGCGTTTCCGTTCAATCAAAAGTATTTTTTATTTTTTTTTAATTGTGTGAAAAAGATAGTCGCGGTTATAAGTATTAAGATTCTTTTTCGTTTGTAACGTATATGAATGTAAATCTGTTTGATATGGATGGATTAAAATGCATGGATTGGGTTAACATCAAAAATTTAATCAACTTTACTTATATATTTCTGTCCGAACAATAATTCAAAAATCCTTCTAGACAAAAAACTAAAGTCTTGAAATTGTTAGAGCTCAAAAATTTCTCATTTCCACAGCCTCAGATAGCTTAGGCTGTGGAAATAGAATTACATATTTCCTATAAAATGCTTATGCCTAGTGGTATAAAAATTTAATCGGGAAAGTGATATATAGTGTTTATACACATATTAAATTTATAATTTTTAGGAATTCAGTTTCGTCAAAGTTCCATATAAATTTTTAAATCAGTCTGAAAATCATTATATGGCTAATAACACCACGAAGGTGATACTTTTTAAAACTAGGCTGCTAAGTATAAGTAATCATATGGTACTCTCATTTGTAATTGAATTTTGAGATTTCTAAAGGCAAAGCTAAGTATATAGGTTCTATATAGATTGCTGGAACTAAAGGACATATCTTTTCTAGATAACATGATCGGGAAATTTAAATTTTTTAAGTTTATTATAATTGGGTTAGCAATTTTGCAAAGTTTTAAAATTTCTGTGTAGGGTTTGTGCAAAATTGAACTATATACCAAGTCGTACTAAGCTCTCAGTTGGATTGCTTTGGAACCTATCAAGCTAGCTACAAGGTTATAATTGTAAATGGAAAAGTAAAGTAATAACATTTTGGAGTGAGATATTTTTGAAAGCTTAATATTTTTGTATCCACACTAAAAATAAAAGTTAAAAACAACTCGAAAAAATTAAATCAATATAAAATTAATGAAGTACTTATTACATTTTTCTATCATATTGGTTTAAGAAAGTGATAAAGTAATCACTTTTCTATTATTATATACATATATGAGTAGTCATTGTTCTCTAATGTTTATAAAATTTTAATGCAATTATTAAATTTTTTAACATCTTGTAAATATTATTTATCAATTTCAAATTAAACAACAATTCAAATAAATGAACACTAATTATACTTAATTATTTATATATATTTTTAATACATAACTTTACTTACTTAAATATCTATTTAATTATTATTGTACTTTCATTCATTCAATTATTTCACATATCAATAAGTTGTACATGTGTACATTTACTGAAGTTGAATAACCTCAACCTCATTTCTTACTTAACTATTATTTATTATTTGTTTAGATTATAATTTAAAGACAGTTATTATGTATTTTCAAAAAAGATTTCTTTTGATAACCATTTAGTGAAAAAGTTATGTTCATTATATAGTTTTTAATAGATAATAAACATGACATAAAATCCATTAAAATTAAAATTGAAAATACCTACCAGAAAAAAAAAAAAAAATAAATATCAAATTTGTAAAAAAGTAAATGCTTTTATTAAAAAATCATTTATTAAAACTATTTATAATTTAATCGAAAGTGTTAGATGCATATATACAGGGTGTTCCCGACTCGATGGTCTTCCTTCAAATGGGTGATCGGGCATATCGAGCAGAACAAAAAATTGTATGAAAGGGGGGGGTCTTTTTTCATTAGTTTAGAAGTTATGGGGCCTTAACTATTTTTCAATCATAATTTAGTTTTATTTCGATAAAATTGGAACTAAATAAGATAAAAAAAAAGTAAGTATAGCATTTAAATACTTATTAATGCACAAAATATTGGACTTTAAGCCCTTATAACCTCAGACTGAGAAACTTTAGAGTAATGTTTGATAGTAATTTAGAAATCTGCATTAATAAGCATTTAAATGCTATACTTACTTTTTTTTTATCTTATTTAGTTCCAATTTTATCGAAATAAAACTAAATTATGATTGAAAAATAGTTAAGGCCCCATAACTTCTAAACTAATGAAAATTTTAGACTTGAATGCACCAATCCGAATTTCACGTTAATCCGAGTAGGGGTATGCAATTAATTATTCGGATTATCGAAATATTACTGTATATTTTAAAAAAAAAGTTTATTAATATACCTTTAAGTATATTTAAACAAATAATTTAACTTAAATAATATAACTCACAGATACAAAAACACCTTTATAATTCAAATATAAAATTATTACAATTTATATCACAAATAGAATTGCTTTTTTTTGAAAATCTCAAAACCAAGGTTTGATTTTATCGCTCATGAGCTCTCATATAGTGCTCGGTATATACAATTTAATAACAAAAAATTTCAAAAGACTGCTCGTATCGAGCAATACAAATAAAAATTTTTGTGTATCTCTCAAGAGTTTGTTTACAAAATCATCATAAACAGCTCTTGTAAAGTTTTATTATTCTTTTTTTTTTTATGTTCTGCTCTCTAAGAGCAAGACGCAAAAAAAAATTTCTTATAATACTTTGGTATATACCAAAAAAAAAATTTTATTTGCTCTTGCTCGCAGAGCTCATTTCTTTTTTTTTTTATGTTGCTCACCAAACTAAGAGCTTATATCTTGTTGTTCTTTATGTTGCTCACGAAGAGCGAGCCAATTTTTTTTATTTTTAAGGCAGGTTTTCATGAGAAAATTTTGCCCAGGAAACTTGACTTTAGAGAGAGTGGTATATAGTATACTCTCAATAGGAGAGAAAGAGTAAAATGATTAAATTTATATTAAAATTTTTTTATATCTTTTGAAAAAAACAAATTACATAACCTTATTTTTTAATTTTTAAATTTATTTTTCGCGAATTGTTCAATTCAAAGTTAAAATTTTATTAATTTAAAATAAATAATAAAATTTTAATCAATTGCAAATAATTTTAAATAAAAATTTCATTCATCAAACCATAATATAAAATGTTTTTTTTCTTTGTTTACATTCTCTTGTTTGTTTACAAAATTCAAATGTCATGTATCCATAAAAATATGTAATAGTATGCAAAAAATTTTTGTGTAGAATACACTTTTTTTTTGTATGTAGTAGCAACTTTATAGGAAAAAGACCTAAGAGAACATCTTTTTGACATGGATTATGGCGCTCTCTCAATACTGGGCTAAGCAAAATTGATGTTTCTCCCAGTAATTTATCGTTTTTTCTTTGTCGCACAAATAGTATTTTTGTATCTTCTGCCTATGCTCTAACTTTTGCCCAGGAAACTGCCGTAATGAAAATTGGCCTTTATGCTCTGTACTTTGTGAGCCTTTCAAAAAAAATTTTTTAAGTGCTCGCTATATAGGTTTAATATTCAATATTTTTGTTTGTTATTGGCGAAAAAGAAAAAGAAATAAGAATGTTTTTCTTGGTGACAATTTTTTGGTTTTAGAATTATTATCGCATGTCGGTGCGCAAATTTATTTTTTCTTTTAAATATATGTAGATAATAATTTGTTAAAAAAAAATTTAGTAATATTATTATATTATTATTATATTTAGTACAAATTAAATTGATTTTTTCTATATTGGTTTTACTGGTTTTTCAATTTGCAATGATTTCCTTTGTATGTTATGCGTTTTAAATCGTATGCAGAGAAACTTTTAATAATTAATTTCAAATAATAAGGATGAGTAAACGATAAAGTTTAGTTTAGATCAAGGGTGGGCAACAGCCGGCCCGCGGGCCAATTACGGCCCGATTTAATATTTTATCCGGCCCGATAGCAAAAATAGTACATTTGAAATATGCAATAAGAATTCACTTTAAAAAAATATTCACTTCAAAAAAGGAATATTCGAACAAGAAAGCATTTTGTTTGAGCTGTTATTACATCTACTACATTACATTATTTTACATCTACTATAAAAATCGTATTTTATATCTACTACATTTCAAAATGATACAAATATAATGATGAATTATATTTGACATTTCAATAAATATTTCAACAGTTGCCGTTGATTGGAGATATATTTTGAGTTCACTATAAAAATAAATTGTTATTAACAATTGTTAAAATATTTTAAATAAATTAATATTATTTTAAACTGTTTTATTTAAATTTATAAATCCAATTATATTTAAATTAATTTATATTTAATATTATTGAAATGAATTTAATAAATAAATAATATTATTTAAATAAAAATAGTTTACTAAAAAAAATCAAGATTCTATCGCTTGTTTATACTTAAAAATAAATGCCTAATCTTACATATACAGATTAAATGGCCCGCGACTTTTTTTTTAACAAAAAAATTTGCCCTTTGTCTCCAACTGTTGCCCACCCGTGGTTTAGATGCTACCTAATTAGTTATTTTTGGCTATAATTATTTAGGTCCATATGACATGAAGTTGATATAAATCTGTTATTTTAAATTATTTCAAAATTGTATTTGGATATTGTAGTGCAATCCAATTCTAACAAATTCTACTATCTTCCAAAACTATGGCCTGTAAAATCTAAAGAAAAAAATTTAAATCCATCCATCCAGTTGTGTGTTACAGATGTGATAAAAAATTTAAGTTTAAAATCCAAAATTAAAAGTTTTCGTAAAATGGCTATAGTTTTGCGAACTCCAATCCATAGAGGGCTTATAGATCAAAATAACTTCAGGCACGCTGTAATTAATATCGTCACTCGTTGGAATTCAACATATAATATGCTTGTAAGGCTCCTAGAACTTAAAGAACATTTCAAACGATATGAGCATTATAATCGTGATCTGAAAATCAGTGAGGAGGACTGGGAATTTTGTGCTAGATTTATAGAAATATTTCAACCCGTCAAAGAAATTACAATGAGGTTGCAACAAGAACAATTGACCATGGGAGATTTCTATAAGTACTGGCTGGAAATGAAGGTAAAAATAAAAATAAATACCCACACAATTTTCAAATCGTTGGAGAAATGTATAGAGCTGAGAGAAAATACATTAATGGAAAATCAAACAATGCTGGCTTCTCTATACTAAGATCCACGGTTCAATTTTTCATTAAAATTTGAAGATAAAGAAACTGCTGTGCAACATTTAAAAAAAGTCTATGATTATACAGTATATTTAAACAATAGTCTTGATTCAACAAACATAACAAATTTAACTGAATCAAACGCAACATTAAATTTAGCTTTAAATAGCTTAACAGAAAACACCTCGAATTCACAAGAACTCCTTCAACATCTACTTCCAAAACATCTACTAACATTGATGAAAGAATATTTGGAAAATGCAGTATTAACTTCAAACAATAGTAATTCAAATGTAAATGAACGTGATAATGCTTATAAAGAAATTGAATATTTTTCTCCAGACAGGCACTAATTTGGCATAAATTTATTAAATTATTGGAAACTCAAACAAAATGAATTTCCTGTATTGTCAATAATTTGAAATTGGCAAAAATTGTTCATGCTACCCCAGCTACACAGGTCTGTGTTGAGCGGTGCTTTTCTAATACTAAAAATTAGAGGAAATACTGGCGGCCAGAGCAAAAATATTTTTATGTAATATTTTTGAATAAAACGTTCAATACCTATATGTTTATAAGAGAAGATTTAAATTAATTGGGTTTAGAAACAAGTATAAAAAATGTCTAATTATATTTTGTCTAATAATTTGTACCGATTAATTTATACTTTAAAATTTTCAACCAAACAATTACAATTTTTAATTGTTTAGTCTCTAATTCCAAAGCATCGTTACTTTAACAAAATTCTAAACAATAGTTTATATTTTAATTATGCCTATGAGCTTACGATGTGTTTGTAGGTATAATACTTCTAAATAATATCGAAATATATCACTATAAGTACAATATAATATATACATATAATATACAATATAAATATAGATATACATAATAATACGCTATAGTTAAACGCATACATTCATCATAAAAATTTACCACAGGAATAATTTAAAAAGCATTATCTACGTATAAAATTTATAATTTCGGTATACTCATTTTCAATGAGCATTGGTTTAAAATAGTTTGCTCTATTTTACTTATGTAAATCACTTCATATAAAACTTTTGCTTCTGCTCTCGTGATCTTTTACTTAAATTTAAATGTTAAGCTCTCAAAGAGTGAGTTCACTAACATTTTTATTATTGAAGTAAAAACAGAAAAGTAAAAAATAATTTTTACGCTCAAATACTATGAGCAAGAGTTTTTTTTTTCAAATTAGACTCACAGATTTGTGAGATTTGTTAATATTATTTATACATTCAGCTCATGCTTTACTTTTATTTTAATTTTCTGTTATTGCTCTTATGAGCAGGAGCTCTTGTTTTAAAAATAAGTCTCGTGCTCATGCGAGACTTTGAAAAAATGAGCTCGAGAGCGCTCGTTCGAGCAAAAAAATAAAACACTGCTCAAAACGCTTCTACATGTTATAAGACCTCATTTATTAAAAAATCAATTCTAATAATTTAAGAATATATTATGTCCCCCGTGTTCTAACTTTGACCTTTAGTATATATATAGGCTTATTAGACTAGCACTTAAACTTTAAAAAATAATAAAAAAAATAAAACAGTTTTCTGAAGCAACTGAAGTACTAAACTTAAATAATGTTGCATGACTTTTTATTTTATCAACTTATACGATAAAAGTTATGGCAGTTAGCAGCAAAAACTATCAAAACTTATGAAAAATATTTAACTTTCATTAAAGCCCCTATACCTTAAAAAATAGAAGTTACTCTACTTATACTTCATAAAAAAACCCTTATAAATATCTAATACTCGTAGTTATACTAGTACTTAACTATACATAACAACTCACTTAATTAGGAAACACCCTGTAAAATTTATATATTTAATTTCCAATTAAATCAATCCAAATATGATTAAAAAAAAAATAATTTACATAAATTAAGAGAAATTTTTATGAGTATGGAATTAATTAATCTTCAAAGTTGTAACATTAAACCTAAACAAGTAGTTATTAATTTTGTATTCAAACTTACGTAAATTATCAATTTTTTTCCCCCCATATTACAATACTTTTCTTTCATTTTACGTTTATAACTACATAAAAAAAAAACAAAGTAAAAGAAGATATCAATCAATCAAGTGTATATATATATATAGTAATAATAATAGCATCACTTAAAACAAGTCAACTACGAGTACCTATACAATATTATTTGATATGATAAAAATTATAATATAAAAATTAAACTATCAAAAGGTATTGAACTCTCTTTCTTTTGTTGTTGTTTTTTTTGTCTTACAACTTGTTTCGTTATTTATTTAAATATTTTTTTTTTTTTATATTTATTTATTTTTTTTTTTTTTTTTTTTTTATAAATTAAGAAACAAAACTCACCTTAATTATAGATTTAATACTCGTTTTATTTAACTGTATGCACTTGAATTATTTAAACTTTCAATTTCAAACGCATACTTATTTAAATTATTATATATATACATATATATATGTATATATATATAATTATTTTTGTATAAAAATGCTACTGCTTTGCTTGAATAAAACTGAAAATGAATAATTATAAATATTTATGTATGTATGTATGTATATGTACATGTTATTATTATGCATTATAAATCGATGAATTGGGTGGAAACGCCTGTCGTGTTTTTTTGTTTTTTTTTACTAAATAACTATTTGTTTTTGTTTTTGTTTTTGCAATGTCTGCTTGCGCACAAGTGTATACCGTACACTGTACATAGAAATTCCATAATAATTTTTTTGTGCACATTTAAAAAATCACTGTTAAAAAAAAAAAAAAAATGAGTGATTTAAAAAGAGAAATTTTT
Source organism: Dolichopus griseipennis (assembly GCA_963082915.1). Lineage (NCBI taxonomy): Eukaryota > Metazoa > Arthropoda > Insecta > Diptera > Dolichopodidae > Dolichopus > Dolichopus griseipennis. The sequence continues at coordinate 84,879,864 of OY720443.1, forward strand.
AATTTTGTTGATTTTTATTTTTGTTATTGTTATTGTTTTTTTTTTGCTTTGTTCATTCTCTTGGCCTCTTTGTGTATAAATTAAAATTTAAAATTATTATTTATGTGTTAAGAAAAAAAAAAACAAAATGAAAAATAGAAGACGAAGAAACAAAACTGAAATTAAATTGTGAGTTGTAAATTGACTTGCTTGGAAAAAAAATAATAATAATAATTATGATAAAAAAACAGTATCTACTAATTATACACTAACTGGTCAAGGGTAATTAAACGATAATTAGCAAAAAAAAAAAAAACAAATAGTAAAAAGTTATGCAATTTTATTTTAAATAATATTAATATTTAAATATATTATTTTTTATTAAACGTTCAAATGAGTATTAATTATATCTTACGCCTAAATGGGTATTGGGTTCGAAAGTTGACGGAGTCGTTAGGATGTTAGTCTTTCAAACAAAGGGTCTTGGGGGTCGAATCGTTGTCGGATCATATCTAATAAAAAAATATAATTTATAGCATAATAGCATTCCACATTTTAAATTGGAAACAGGGGTTACAGTTACCTGGTCCATTCATGTGCCATGTTAACCAATAATTAAATAAATGAATAACAGGTTTTAATTGCGTGAAATGGTGTTTGTAATTACCAAGAAAAATCAAGTTCACTATATGGAAATTAATATATATATATATATATATATATATATATATATATATATATATATATATATATTATCAGTGTCATCTCCTACGCGATTTGAAGATGTTCATATCGATCCGTTCTCATTTAAACTCAAAAACTAATGAAGCTATAAAACTGGATGATAAGTCAATATAATAAATAAACGAAATGAAGTTGTAAAATCAGACCATTGATTCTGATTCTGGAAGCTTCCTTTTTGCAAGAGGAGGCAATACCATATGCTAAAGAATCATAATATTCGAAACAAATAATGATTAAAAATAGAAGACTTTCGTGTAGGTGTATTTTTTCATATCGCTTTCATGTTACTGGATTTACCGTTATGTAGATACCATGTGCCTTCAATGTGCCTCTTAAACAAGTATATTTCCTTACCAAAATATAAATAGATGGAACCTTTAAATTTTCGAAAAAATTATCAAAATTCGGGATCTTTAGTAAAAATTACAAATTGTTGGGAATGTCTAAAAATTATTTTCTCATTTTTTAATTATTTTTTCTTATCTTTCTTTATGTAAGAAATAGTAGTAGAACCTATAATACTTTTACTCTAAAGTCTAAATACCAAGTAAGTAAATTCTCTGTACTTTTTTCTTCCTTTTTATTTTTTTTTCTAATTTTTATTAATGTTAAAAACAAGTAATCTTTAAATCCTGATGTGATTATCAGATTTTTTGAACTTTTTTTTGTAACTCAAGATACTTTTTCTCTTCCATGCAATTAAAAATATTAATTAAAAAAGTGTTATCTGCTTTTTAAAATAAATTTTTTTTTTAAATTCAGAAATTTTAAAATAATTTTAACATTTAATTAGGTTATATCCAAAATTAAATCATATATGTATATATATAAATACTTATATTTGTTAAAAATAACTAAGTTCTTAACTTGTAATTAGTCCATTTTATTTCGCCATAGTAAAAAATTCTTTAAGAATTCAATAAATACTTCTATTTTGAAATTTCTGGAAATATTTTAATGAATTATGCAGAACTTATTATTTTAAAGTATTAATTAAGTATTCATTAAGTCTTAATTGAAAATGATAAGTTACAAAAAATTTTGTAAAAGAATACCAATATACTTACCATCACTGAATATATTACAAACTTTATACATATTACAAAATAATTGTTTAAAATTTAAGATTAGTTATAAATTGCATTAAAAAAATTAACAACAAAATTTAATATTATAAAAACTTATGAGGGCTGTCCCAAAATTACGCTGCCTAACAAAGAAAAGCCAAAAATTTTGAAAAAATTTAATTTTGTTTCTCAATATAGTCCCCTTTTAGCTCGATGCACTTTTCCCAACGATGTTCAATTGCTACGATACCTTGTTTATAGTAAGAACCATCGAACTCCGCAAAATAGTCATCAACCGCAGACTCTACCTCTTCATTTGTAGAAAATCTTTTACCACCAAGCCATTTTTTCAAGTTTGGAAATAGAAAATAATCTGAGGGGGCTAAATCTGGTGAAAGGGTGCATGCGATACATTTTGATATGGCTACCATATCAGATAACTCACGCACATACAATCGACGGTAGTCCAATATCATTTTGTGGATTTTCGTAACCATTTCTGACGTGGTGATCCCATTTGGTCGACCACTGTGGGGTGTATCTTGACAGCTTTTACGGCCTCTTTAAAACTCTGTAACCCAATATTTTTTCACAGTTGTAAATGAGGGAGTAGAATCCCCTAGAGTAGAATCAAGTTAATTTTTTCTATATCGGTTGGAATGAGACCTTTTAAATAAAAATATTGAATCACTTAACAATGACCAATTTTCTCCATATTAAAAATTTACTGAAAACGTTCACTATTAATGGCCGCCAATCTATAAAAAAAAAAAAAAAAAAAAATGTAATTTCACAGTTAGCTTTATAAGGTTAAAGTTCAGGCTTTCAGCCATTATTATTTTTTTTTTTTTTTAAATTTTTGCGTTTTCTTTGTTAGGCCGGGTAATTCTGGGGCAACCCTCGTACATGTTTTGTTTTTAAGACAGTAACTAAGTAACTATAAGTACTTCAAAAAAACAAGAAAAATTTATTTACAAGACTTATTCTGTATGTCACTAATGAATTTACGGAATCAATATTTTTGCTAAATATAGTACATACTTATATTTTATTTATACTTATATACTTATAATTTTTTATAGGAATCTAAATTTTATTATTAACTATTAAATTCGTTTTATTTCATTAGTAATTCAGTTATAAATTAAATACGCTTTCTTATTTACTCGTTAAAATTTTAAATTTAAAACCGCACAAGTTTAATTTTATGGATCACCTCAGTTAAATTTATGCAAAACTTAAATAAAATTATTAGTGATAGTTATACCTGAGGAGTGATAAATTTGTACTTTATTAGTTTCACAGTACTTATTCATCTTCGCATCAATATTCATCATATTTTTTGTAATTGATTCCAATTTTATCATTATTATATTAAAAAATTTTATTATTATGAATCTTATGATTTTTTTATAAAAATTATAAAGTTTAGTTTTTTTTTTAATAAGTTTTTTTTCTCCTATTAACCGCACTATAATTTGACTGCTGTGGCTAAAATGGTGATGAAAATGGCAAATGGCAAAAAAAAAATAATCGATTTTGATTGTAGGTGTTGTTGAAACTTTTTTTTTAAATAATGAAAGTAGTGACGGTTTGAATCGATAACAAAAAAAAAAAAATTATGCGAGTACGTGATTCAATTAAATTTCATTCAAATTCATACCTTGTTAAAAATAAAAAAACCCAAAATAATTCAAAAAAACAGGTGGCGCTGTTAAAATATTAATAAAATTCTATTACAGTATTTATATATATATACATCATTTCAAAATTAAAGTAAAGTCTGATTTTAGTGTTAAAGAAAGTAGAACAATATTACGAAAAGTATAGAATAAAAAATAATAAATGTAAAAATTCAAATGAACTGGATACTAAATATGGCTAAATAAGAATACATAAGTACATTACGTATTCATGTATAGTACAACATTCCTTTTTTTTTTAAGGTTTTCATTATTCGTTCAAAAATGGGAAAAATTGATCGTATTGTGATTGAAATGAACACGTATATCAGAGTGAACGATTTTTCCTAATATAAAATTTTATTATTTATATTTTTTTTAGAATTATTTTTAGATTTTATTTTTTTATTTTTTCACTTTTTCTTCTAAAAAAAGGGTTTATTTCCAATAAATTTATAAATAAGTATGCATAATATGTAATATCTTGTAGTAATTCTCTTGATATTACGATTACTTTTAGAATTACATATATATAAGTACTTAAATTTCTCTCAAGTATTTGAACGTTCTAAAAATACTTAATAATGACATTTTAAACCTTATTTTAGGATAAAATTTTTTGCAAAATCAAATTTGTATGAACATGTTCGATAATGTTGAAGTTACTTAATTAGTTCAATTTTAATTATTTAAAATTAGTTATGAAATGAACTGATAATAACTAGTTATAAGTAATCATACTATACTATAATTTATAAGTAATTACAATATGGTTTTTTGACAGCCAATCACATAAATTTGGCATAAAGCTGAAAGTCATAAACTGTTAGTCTTGCAGTAAAAGGCTTTTGGTAGAAACTAACTGAAAGAGATATTTAGAACAATCTGACATTTGAACTTTTCGGGTCAGTAAAAGGCTTCTGATAGAAGCTAACTTAAAGAGATATTTAGAACAATCTGACATTTGAACTTTTCGGGTCAATAGTATCTCTTTTAGCATTTTAAGCCCTATTTATGTCTCAAAAAGATGTAGTACTTTCAGATATGCTAGTATTGTAACTTTTTGAGTTCCGAATATCTCTTTTAGACCTTTTATTTAATATCCTCCATTGCTCGCTAAAACCAATTTGAAATATTATTGATTTTGGTGTGCTCTTTACCTTTTGTTTGGTGGCCATGACTAAAGTCATAATCTGTATGGAAATATAATGTAAGGATGAAGAACACAATTTCTAGAAATCAACCTTGTGAACACTTGCAATGCTAGTACACATTTTTTTTTTATTTCTTTTTCACTCTTGTAAGGACATTCACTTAGTCTATTTAGATTAGGCTTCAGTTTCTTTAATCAATGTATTCACTAAGCCGTTGATTACTAGGTTGTAGCTGTTAAATAAGATTCTGAATATACAAATGTTAATTTTGTGCGCCATCTATTATTCTCTACAAGAGTTATTTATATTAAATCTTATCTTATATTACGATATTAATTATTACGATATAATTATACAATTTTATGATATTTTTGTATTAGATATTATCTGACCGCGGTTTGAACCCTAAATTTTCCACCAGAATGGCGGCGTCTTTACCACTACGTCCTTGGTCGAAGCAAGCACACTTACTAGTTTAAATTATAAAATTCAGGGGAACTTTTAAATCATATACTTACTGATAATTTGACCAATTTAATGGTATAAATATAGCTTTTAGTTAAAAATTTAACTTGAAGTAGTTGAATATACTATAAATTTATAGTATTTCCTTAGTAAAAAGAAATTATCTTATATATTATGTACAAAGTTTATTATTAACATTTATAGTTTATATTTATAACTATATATATGTATTTATTATATATTTATACGTTAACATTTTATTTCACTGTGTGAATAACTAAATATATAATATAACATATAATATACATTTTATATATTCCAAAATGGTGTGTTAATGTATATTTTATACTTTGAGAAATTTTTTTTAAAATTCAATTAATCCCTTCGGTATAACGGCATTTTATCAGTATAAAATTTTAAATTATCTTTTAATTAAAAGGATTCAAGTTCATTCTTGTTCCTTTTTCTTTAAACATTTTTTTTAACCTTGGTTTTTAAGCATCGTATCGTAGCATTTTTCATTAAATATTTTTTTTTATCATTATGACATTATAAAATGTCATAAGCAGATATTTTTATGTATATATACGTATACGTACGTATATATACCGTAGATTTTTCTTGTACAGTGTTTTAAATATAAATATTTAATATACACATGCAATACGTTCCTAAAAACAATATTGTTATACAATGTTGGAAAAAATACGTGAGGATGCATCCACACATAGGGAAATACAAGCAGAAGTAAATAGTTTAGTTTTTTAAGCAAAATAAATACATATTTATCTTAAGTGGGTATTTAAAAAAAATTTTAATTTACTAAATTAAATAATTTTAAATTTATTAAAGAATTAATAATTAAATTCGGTTTGATTTTATTAAGACTTCTTAAGATATTTTTAATTGTAAATATCCTTATTTTGGTCTTAAAATATATAACAATTCGAATAATAAAAACTCCATAACGTCCATGACAGTTAACTTAAACGTGTTCTTTGTTTGAAAAACGTAAATATGTGTTTAAAAATTCTTTTTAATTAATTATAGTGTAAACTTTAACATTTGTAAATTGTTAGCCTATTTTTTGGAATTGTTAGAATATCCCAAACTATAAAGAGGCATATGAAATAATATGATTTTGTACGATTGTATGACATTTCATTTAACTAACTATAATAGTTATAATAACCATCATTCGTTATAATTTAGAAGCGTACATATCATATGATATCATACACACAAGCAAACTAAATTGAAAAGAAATTAAAAGTAACTATAATACTAAAATTAAAAAGAATTTAAATATTTCAGAATCAAATATATAAAGGTAAATACATAAATTTTTAATAATTAAATGTTTATGTTTGACATTTAATGCGTATGATTGGTTATAAGTGACTTTTACAGTTAGGGTAATGATTTTGTGTATCATGTGTGATCAAATAGAATAATTATCGAAAGTTCATATGACATCATGTGACTATGTATATAGTTAGGTTATAGTAATTAGTGACATTAGCATGTTTTAATAATTTTAATCTTACTGTTTAAAATTAATATTTATTAAAAAGTCTTTTTAAAAAGTGGTTTCTGAAATCCGGATAGTGGTCAACTTTTCAGAAACCACAAAAAAAGTTAATAGGAGAGTTCCATTCGTTTGTTAAAATAACAAAATCTAAAATTTCGATGAATTAAGATTTAAAAAAAAATATATATTAGCTAATCATAATAAAATGGTAGCAAATTTCAAAATTCGAGAAAACCCCAACTAAAGTTCTGTCAAAAATAAATTTTAGCTATATTTAATTGAATTTTGCAAATTTCAAATGAAAACTGTCAAATGTCAAAATAAATTTAATAAAATTTTTGAATGAGGGACTGTGAATTTGTTCTTTATCGAATTTGTTCATTACAAAATTTTACCAAAATTTAACGAAAAATAAAAATTTCCATTGTGGATATAAGTCTATATATATATATGCCACATACAATTACACATAATTCTATATTGATTGCCGTACTTATTGCAATTAAATAGCCTTTCGTTCTAGCCTTTCAATTTTACGTTAAAACTTTTAAAGCAACTTAATGTAAACTAGATAACTTAAGTTAGGCAGTAAAATGAATGCTATTTTTTATTAAATTTGAGTTTTATACAAACTAGGTCGTACACGTCCTTTAATTTAACGACAAGTATAACAATTTTAAGCAGAACTCAAATTAAGCTGTCAAAAGTATGTCTGGGTAGCTAGCTATATATTAGGATAAGAGCGTCCATTTTATTAGTTGTTTTAAAAGAACTTTTTTATAGTGTACGCAACTTATATAATATTTTGTAATTAATAAAAGTTTAATTTGATATATGTTCTAATAGCCACACGTCTAAGATTATACACTAATTTTTTTAAAAACTTTTTTGTAAATTATGAAATAGTTAAATGTATTCTTTATATAAGTAGTTATATACTTATACATACTTAATTAATTAATAACTAAATTCATTAATAATATATATATATATATATATTTAATTAGAAATACATAGTAACATATTTTTTTATGATTTCCTTTTAATTAAATATTTTGTATTCTTAATACCATTCATCTTATTCTTTTTAGTTATTTTATTACATTTGACGTATTTGATGATAATAAAAATTTAAAGTCATGATTTTTAATTTTCCAATATATATATATAATACATATATATATATTTAAGTACAAGTGAATACCCTCCGCAATAAAATTTTATTTTTCTGTTTAACACACCATACTTAGTTACTCTGAATTCACCTTGGATTAAAAACAAAATTTTTCAACAGGTACAGGTACATACATCTAACCACTGTATGCTTGTATATATATAGTTTTTCATGAATGAAAGGTGATTTTTTGTTTTTTTGTAATTACACTGTTATTGTGTTGTTTAAGTTTAAAACCAGTTTTGACACTAAAAAAATAATAAAGAGTGAGAAGAAACAGACACAAACTATAGTTACATATTATAGTTTTTTGCATTGCAAATATTAAGTAACTAATTGACTTTTTTTTTATGTGTAAGTAAATATTTACTTATATATATATTAGTTGTACATAAGTATTTATAAAAATTTTACAAGTGAATAAAAAGAGATAAGGTTCGTAATGCAAAAAAGGGCAAAAGATTTAAAGTTTGTGAGAGCAAACCAAATTGAATCTCGAGAAAATTAACTGTTGTATTGAAAAGTTTGTTTACATTTAAATACTAAATTGTAATAAAAGTAATCTATATGAGGAGCTCAGATTCAAATCGTGCAATGTCCATATAAGACGATTTTATCAGTATTCAAGAAAATTTGAGATGATTTTTGATGAAACCCATTTTTAAGGTTTTGAATCGCAAAATGATAAAAGAAGATAGAATTTCTAATTTTTCTGCAAAAATCTATCATAAAGTCAATTTGTCAGAATATGGACATTGCACGTTTTTGAATCGCAGCTCCTCATATTAAATATTTTATTAACTCTTGCAATGTTACCAAGAGTCTTTGAATCGCAGCTCCTCATATTAAATATTTGTCTTGAGAACGACAAAATAGTTAAAATCAATTTAATGGTTGTTCACGCATAACTGAAAAAAAACATTCCTACTAACGAACAATAACAATTATTTTCGAATTTCATTCATGTGTGTACGTTTTTGAATCGCAGCTCCTCATATTAAATATTTTATTAACTGTTGCAATGTTACCAAGAGTCTTTTAAACACATCTACTAAATCGTTTTTTATTTGTTGCGTTGCGTTTTAAACTTCTTGTTGAATAAGTAGAAGTAGTTACTATAGAATTAGTTTAAAAATTTAAATATTAAAATTAAAAAATATTCTTATTTAGGCGGCTTTTTAAAATAATGACTATGGCCCCGTTTTAAAGTTAATTGATTTTGCTTGGGTGCATAATGTAGATAAGCTTTTATTGATTTTTTAATAATTAAAAAAAGCACAACTTTATGTGTAAACAGTTAGTAAAATGATAGTGGTTCTACTTAAGGTACATAAAATTTTTTAAAATGATAAGTAGTAAGTATAATTCTTCTTAAGTTAAAACTTTTTTATAAAAATTTACATATTTCTTTAAGTCTTTTCAGTTTTATTACTTTTAAGTTAATTCAGTATTAATTTAAAAAACTCATTAAATAAAAATAACAGTAATGTTTAATCTTTTACATTTCCAAATAGCACTTGCAAAAGCAATGCAACTACACAATATTACAGGTATTCAAAATTATCAATCTTGTAATTTAAAACAAGTTTTTAAATGATACAATTTTTTTAGGGCTAAATACAATTTTTTTTCTCTTACTGTTCTTTCTTTTTTAAAAAAATTCGGAAATTTCAATTAAGAATTTCTAAACTATTAGAATTTTTTCGGTCCTGATTTTCTGAGTCTCAAGTTTGAAAAAATACAGAACTTCTTAATTTTGTAAAATTTTTCTCTAAATATGAACATTGAGTGTGTCTATTTCTGCTTAATTTATTAAAATTGACAGTTGACATTTAAAATTAAAAAAATTTACAAAATTTCGAGGCCTATAATATTATTGGCTATGGTAATGCTATAAAAATTAATTTAAAATAGATTTTATTTTAATAAAATTTTAATTTTAAAGAGATAATATACTAATATACTATAATTAAGTTTTAGAGAAATATAAATAAGTAAGTACATATTTGTAAATAATATATTTTACTTATTCATTGATTTTAATCCATAATCAACCCTGTCTTACAATAAAATTCAATAGTGTATAAGTAACTAACTATTAAATTGCATTTTTTATATTAAAAAATTTGTAAACTATGTATAGTAAGTATATAAAATATAAAAGTATATATTTTATATTAGTTTTATTAGTTTGGTTTATATTATATACTGTGGTTTTATTTATATTATAAATGAAATTTTCCTTTTCATTTAACAGTTTTTTTTATTATGTTTAATGATTTTCAATCATTTTCAATAGTTTAGTTTTTGTTTATTAGACAAAACAATTTTCTTTTAGTTAGTTCGTTTAAAAAATTGAAAAACTTTCACTTTTTAAATTAAAAAAAAAAGAAAAACACAAAAAAATTAATTTTCCCTGTTTTTGTGGTATTTTTTTTTTAATTTTTAGTTTTTTTTTTTTTAATTTTTATTGAGTGTTTGTTTTTTGACGGTTTTGTCCTCTCATGGCTTGTTTTTTACTTGTATTTTCCATTCATTAAACATGAAAATTATGTTGTTTTGTGTTGTGTTGTTGTTGTTTTTTTTTTTTAAATACAGTACGTGTCCAATTATATTTAGTATAAGACTTTTAAAAATGTTCATAAATTTTTGATTATTTTTTGCGATCTTTTGGATTTTTTGTATCCAAATTCTCTGCTTCTTGCTCCCCACCGCACCCCCATCTAAAAATTATGATTGTATTGAAAGGAATTAAAATGTTTTTTTAACTGTAATTAACAATACTAATTTTTATGATTACATGTCGATTAAAAAAAAAAAAAAAAAAAAAAAAAGGTGACGTTGTATAAAGTTTTTCAGCTAAAAATAATTATTTTGTAAATAAGTAAATAATTCAAGTTTAATGTTTGACTTTTTTTTTGTTTTTGTTTTTAATTTTTATTGGAATTTTAATTTTAATTTGGTTTTGTTTGTTTTGGCATTTTTTTTAAATTAAAAAATTTTATGCTTAGTCTGAATTAATTATTAAATATAATATAGATTACTTAGATAATATAGAAATTGTGTATACTTGTTTAATATGTTTTTATTAATTTTTGTATTTAATATTGAGTGAAAAGTCACGTAGAAAAAATATTTTGAAAAATCTGTAAAATTTTTAATTATATATTTTAATAAAAAAATTTCTTTGAGTACTTGACAATTCGAAAGTTGTTGAGAAAAATTGTTTTCTGGGAAAATTTTCTAGAATTGTTTGACAATAAAGGTTGGGTGCAAAGTGCTACACTAAAAAAAGTATTTTATTACTTTACAGTTATTTTTAACTGTAAAGTAGCAAAAATGTTGAATTACATTATTATAAGTACCAACTTAATTAAGTATATGTGAATCTTCGCGAAAAACTGGGAACGTTCCATAATCTCGGTTTAGTAAATCTTGTTTTTAGAAAATCTTGTTTTTAGAAAATTTCGTTTTAAAAAATCTTGGTTTTTATTGAAAAATCTGATTTTTAAGGATTTTTAAGTTGGATACAAAAACAGAATTATCAGATTTTTGCAGAATATTGAAAAGGGATCTTCTATAAACAAGATTTTCTAAAACGAGATTTTCTAAAAACAAGATTTTGTCAAAACGAGATTTACTAAACCGAGATTTCAGATCCAATCCCGAAAAACATGTAAAGTTACACGGTTTTGTAAGGTAGAACTATTTCTATAAAAAAATCATTTAAATCATTTGAATGAAAGAAAACAAGGGTTTAAAGAAGAGATCGAAGTCTCTAATCAAAAAATATATGTTTAGAATAACTAGATTAAGTTTATTCGATACAAGCTAATTTTAGTAATTTCTTAACAGAAATGATAAAACATAACTATAATTCTAAATACATATATAGTGAACTAGGTTAAATTTTGGTTTCTTATTTTTTAAACTGGTTTAGTATATAAGTGTGTTTTTTAGCGAGTAAGTTTTTTTTCAAATTCTATTAAATTTTAATAATTGTATATACAAATAAAGTGATTTATAATATTTAAATCTATGTCAAATAATTTCCATTGAATTTATTTTAATAAATTACATTTTTAGAGTGTATTTCTTAAAATTAATGAATATATATATTCTCTACATTTTAATTAAATGGATATAATTGGAAATTTTAGACAAAACTAAAATAATGTATAGTTAAACTTAGTATATACTTACAAGTATTAGTTAAATATAAATTTTTAATAATTAAATTAAACTTAACAGATATTATGTATTAAGATAATATAACTTTATTCTAAGCTTTAATCTGGTATTATTCACTAGTAATTTATGTGTAATCAAATAAATCACCCTTATTTATTTATTAAGTGAACATGTGGTTATTTGAGATAGAGAACGGCTTAAAGAACTTGTTAACGTTTAATATAATAACTAACTTGTATACTTCCATGTTAAATTTAAATTTCAATTTTAAGATTTTCGAAACAAAGTATAACTTATAAATAAGTATTCGTCTTTTATATAAACTATTTTTTTGTCTTTAAATGAAATTCAACAGATTTGATCAAATATTTACTTAAAGGTACAAATTACTCAAATTAAATCAAATTCGACAAAAGTCGTTGACATAAACTTAAATTATTTTTAAAAAGTTTCTGATATACTTATATAACTAAATAGAATCCATAAGCATTTAAAAAAAAACGGGAGTTGCATTGAAGTTTTTCAAACCACTTGAGTAATGATAGAACACCATTTTTAAGAGTGGGTGAATAAAATATTTTCGATTCTCTATCGGGTAACTTGGTAAAAAATTAACTCATATTATTAATTTTTAATTTATTCAAAAACAGGTTTAAAATATTTTTAAATAATGACTTCTTTAATGCGGAATTTCCTTGTATAACTTTTCTATATTAGGTTGATATGATTTTGGTTTTAATCTCTTGCAGATATCTGAATTTTCCGCCAACAGTTAATTTCTCAAAGCAAACCCAACTTTATATACAAAAATCTTAGTGGAAGTGATTACCAACGTTTTTTCCTTTAATTTTATATTATTGAGGGTTCGTTTCTATTAATTCTTTGAGTTTTCCAGATACTTAGACCTTATAAAATCAAAAATTATCTATTTTAAAACTTTTCAAACAATTTTAATCGATGTTGTTATGTTGTTGTTTTCTGTAAAAATAAAAAAATACGATGTTAGTTTGGCAGGACTGAGTATTTGACAATGGGTAACATGGATTTATCAAAAAAGAATTTGTAAGGTAGATAACATATACAACACACTTGTTCAATTTCAATTTGAGTTGAACATGGACAGAAAGAACAAACAAACGGACGGACATACGCTTGATTCTGTATCTACCTTGTCTATTTTATAAAGCGTCGCAAATTTCTAGTACTACATCGGGTTTAAAAAGGCATTCCATGACCAAATATTAAATTCATACGATTTTTTAAAATACATACGACTTTTCACAATACATACATTCATTCGGAATGTCATTGTTAAATTTACACCAAAAAAACAATTCAAAAACAATTAGGGTCCTTTATTTTGGTTTTGTACATACATATATATATATATATGTATATATACAATAGTTTCCTTAATGTGTTTTTCTTTTTTCTATATGGGACATTTCTAGAGGCAATTATATGATAAGATGGTGACTGCTGATATAAACATACTATCATATTATCACAGTAATTTTATTTTCATGATATAACGTATATAAGTATTAAAAAAAAAACCTTTACAATAAATGGATATTCGGACACACATGAATGAAATTCGAAAATAATTGTTATTGTTCATTAGTAGGAATGATTTTTTTCAGTTATGCGTGAACAACCATTAAATTGATTTTAACTATTTTGTCGTTCTCTTGTTTTGTATGTTTTTATTTTTAAAATTGTATTAAATATAATACAAAAATAGATACTTAGTTATTATACGTAGTATATCTATTACATGATATAAAATTAAAATAGTTAGGTAACCAGTTATCTAATATCAAAATCAATATTAAAGCGCAAACTAATATGTTCAAGATACATTAGATTTAATTTCCATTTAATAAAGAACAATACATGAAACCGGAAGAAATATTTCAGTTTCGGTATTTTTAGGTTCCTTTGTAGTTTTTAGCACATTTTCAAAAAAATTTGTAAAAATGTGCCTATATAGCTTCACTCTGTCCGTCCGTCCGTCCGTCCGTATGTTTACAAAAACTTTTACACCGTTTGAAATAGAGTAAAGAAATTTTAACCATGGGTAGGTATTGGAAAAAAAATAATTTCGTAGAAGAATTTTTTTCTGTAGCCCTACCTGTTACGGAGCTACAGTCCCCCAAAGTTGGAAAAAGCCCTATATTTAAATTGTTATAACAAGAGTTCTGTTGAATATATTTTCAATCTGAAAACGGCAAACGATAGCTGGTTTCATAAAATTTATAAATTTTTAAAAGACAAATGTTTAGAGTTGCCATACGGTACTAAAATTTACCATTATGCAAAACTCAATTTTTGCAAAATTTTTGGCCACACATATCTTCTGAACGGTTTAAGCTAGGGTTTTGAAATTTTGGGAGAAGTTAGATACTGAGAAACTAGTAGGAGTCGGTTAACAAAACTTTTTTGTCAAGCCCCATGTTTAGGAGCTATAAGGGCTCGAAAATTGAAATTTTGCTATTTTTAAACACCTGTAACTTGAATACCTGTCCAAATTTTTTTTTAGTGATATACAAAATTCAAAACTCTATAATTATATTTCAACATGTGTCAAAGGTTTTTCTTAATTTTGAAGTGTGACAAAGCTACAGCCCCTGCAAATTCCAAAAAAGCCCTATATTTAAATTGATATAACAAGAGTTCTGTTAGGTTTATTTTCAATCAAAAAACGGTAGAAGAGAGCTGCTTTTATAGGCTTTACAAAAATATGACGCTTAAATATACAGGGTTGCCATACGGTACTAAAATTTAACATTATATAAAACTCAATTTTTGCAAAATTTTTGGTCCCTTATATCTCCTAAACGGTTTAAGATAGGGTCCTGAATTTTGGGAGACGTTAGATCTTCAAATATTAGTAGGAGTCGGTTAACAAAATTTTTTAGTCAAGCCCCCTGTTTAGGAGCTATAAGGGCTCGAAAATTTATATTTAGCTATTTTTAAACACCTGTAACTTGAATACCTGTCCAATTTTTTTTTTATTAATATTCAAAATTTAAAGGCCCAACATTATATTTTTACATATGTTAAAGGTTTTTCTTAAATTTAAAAGCGGTTCCTTAAATTGAAGAAAGTGTCTCTCAGTTTTACCCATTTTTGCTTAGATTGTACAATTCTAAGTAAAATTCCAAATTTTTATGGAATTCACAATTTAATTCCCAGAAACTAAAAAAATAGAGGGGGATGGAGGGGGGAGGCAAGTTAGATGAAGTTAGATCCTTGAGAAACTTGGCAACCTTCCCCATTGAAAAGCTATAACAACTTTAAAATAAAAAATTTACTGTTAGCAGTAAATTTTATAAGTAAGCAGTAACTATTTTCAAGTAAATATTTCCAAAGTTAAACTCAGTATGTAATACAATATAAATTTGAAAATGTGCTTTTTTAAAAATCCTTGGTTTTTTTTCATCACTTGTTTGTTTTTTACTTCTACCTGTTACAAATACCTATACTAATAAATAAAAATTGAATATAAATAAATTACTTCATATGAATATTGTATAACTTGTATTGTATTAACTTATAAATATTATTTAACTTTGAAATATATGCTTTGATTTGTTCGGCATCAAACCTAACCTAAAATATAATAAAATTTTAGGTTTTAAAAACTTAAGTTTGTCACATAGAGTTTCTGTCAACATGAAACTTATTCAGTAGTAGTGTCTGGGATTACATAACAATTGCAAGGTTCTATTTTTGGTTTTATATATAACTTTTTTGATTATTTCAATTATTATTACAAAAATTTCACAACCCTTTATGTAATTTGGACATAAAATTGTATTGGATTAAAATTTTATTAAAATTCGATTTAATTAAGAAACAGGAGATATGAATTCGAAAGATATGCAAAAAATATTATGCTTACGCAAGCTCAATTTAGTTTTCTAGACTAATCGTGGTAGTGCATTGAATATTTAATACTAGTTTTGAAGTTCATATGGTCTCAATTTATTTGCAAGCACTGACGCGAATCGCTCAAAATTCGAGCCATTTTCGTACTCAAATTATTATTTATTTTTATTTATAAACAAATGAATGAGCCGCGACCGACAACTTTGAGACCAAATAAACCGCTGATTATTTTTTTATGCGCTAACTGTTCAATTGTTAGGCTAATAAGCCTGTCTATACCATAGGTACATGTTGGAGCAGGGGGTCATTTAAATATGAGATAATTCTAGGCGTCATAACATGTAGCAACGTCTAAGATTTTCCATTGATACAATTTTATTTTGTTTATATTGTAATATTTTGAATTTGAGTTATATGGTATTTTATATATGTGAGTTTTATTATTCAATTAAATTATTTGAAATAAGAATATAATAAAAAAAAAATTCCATTTAAAAGAGTCATCAACGCAACATTTGTTTTGACGTTTTCAAACATAAAGTTTTGACACATATGATAAGTATGGCCGTGTTCATTTATTTTTTGGTAGAAGTTCAGATTGTTTTCACTTATTAGGTTAATTTTTTTTTTTGTTTAATACTAAATCAAGACTTTGCAATACAATTAAAAACAAACCCAAAAATAAACGGGCTATTAAAATAAACTGCAATTTTTCTTTGTGCCAAGGGCAAATAAACGTCCAATAACTAATTCATATACATACAGATTTTTACGCAATAAATTGACATTTAAAATCAAATTTATTGTTTCGAAATTTATTTCGAATTAAATACTTAAGTATTATATGTCAAAATGAAATGTCAAAATTAATTTACTTTGTAGTGTAAACGCCATTTATTTAGGGGTTTTCAGTCAATTTAAAAGTCAAATTTTTCGAACTAAGAGATCAATCTGATATTTTAAAAGTTTAAAATTATTTTGTAATAATGATTGACATGCATTAGAAATCAATGAAATTGACTTTATATTAGAAAAGTTTAACTAAAATCATCATTCTTAAAATATCTGTATGTGTTAGTGAATATAGTTTATCTTTAATTGTTTTAAAAATGTTTTTTACAAAGTTTTGTTTTTTTTTTTTGAATTACTAAGATGTAAAAAAGAATTCTTTTAACATTAATATTCAAATTTGATCTAATTAATTTCATATTACATATTTTTAGATATTTCCATTTGTTTTTTTTTTTTTTTTTTTGACAAATATTTAAAAATATTTTGGAATTTTCTTATGGGAACAATTTTTTTTTTTTAATTTTTATGATGATGAATATAAAAAAAGCAAACAAAGAATCCAACATAAAAGAAAATTTTCATATTTTCTATATGGTATATATATATATATATATATATAAACACATATTTATATATATATTCACTTAAAAAACACTGAAGTTACAAAATTAGAATATATACATTAGTTTTTTTTAAAAGATCTTTTAAGTATTCGAATTCGTTACTATGACCGAACACAAACTATTCACGGAAATATTAAGTTTTAATATTTTGTATTTTAGTGGAAAAATATTCTTTTATTTATTTTTTTTAAACTAAAAATAAAATTATCACATTCGATTGAATGTGAATTGGGTATGAGACCTAAATTCTTTATTTTGCTTTTTTTTTTTTTTTCTTTTGGATAATTTTTCATTGTTAATGCATTTTTTTATAAAGTGTTAATAGTAGGAGGCATTAGATCATACAACGTTTTTTTTTTTTACTTAAAATGAATTATAAAATTTGATTGTTAGAAAAGGACAAAATACTTATCATTAAATATTTTATAAACTCTAATAATTAGTTAGTTTATAAAATATTCTTATTAGTTTATTATACTGTATATTAAACGTTCTTGTTCGTACCTTGGTTTTTAGAATAATTAAAAGTTTTTTATAAGTTTTTTAGGATTACAAAATTATAGTTTTAATTTATAGTCACTGGAGTCAATAATTGCTGTTGTGGTTTGTTATGGTGGGATAGCATTGCAATCTTAACACGTAGGTCTTGCGGTCGCTTGTGCCTCTCACTTTCAATACTTTCTATTAATTTATAGTCATGACATGTAATAGTCATGACAATAAAATCAAACTTAAGTATACAGAATTAAATTGTATATTTTTTAAATTTAACTTTTCACTGTAATATTGGCAACACTGATAGAACAACAACAAGCAACGCATTGACATTTGAAATATTTACATATATGTAGCTACAAAACATTATAATGCATTAGAGAAAATTGAAAATCAATATTTTAAGCTGATAACCGAATCCTCATTCATCATGTCACTTCTAACCGCACTTAAAAAAAAATTGCCGTCAAATGGTTAAAATTTGAATTTTAGAACTAAGTATAAGTATGCTACTTTTACACCTTAAAAATTTTAACAACTTTTTAGGTATTTAAAAATACATTTAAAATATTAAATATATTACAACAGGTATAACTTTTTGAAATTATTTATAATCATTTTAATTGAATGTTTGTTGACGCTTCGTTTTGCGTGTTTAAGAAACTGGGGAAACTAAAATAGATCCGACCTATATAGTCGAGCTAAGCCCTTAACCCACAGCGTGCTATTTGAGATTTACCAGAACCAACTTTGTGTTGAAAAATTACAGTTTGCTTAGAAATTAATATATGACAATATTTTTATTATGCTTACATCAGTTTTTCAAATTTAAATTAATACTAACATAATAAAATTTTTTATCGCACCTCCAACTGTAACTGTTCATAAGAGCATTCTTATAATATGTAAATTTAATTACTATAGTGTAAATTATTTATGTATAATGTCTTATAGGCACAATGAGCGTAACCAAGACGCAACCACTGAAGTTGCAAAATGTCAAAAAAAAAAAGTTTAGCTGTCAAACTAAAAGTTAAAACTTAAGAAAGTTTTGAGTCGTTTAAAAACTTTCATGGTAATTTTCAACATTTGTATTGTTTTCCATTTGTTAAACTTTTGAAGAGTTATTTATATTTTGTTGACTGCGCTAATTATGCTTGGGGGGGTAGTTTTAACTATACGAATAGTGTAAACATGACGGGAAGTAGAAATTTGCTGCGTACTAGTGTCGTTTTGGCATGGCATTTTTTGTCCGAGCCTTAGTGGAGCAATAGGCTATCAAATTAAGAATAAGAATTAAATAAAAGTGTTTGATTCCAAACTATTTTATACTCTTAGAACTGTAATTCTATTGGAAATATAAATCAAATATGTTTTTAGAAATTATTTGAATTTATCATGTTTACTTATTCTAAATATTTTTTTTTTGAGTATATGAACTTATATTCAGAATTGACTACAAGGAATGAATTAAACAAAAATTTGCGTATTTAGAACACATAACTAATCATGATATTTTTGAAATGTAAAAATTTTTGATATTTCAACCATGAACTCCATCTTATATTGTAGACTATACTTAGTTATTTATACTATAACATATTAAAGAAAAGTTTATATTTAGTTAAATATATAAATACTTACTTATATTTAAATTCAAACGTTATGTGTTTGCTTTGAAAATTCTAAAATAACCTTCAGTTTTCAAAATAAAGGAAAAACATTCTGTTTGATTTTTGTTTAAAATTGTCTTGATGATTTTCCTTATACATACAAGTAAGAATTCAATGTTGATATTCTTTAACAAAGAACGCAAGGAGTACATATAAATATATTTAAAGAAATGTGGTATATATATATACAATTTTGTACATATGTACAACAAGATATATATAATATATAGTATTTTACTTTTTTTAGCGCATATAAACTCATGTAAACCGATAAGGTCTTTGTGTCTAACTTCTTTTCGTACATTATCATCCCTTTTTAATTCAGTCCAAAATTGTATATGGGTACTAACACATTAATATTATATGTGAATGTTTTGATGATTGGGTGAAATTATAAAAAGAAATTTTAAAACAATATTTGAGATAGGGACAATAACATATACACGTACATATATATATAAATCTTTTAAGGATTTGGTGAAGAATATCGTTGTAAAAATATTAAAAAGTAGGAATAAAAAAAAAACAGACTATACTGAATCACACGTTTTACCACTTTGTTTTTAAAAAACACAGTATGGGACAAAAAAATATGATATGGTTATAAAATAAATTTCAAATTTAGTTTGACTATATATTTCAGAATATAAGTATAATAAAATATTATAGGAAGGTAAAGTGACTTCAAAAGGCAAGTGTAAGTTATAATAACCTTAACTTTTTAACTATAAAATTTATATAAAATGTGCCTTGAGAATATTTGTAAATTCATTCCTTTAGATTTTTTTCAACTTACTTAATTCAAACTAAAAATTTTTTTTAATCAATTGAGCTACTTACGTGTTTTTTATTAAATAACTAATTCATAATAATAAATAACTTTCTTTATTAATATTTAAAACCACTTTAAAGATAATTTTTTTCACTTTTATACTTAATAATACTTAATAAAAATAATTTATGAACACGTTAAGTAAATAATTATTTATATGAAAAGTAAATATTTAAGATAAGGGCGATAGAATTTTATCACAGTTTAAAAAATATGAATTAAAGTTATTATTTATGTGCATTAGATTATACATTGCAAAATTTTTTTTTTTTTTAACTTGCTCGACATTCATTTTGAATACCATTTGATTTGTAAAATCAACTTATTATAATTCAAATAAAATTTTTAACAAAATTTAACTTAATGAGATGATTTTTTAAAATTTTATACAGTTTTTAAATTGAAAAGAAAAGCAAGTGGAAAAACAGTACTATTATCATTATGTAATTGTGCATATTTTTAAGCCTACGAACAAAGTTAGTCCAACATATGAATTTAAGGGGGGAGCTTATTGTTAATATGCCTGTAATTTCATTTGCCCGTAGTATCGTTTGACTGTATTTCACTTGTCTTATACTTCATTAGCCTCCATTTTGAAAAAATATTGGGCATTTTGCAGAATTATTTAACAATTTAAAAAAAATTGTAGAAAATATTAGCTAAGGCCAAATTAATTCAATTAATCATTGAATGCATATCCATATCTGATAAACATTGCCTTGATAAAGTTTTTCATAGGCAACATTTATAAGTCACCATAAATTAAAGCAAATACAGTTAGAAGATATTACAGCCTAAAGAAAATACAGGCAAAAGAAATACAGGCTTTTATAGTAATTCGTTTTAGTATTTAGTAATAGAGTTAATTTGCTTAACATTTTATAATCTAATCTCCATAAAATCTTTAACTGTATATTATTTGCTTCATTTTTGGCAAAAATTCCAATATCTATGATAAAAAATTGAAGTTTAAATTTTTTTTTGTCCTTTACTGTACTTTTAATTTTTTACATTGTGTTTTCTGTCTTACAAAATTCATCAAATTGAAAGTTGAAAGAGAGGGTGTTGTACAATGTTTTCAACAATATTTATATTATATAAGGTACATGCATTCTATATACTTTAATGCATATATATACAATAAAAATAAGAAAATATGCGTATATATATACATTTAAGAATAATTATATAAAGTAGCGAGGGTGGACTAAGTTCATTTATAGATACATTTCGTTTTTTTCGTTTATTTGTTTGTGTGTTTTTTTGTGCCTTTTGACATTTATCATGTTTGTATGTAAGTACAAAAAGATTACAAATATGGGCTTTTATTATTTAAATATATATAATATATTTTATTGTTTTCATATTTAAATATTGAATTGGATTATTTTTTGACTGTACGTCTGTATATCTTTTTATATTCAAATATTAAACCGTTGTTTGACTACCATAAAGTAACCAATATATTTTGTAATTTATAATCTACTAAGTGTGTAATTTGTCAGTACTTACATTTTTTTTTTATATAAGTACTTATCAAGACGTGCAAGAATCATTTTATTATAGATTATTTGCAATAAAAGATTACAAGTTTGTTATCTTAAGGTAAGTTTTACTGGGATAATCAGGTGTGTTAAACTGAGAATTGAACAAAGAGGAAATGAAATATTTAAAATTAAATAAGTATTATAATTAAAATAAGATAAACACAAGTGTTTTAATTGAGTACTTATTGCAATTGCAAAAAAGGGAAACAAGTGTTTTAATTGAGTACTTATTACAATTGAAATAAGGGAAACAATTGTTTTAATTGTTGCATAAAAAATTTCGGATAAATTTTGTCATTTATGATATTTAAGAAATCTTAATTTAATCTTAATTTAATAATTACTTCCATTCCAGCAGCTACGATCAGTTTCTTTTCAAAAAAATTTTTTTAAAAATTTATGTAACTGAAACAGTACCTATTTGCCAACACGCAAATAAATATTTCAAAATACTTACTTAAAATTTTTAATTCTAAATTTAAATAAAAAACGTTTTATGGACTTCAATCAAATTTATTTGACACAGACTATCATTAGAGAAAAGTGGGTGTATGACAATTTACTGGAAAAAAAATCCCGAATTTTAATTCTGTAAAAAAAATTCTGATGTTCCAAAATCCTGAAAACAAAATACTGAAAACCGAAAGTCAGCCCACATTATATTAAATTTTTTGTTGTTAACTTATTATTTATAAAAAAAAGTTTAGGAAGGATTTCAGAGTTGGATACAAAATCAGGAAAGCTGCTTTTTCCAGAGGATGTTACTTCTTACTCAACCTGAATAAGGTTTCATAATTTGGGATTTTGATATTTTCGTGATGTTTTTTTTCAAGACTTTAAATTATTCGGGATTTTGATATTTTCGTGATGTTTTTTTTCAAGACTTAAAATTATTCGGGATTTTTTTTTTTGGATTTTTTTAGGGATTTTTTATTTGGGATGTTTTTTTCAGTAAAGTGTCATAGATCCCAAAAAAGTATCTGACAACAATTTCAATAATAATATTAATCAACAAGTTTAATTCAGAATTATTTACGTCAGTGTCAAAGATAATAACGGGAAAATCTATGCACAATTTTTCTATACTTTTGAAATTGATGCGATTTTTGACATTAATTTTAAAACTGAATTTTAAAGATCAGAATTCAACTACAAAAAATTGAGTATTAAAAAGTTTTTACTAAATAAGTTTATAATAAATTAGAAAAAAATTTAAGTTTGTTTTATATATATATAAACAGGCCTTTATATTATGATATAGACAATAATTTATATTTTTTTAAAAGGATAAGATCCGATCAGGGTTTGAACCGGAGACCGTTCGGTTGAAACGCTGACGTCCTAACTATTACGTCATCAAAATGTTTACATTAAATCTTGAATAAATTTCAGCTTCACTTTTAATACTTTACATTAAAAGTAAACTTTGATATTTTGGATTAAATTGGTACTGTTATTGAGCTTACGGAAAAATTCTTAACATATTTTTTTATACTATGTTAAACATTTAACCATATCTATATAAGTACATTCATATATAATTATATGAATGCATGTTCAGGTTTAAATTTTTATTAAAGATTGTCCTTAGTTGTCCTTGCCATCAGTTCAGTGAAAAATTTTGTAATTATTTGAAATAAAATGCAGTTTAAAATGAAAAACAACAACAACAACCATTTTTCATCTTAAATTATATTTGGAAGGGGAACCATCACCAAATTCGCATTCAATTGTAATGAGTTTTAAATACTAGAATGAATACCGAATGAATATTTATATATACATATATATACATATGTTTATAACAAAAACTTGAATTGAGTTTCTTTTCTAAAACTGAACAATAAAACATTATATTAATTACACACAGATGTGAGCATATTATGTTGAAAAAATGTCTAGTTTGGGTTTTAAATAACAGTTTTGTAGCCGTCATTCGCAAAAAAAAAATCATGTAAAGCATGAGTTTTTTTTTTATTTTTAAAAATAAGAAAACTTGACTTTTGTGTTTAGATAGCAACGAAAGTGTTAAAAATTAACATTTTGAATTGTGATAAATTTAAGATAAGTAAGGTATTCGATGATGGAAAACGTGTCGTTTTTAGCACATTTTCAAAAAATTTTTGTAAAAATGTGCCTATATAGTTTCACGCTGTCCGTCCGTCTGTCCGTCTGTCCCTCTGTCCGTCTGTCCCTCTGTCCGTCTGTCCGTATGTTTACAAAAACTTTTACATCGTTTGAAATAGAAAAAAGAAATTTTAACCAAGAGTAGGTATTACAAAAGAAATACTTTCGTTGAAGAATTTTTTTCTGTAGCCCCACCCCCAAAGTTGGGAAAAGCTCTGTATTCAAATTGTTATAACAAGAGTTCTATTATATGAATTTTCAATCTGAAAACGGCAAAAGATAGCTGGTTTTATAAACTTTATAAATTTTTAAAAGACAAATGTTTAGAGTTGCCAAACGGTACTAAAATTTACAATTATGCAAAACCCAATTTTTACAAAATTTTTGGCACACATATCTTCTAAACGGGCCAAGCTAGGGTCTTGAAATTTTGGAAGAAGTTAGATCCTTAGAAATTAGTAGGAGTCGGTTAACAAAATTTTTGTCACGTCCTCTGTTTAGCAGCTATAAGGGCTCGAAAATTGAAATTTATTTATAAACACCTGTAACTTGAATACCTGTTCAAATTTTTTTTTGCTAATATACAAAATTTGAAGGTCAAACATTATACTTTAACACATGTTAAAAGATTATCTTAAATTTAAGAGTGGTTCTTTAAATTGAAGAAAGTGTCTCTCAGTTTTAACCATTTTTGCTTAAATAGTAAAATTCCAAATTTTGGTAGAGTTCATAATTTAATTCCTTGAACCTAAAAAGTTAGGGAAGGGGAGTAGTGAGGATTAGATCTTTGAGAAATTGGACAACCTTCCCCTATTGAGGGGCTATTAGGGCTTAAAAATTGAAAAATTTACTGTTTCTATAAGTAAGTAGTAAAGTCACCAACGTATACCTATATTTCGTAAATTAAACGTTAACATTGAAGCTTCAACATCATATTCCGATAAAATACTCAGTATAAAACACTATATTATGTTGAAAATGTGCTTTTTTAAAAACCCTTGGTTTTTTTCATCACTTGTTTATTTATTTTATTTTTATTCAAGAACTTTAAAAAGATGATTTTTTTAATTTTTAAAGAATTCTTGGGACGATATTTACGTATTTGCTAAAGATTCAATTTGCTTTTTATTCCTGTAATGATATTGCTAATTTAATGTATAATAATATTATAATTGGCAAATAATTATGTTTTAATTGATGTCTTTTAAATTTAAAAATTATAAATAAGATATCTATTCTTTGCACAAAAAATTGTAATACATGAGATGAGAGGTACGGTAATATAAGATACACATATAAATTCATAGCTATATATTTTACGCTAATAACCTGAGTTCGAAAGTTACAACCCCATACAAATGAATATTTTACATTTAAGTACTTATAGAATAAAAATAGCCTTCTTTATATAATTTTAAGTCATGATTATTCAGTACTGAAAAAGTTCTGTAAAATTAATGAAACAACAATATATACATAGTACAGTTACTCTCTATATCGCTTTCTTTTTATACCTAATAGAGTTTTACTTTACTCCACCATTTAGTAGTATAATTAAATCTATTATAAAAAATTTTGAAACAGAACAGAGACTTATATTTATATTTACTATACTTATATTTACTATTGAAAATGTACTGAAAAAGTCCTGAAAAAAATTGTACTTCCATTCACCATAAAAAAGTTCTGAAAGGAAATGGAAAATCTTTCACTGTACTAGTTTAAAAGTGATAAATTGACCACCATTCCTATTAACTTCAGTAAAGAAAAAGTACTTCCAATTAATAGTGCAGAAGTACTTCTGAGTTGCGTAGAAATAAGGGTATAGTCAATTTTTTAATCATCTATAATGTTCCTTTATTGTAAAATGTCTTGATGAAATTTTTGAATAAAATTAAATACAAGTTTATGTCATTTTAAGGTTTTAATTTTTTAAGACGAGTGTTCCCCAATTCATCGCAAGTACTGCAGTAAAAAGTAATGGAAGCCAAAAGAAGTAAATAGTTCCATGGAAGTTGAAATCTATCCAGAGTACCCAAATTAAATAATCCGTTGTTGAGATGAGATTTTAAAAGAAATGTGCTTTGTTAATAAATATCCAACTTGAATATCTATCTTATGAAGTTTTTTAAATTAATTAGTTTTCATAAGTACTTATATACATATATTTATATATATATAAATACAAACTTTAAAAAAAAAAAACAAAATATTTCTATAATTTATATTATTTTTATTATTTTTTGTATATATAATATTCTTTAATTATTATTAAATACTTATTAAATTCACAAATAAAACATTAAAAAAAGAACAAATAATAATTTTTTAATTAAATAATTAATCCAAATAATCCCTTGTCACAGACTTGGCGTTGTTGTACTACTTGTATCAATTCTTTCGGTTTCTGCTTCACCAGAATCAGCTTCATCATCACCACTACCTATAAAATTAATTTAAAACAATTATTTAGTGTGCAATAAATTCAAAAATTGTAAATTCAAAAAATTTTACTTGGAAATATTAATCCAATAATAAATTCAAAAAGCATTGATAAAATATCCCAAAATAATCCCATTTCAATCAAGAGTCAAACTTCATGTGAATTTACTAAAAAATTAAAAGTACTTAAAATTTGTTTTTTTTTACACAACAAAAACAAACGGACAATTAAATAAATTATCAAGCCATACAATTTTTCTAGATCAATTATTTTGGATTCTATGAATTATTTCAATTGCATTTTATCAAATTTTTAAAATCTTAATTGAAAATAATTAATAAAAATAAAATTCAGAAAAATATGTGAAAATTATTAAATTTTATATTTACCTTGACTTATGACTTATGTCACCTTTATAATTCAATTCCATTTTTTAACTATAGTTTAATTGAGATCAAAAGTTAAGCATATATTTTTGTAATTTTAATGTCATTCTTTTTCGAAATAATTTAAAAAAAACTAACAAATGTTGTAATTTAGTAATTAAAATTTATTAATATTTTGATAATGATCCAAAAAACCTAACAATAAAAAAAAAAATAGGTTAAACTTTGTGAATATCTATGAGGTTACATGATATTTGAAATGAGGGCAAAGTAAGAACAACTTCAAAAACTAACCAGTGAAGGTACTTATACTGTCTTAAGTTAATGAAATTTTTTAAAAAATTTACATAAAATTATAAAATATTTAATTTTATTTCAATTTCTTGTGAGATTTCTATATGAAATTTGAATACACAAAATAATGACATTTCTAAGTAAAAAATGACAACTGAAATGTCAAAAAATAAAGAATAATTGTGTTCGAAATTATAAAATATATAGATAAATATTAAAAAGGTCGAATTTAATTGAATTGTAAAATATTTTTGAACTTACGAAATATAAGTTTATAAGTCTTTGATGACGTTTATTTAAATTGTCAATTTTTTTAAAATTTCTACAATTCATGATGCTATGCTAATTGGTGCTTACTTATAAGTTATGTGTTATTGAATATGTTTAATATTCCAAAATTTTTTAGCACCTTTAGAGTTTTACAAAAACAATAAATGAAAAATAAATTTCATTTATTAGGGAATGCATTCAGACATAATTATATGCCAACAGCAGCATTTTATATTTTTTATTTTTGAATTAGAAAACTTTCAAAAAGGAAATTCAAATTGGAGTGTTTCGTCCATCCAACACTATTGGACTCCTCAGTGGGTAATATAAGTTTTGAGTGTCAACCAGCATCAATAAAGTGCTGCCAAGTCGTAAGATTGATCTTATTTAGCAAGAATTTTTGAATATAAAAAGATTTCCAGATTTTGACCCGAAATTCAAGATAAATTACTAATTTAACAGATTTTGCAAGATTTTATTGTTAATTTGTTTTAAAAAAAATTCGTGGTCTATTATACCACTATGTTTTGAATTTTTAAATTTAAGACAAAATAACGATATTAACAATATTGATAAAGAGTGGCGAGAGATTAGAAATTAAGACTTTCATGAAATATTTCCATCCGAAAACTTAGATTTAATTGACGTTGAGATCTTCTTGGAGACAATTTTAAATTTTAAAAGGGCCGACCAAAAATCCGCTTACCCGTTGCTTAAAGAATTTATTTATAATTTACTGTCTTTGCCAATATCATCGGCCAATGTCGAAAGAACTTTCTCTGTTATTAATATTAATAAGACCAAGACCAGGAATAAATTGCAAACAAATACATTAAAAGCAATATTGTTGTCCAAGGATTATTTTTTAAAAAAATCACTCTGTTCATGTTATAATTTAATAATAAACCGAAATATGTTAAATAAATTTAATGCAAATGTATGATTAAGCAAATACAAATAATTAAATAAAACTATGCATTTTTAATTTAATAATAGGTACCTACATATTTTGAATTTTATCATTATAAACTAATCTAATTTAAGCTGTAAGATTTTCCAGATTTTTTAATGAAATTTTCCAGATTTTTGGTGAAAATGACTTGGCAACGCTGGCATCAAAGTGACAACCCAGACAACTCCAAATAAATTTTGATCTAACAAATGTTTTTATATAAAAAATTATTAAGATCATCTGTGAGTTTTAACAATATATGAAAGATTTACATATAAATCAAAAAAATGTGTGTTCAAATTAAAATTCGATATTTTTTTCTATTTTTTAACTATTCATTATCATGGATATTAGAAATCTCACGGGAACTGAAAATTGACTTTTTCAGTAAAAAAAATTAAAAAAAAAACAAATGTTTGGAATATTTTATAATTTAGATTCAATCTCAACTTAAAATTTTTAGTATTAGTGTCTTTAAATATAAGATTAAATATAAAATTGATGATTTTTATTTAGGTCTCTTAAATTAATAATTGTTCAATTAATTTATCAGTATTTTTTTTTAATAATATCTATTTTTATTATTTAAATATTTTTATATAATAAATAAATTATAAATTTAAAAATTATATAAATATTAAATTGATTTTTTTTTTCTATTTTCAGGTGAGTTGAAACACAAAATTATTCAAATTGTTAAAAATTGAATAACTACTGTCAAGTAAATATAAAATTAAATGAATATTTTTGCAATTTTTTTTTAAATTTCCAAACAATTAAAATTAAAACTGGTGTCTAATGAACTTGATTGTATTAAAATACAGTTTTTTTGAAAATCTGAGAAATTATATCCTTTGGCAACACATGCTCATTTCAATAAGTATTGCCGCCCATTTAGAACGATTTTGTTATTAATAAGTATTTATAAATATTTGTTAATATTTAATTTCAAAAAATTTTAGTGAATTTCACAAAATACTTTTAAAAACTTTTTGTTATGAATTTATAAATTAAATTAAATTTCCTTTTCTTTTTTTTTAATTTAACTTCTTTTAAATATCTGTAAGATAAAATATAGACTTACAAAAGAACTAAAAAATTTTTTAAATGGCGCTATTCTTTTGATACTTACCATTTTCTTATTTCTTATCATTCTATATTGAAAGTACCAAAGAAGCATTCTACAATTTTTTATTAAAACTAAGTATAAATAATAAAAAAAAATTTCAATGAATTGAAGCTCGTGCTTGAAAATTAAAATATCGATTATTTTTTATGCATATAAAAACTTACGAAATATTAAGAATTGAAAAATAAGAAAATGATTAAATTTAAATTAAAAAAAAAAACAAAACCTGAAACATTTCTAGAAAGAAACTAATTTTTTATAAAACAAAACTCAAAACGTTTTGTTATTGATTTTCGTTATTAACTTCTTCTTATATTTTATTTGAACGTTCTTCTGTTTATTATATTTTTATGTACATTGGTACCAATGAATTTTTCTGAAGACCAAATGAAAGTAAAGTAATTTATTTTTATGTGTAGAACGAAATGTATTTTATATTTGTAACTTTAGTCATTAGTTACTAAATCAGTAAGAATCTTAAGAAACAAAACTTATTTTATAAATATTAAATTGTATAAACTTTTATAAGCATTTATAATGATGATCAGTTTAGTTACTCTGAATGATTGACGTCAAGTGATTGACGGATGGTTAAAATCGTAAGGCTAAGACTAGTAGTCCTAACTATAATGCTCTTAAAATAACGTAAGACTATCTGTCAAAAAACGATGAAGATTCATTAAGTTGATGTCAAAACTTGACGAATCTTAACCTAAACTACAACAGTTTTAACAAATCTTAATGATTGACATTTTAGCATGAAATAAATATAAACATATATTTATTGTTGTTGTTGCGTTGTTCTTTTTCTCATCAGAGCAGAGTCAGAGCTGTCAAGCTAAAAAAAAATGTGTTTCTTTTTGTTCCCAGATTATCCAGATTATCCATTCTGTGCTTCTTTTTTAACTCGTAGAGTACTCAGAGCGTGATTTGTGAGCTCGTAAAAATTTCTTGAGATTTTACAGAGTTATCAAACAAGGAAGCGTCATTAAAAAAAATTATAATAATTTAAATCTTTTAAATTTCAATTTCGTAAAATAAATTTTGACGCAATCAAACAATAATGACGTTAGAAAATAATTTGGATAAAAATTTACAATCTGTACTCTGAGTGTTTCTTTTTTAATTCAGAGCGTCAGAGTTCGGATAAAATCTGAGCATAATTTGTTCTGAGCGCTCGACTTCTGCTCTGAGCAGTGATCTGATGAGAAAAAAGCCTATAGGATTTTTAAAAATCAATGTTTTCAAATTTTTTTTTATTTATTTCAAAATTGTTTTTATTTATTAAATGTCATTTGTTAATATTGTTTAAGATTTGTACGAGTACAATCGTAGAATTAAGACCTGAAGAAAAATTCATTAAGTTAACGAAAGATTATTTAACTCAATTATAGTTGTCAACATGGCGTTGTATTCATTCGTCTAAAATTTTAAACTGTCTTAAGATATCTTAAAATCGTTATAATTCGGGCTGAAATAATCTAAAACATCTAAAAATATTGATTAATAAATCTGAAACAAAATTTAGAATTATAGATATAATATAGAATTCCGGAATATCAAAAATTGATTGTAACTATTCTGAACTGATTGTCATTTGTCAACTTCTTACTAGTAGTCTTTTGAGGTTTTTTTAGGGATCAAAGGGATTATTAAAACGTACAAACAGCACCTAGAAAAGCTTAAACACCTTAGTAGTGTTAGGGGTTTACTTAAAAAACTTACAATTCTGTAGTCAAATTAGTCGAATAAATATCCGAACCGCTTGAGCAATATAATGACTGTGGTGTAAAGATGGGACAGGGATAGGAAGCGATTTTCTTTTTATTCTTATTAAGGAGTTAGTAAATTGGAGTAAATTGAATTGGCTTCTGTGTTGCGCAGCTTATTTCCAACAATATTCAGCATTCTTCCGTCTCACTGAACACATTCATTCCATGGAAGATGTGGTCTATCTCTTTTGCCACCGGATTGGTAATCGTTGTGGTCTATCTACCCACCGGATTTGTAATCGTTGGATTTTAATCCAGGTTACGAGATCGTGTGCGCCAAACACTAAACTCCTGATTTTAATCGAACCAAAAATTTTACGTAGAATGCACCATCTGTCAGAACTGGTACAATGAGTGTTTTCGGTACAGTATAGTCTTTAACTTGTTTTAAAAATTAAATATAAATTTTGTTCCTGATCTAGACTTTGAAAAACAATTTTGTTATTTTTATTTTATATATTTTTGGTTGATTTAAGTATGCAAGTATCCAGAAAAATTTGAATGAACTCAAACTAAGAGGGTGGTAGTCCATAAAATTGAGACATTGTAAAAAAAATTGTAAAAATAATTTTCTATTTTATTTTGGCAACTAAACTTTAAAACAACACCAGAATTGAAAAAAAAATGAATTGTTCTGAAACAAAATACATAATTGTCCTGGTTTCCATTACATGGGCAATTGATATTTTGTTATTATTTGTCTACTTAATCATTTTCATTCTTTACATTATTTGCCTTCATTCTCTATTCCTTTCTATATTTATATAAGTATTTATATAAATGTATAAGTATATATATATACAAATGTTAAATTCTTTCTTTTTTACATTATTAATTTTCCATTTTCCATTTTTTATTATTTTTCCACTTTTAATTTCCGTTTCTTTTTTCTTCCATATTGGAATTTTGAAAATAAAAGTTTCCAATTTTTTTTTCTAGCTAACAAAATGTCTCCATTTTATGCACTACCACCCTCTTAGTCTGAGTTCATTCAAATTTTTCTGGAACTGTTTTGTATAAAATTTTATTGTATTTGTATTATTTGCCATTTGATTTTTTTTTCAACTTCCATTTTCATTTTTCAATTTTAATCCAAAATGAAGAAAACATTTTTTGAGGATTTTGCCGCCAGAGATCCTCGCCTATATACTTAAACTTAGTGTAATGTAATGTATCGTCTGTAAATAAGCAAAATGGTTTTTGGGTTTTGGTTTTTTATGTTTTTATATTTTTTAAGTCTGTCATTATTGGTATGTTCATTATTAATTTTGATTTTTTTATTTCCGTTCCGTGTTTTAATTTAAAAAAAGAAAAGTTAGAAAAACAATCACCGTGCTTAGTTGATTTTCCATTTTTTTTTAAAAATTATTATTTTCTTATTGTTCATGACGGTTATTTTTGTCACTAATGATTTTGATAAAATTTGGGTTTTTTTTTTGTTTTTAATTTTTTTAATTGGAACTGATTTTTAACGGATATATGAGGCTGAGACTTATCTATTTTACTATTTGTTCATGATTAAACTTTTACTAATCATTACCTATAATTAGTTATAATTTTTTTACTAATCATCAAATATTTGCTTTAATTTAGTGTTGTCTTTTATATATTTTACTTTCATTACGGCGGCGCTGTTGTTCATCAATAGATTTTCTGTCGAATTGTTTTTTTTTAAAATATCGGACACCAGCACTTCGAAGCTATCGCTTTAGCATTTGACAGCAATACGTTCTTGAAATTTTTAAAAATATTAAAATGCCAAATTTTAGCACCATTTGGTGTGACTCCCTGTCATAAGTTCGAACGATCCAAGTTCGATACTAACAATGTCGTTTGAATTTATGCTCCAGTGCCCCAGTGGCTCTTATTACAAGTTCGAACGATATTGTTGATATCGAAGTTGGGTCGTTCGAACTAATGATAGGGAGCCACTGGGATACTTAATTTTTTCTGGACTTAAAATTGTCATGATTATAAAATTTTAGATTCTCCGTCTCTAGAAAATCAAAAGTCAAATTGAGATAACGAAAAAAGATAAGCACCGATTTTGAAGTATAGTTAAAACTTAAATATGGTTATGAAGTTATGAAAATGGTTGTTTTTTACCAAAGGCATCTGGTACCGTGAGATTCCTATACTTACAAAAAAAAAACCTGCACCTCCAGACAAAATAATGTGTAAAGTACCCAACCTATTTGCACAGTATAATGCTTTACTCAATTACTAACTATCTGTAAGTACTTAGTGGTTAAAAACAGATTAGTTTTGATTTATGAGGTATAACAGTTTCTGTTTTTTAAATTACAAATTTGGATGTAGGGTATAACGATGATTTTACGATGATGCAGTAAAACAAATAGCTACTATGCACCAGCATTTAATAACTTTTATTTATATATACTTATTATTTTATTTTATAGACTTAGTATTACATAGTCTTGAATCAATTTATACTGAGTTTAAATATAAAGTTTTCGGACCTAGGTGCATCATTTATTTCTTTCTAATTTTAATTTTACTAACTTATACAAGGCTTCATTGCTTTTGTGAATATACCAATGTGCAACTAAACAACTTTTATATGAATAAGAATTTTTTTTTATAAATAGCTTTTATGTATATATATATATATATAACTATTTACCTCTTATTAACAGGATAAGTATTCCTAAAAATACGCATTTTTTTTAAAATAAATTCTACTCATATATACTTAAATAATAGGGAATTTAATTAAATAAATCTGTTAAAAGTGGAATTTTCTAATATCTTTAAACTACTTTTTTGCTACTACAATATGACCAGTTTTCCATTGAGTTATATTATAAAATATATAACTGAAATAGTACATAATACTTATATTTAAATGTGTATATATATAAAGAAAAATAACTTGAGAATTAAGTATAATGCAAACTATTTTGCATTCAGCAATTTTATAACTTGATTTAACTACATATTATGTTTTATGAAAAGTTTTATGAGTACAAATTTTAAATATAAATATCTTTATTCAAAAAAAATATTATAGTGCATAATATGAACCTATTCACAAATATACATTTTATGTAAATCGGTATATACTCGTATATATATACAAACAAAGTGAATTATAAAACTTGAGAAACATGAAACTGGCCTTTAAATCTATAGGTAAATTTTTCCTCATAATATACGTACTTATGTTGCTTTATTATTTATTTATAAACATAAGTATGTAAGAATATTTTTAACACATGAGAAATATTAGATAACATTTGATTTAAAGTTTAGGGATATTGTATACTTTATAGTTACTTATTTTGCATTTTCTTTTTTAAATTTTTACAATTTTCTAAAATGTACTTGTTAGTATTTTGTTATAATTTTGCACTAATAAGCATTTAAAAGACACAATTTGTATTAAAATAATATTTTTAAATAATTCATTTATTTTTTAATTCTTAGACCAATGCAAATCTCATTTTTACTACAAACCGGAGTACTCAATTATCATTCCGAAATTATAATGAAGTTATAATGTATAATTATACAATTTTACAATATTTTTCTTATTACATATGATTTGCCTGGGGTTTGAATCCGAAACCTTTCACTCTAAACGTCACCTTTGACGTTTGAACCATTACGTCATTGGTCAGATATTATGTAAAGACGTACTACAAATAGGTATTAATAGGTACATGTTTCGAACGAAAGAATACAATATTGAAAAAGTATTCTTGCAACAAACAGATATATTTTTTCTCATGAGATTTACCAAATAGGCTCCCGTTTTATAATTTGTACATTTTATATGAAAAGATTGCATGACACAAAAACCATATTGGTCGTTTTGTGCCACCCTGTATAACATATAGAAACGTTTTAGAATTTTTATATTTTTCATAACTTTTCGTAATTTTTGATCGCTGTTCTGTTGTGTTCTGTTCCATTTCCAATTCCCTAAGTTTTCTTCACAAAATTCTGAAATAAAAATAAAAAATATAAATAAATTTAAAAAGTTATTAAATATTCAAACCATATCGGTCGTTTTGCGCCACCCTGTATTAATACCAGGGTAATAGTAAATATTGCCTGATATTATAATAGGCCTTTGCCTATATTTGGTATTAGGCTTCATAAATTCAATATTTTCTATTTATTTAGAATTATTAATTACATTACTTATTAATTATTTTGTATATATTATATATTTTTATACTTTAAATTATATTTGGTTGCCAAGGTGATTTGTAAAGAAAAATTATTAAATAATTTTTCTTTTATTTTAATATTGTAGATCCTGAAAGGGAATCAAACCCAGACCACTCAATGAATTAAATGGTTATCAACTACACTACCGAGGCCCCTTTAATTTTAAATATAGTAACTATAGTTACCTACTGAAAAAATTATATAAATAATAACTTTAAAATATAAATACTAATATAAAAGTATAAGTGCTAATATGTATTTTTGTTATTCTATTTCAACTAAAACGAAAATTGTGGTTGATTTTCTTTTCTATTTTCTAATACTTCACTTTATTTTTCATTTTAAATTATTAAATAACTTGAAATAGTGTACTTTTAGTATGAGTATATATTTCACCAATCATCATTAATCTCTATTACTATTTACTATCAGCATTTTTCATTTGTATTTTAATAACCATTATAATCAACACTATTGTAAAACAAATGGTAGACACTCTTAATTACGTTATAGAAACAGAGATGGTTTGGTTAAAAAAATATGCTACGGGACACGAGACACGGGAAAATGATGAAAAAATTTCATTATAATAGAAAATATATTCATTTTCACTGATTTGTTGTTGTTTTTTTTTCTTTTTATTCTTTTGTTTATATTATTTTTAATTTAATTTTATTAAAAATTTTATGTTTCAATGTGAATTTTCAATTTTTTTTTTTCATTTAAATTTTCTTTTGTTGTTGTTGTTGTTTTAATTAAAGTTCACGACGACAGCGAACTAACAACAAAATCATTAAAATTTAAAAAAAAAAATGAAAAAACCCAAGAAATGAGTGAATAAAAAACAAAACCATAAAGAAAAACAATCAAATGAGTGAATGAATGAATAAATAAATGAATGAATTGAAAAAGTAAAATATATATACGAATGATAAACCAGTGAATATGTTAAAAATCTGTCTAAAATTATTAAAATATACAGTTGAAAGGTTTTTCAAAAAGTCTGCCAAAAGTTTGAACAATTCTCTTTTCGTTGTAAGGTTGTGGCACTTCCAGACAAGTTGTAAGCGTCGCATTGTTAAGCATTGTTTATTAATTTGAATGAAAATCAAAAATGGTTTGTAAACTGAGTGAAAATAAACTTTTAATAACATAACGCCCAATATTATGCAATTTGATTGTAAATTCGGCTTAAAATTGATATTTTTATATTCAAATGTCGTTCGTTATAGTTATCCGTGACGGGTTGTATTTTTCTTCTTTTGTTTTTTTGTTTTTTTTTTTTTTTAAGCGCTAACTGTTCAACTGTTGGGCTAATAAGCCTGCCTATACCATAGGAATTTCACATACAATTTTAACATGAGATAGTACTAAGCTTTATAACATGTAGAAACTTCTTAGATTTTCAATAGATACAATTCAATTTTTTGTTTATATTTAATATTTCGTATTTAAGTTATATGATAATCTATATGTGTGAGTTATATTATTCAATTAAATTAGTTGTTTATATTTCCACTGTGCCACGCTGCTGTTTATTTGTTATATTCTATTTGAACTTCAAAGTAACGCAAGAGAATTTGTGCGTCATCATCTTTAATCGTAAAGTTTTTAACCCATATGAAAGTATGTGCATTACGTTTGTGACGTAGACAAGTAGGAGATATGGAAGAGAATTTTGAAAATTTCACAAATTTCTTTCTATGCAAGAGTCGTCACCTCTATCGATATTTTAAGCTAGTTTACTCAACTGGTTCGAGTAATTCATATACAACATACAACTTCTTATTTTATGTTATCATTTCTCTACACCTAATTTAGTTGGTCTAATGTAGTGGATTCGAGTGTAGGGGTCTAGTGTATATAATGCCTATACTATGCTCATACGGGTATCCTAGAGTCGACACATTCTACTCTACTACTCTCTTTCTCGTTTTACTTAAAATTTCTTAATAAACTTAATTTGCATTTTAAGTTTATAAATTTTTGACATTCTTATTGCACAGCCCCTAAAAATCAAATTTTAATCATTATCATATAATCATCATTGTGTTATTCATTTTGTGCGATGAGTTCTAAATGGTTAAATTTTTTTTTTTTGTATGCACCCACATTTTTTTGGTTTTTTTTTGGGAAATTTATTAATGTAAGCGTGTTTTTTTTGTTATTTGGTATTTTTGCCCCCTTAATTGTGGGAAATACTTTTCAGAAATTTTAAAATTTATTTTTCCTTTTTTTGTTTTATTTTAAATATAAATTTGAAAAACAAAAATGTTGGGAATTTTTCTAATAACAAATGAAATAATATATGAGAAATTTTTAATTTATTTTTATTATATTAAATCAATGGAAGTTGTTGTTTTTTTTCTCCATGATTATCTCAAGATAAGATTTATGGTATTTTGGAAATATATTTCAGATTTTGGATTTAGATTTTGATTACACTTAATTTTATTTTAAATTAAAGAGACATTTTTAATTTGTTTTATATTTTTTTTAATTTTTTTTTTTTTGGAATTGAAAAAAGATGTATTGGATTTAAATGTGGTCAACACTTGTTTCGTTATTCTGTTATTTTTCAAAAATTAAATTTTGTATCAAATAACTAATAAATTGGGTTTTTTAAAAATGATTAATATATTTTATTTTAATTAATTTAAGTGTTGATAAATTGATTAATTGTTAAATTTTTAGTATTTACATTAATAAGTGGGTTAATTGAATAATTCAATAATTTTAATTGATTATATATTAATTAATTATATTTATTCATATATAATCTATTATGTAAAATATATAGTTATATATATGAATAATTAGTAAATTAAATTTAATCAAATTAGTAGAATACATAATCACGTGAAATTCGGTAAATTTATATTGGGTTGTGTTGCTCAGGATTGCTAAAAGTATAGAGTTTTTTTTACTGGAAGTGGCTTTCATGTGCCTTATGCTATCAGTTCAATTATTTCAACTGTTCTCTGGTGGGGCTATTTGTCAACATATGCGATACTTTGGAAAGAGTGTAAAGAGACCTTTTTAACGGTACAATAATAATACAGGGTGTTTTTGAAAATTTCACACTTATAGTAGATTTTTTGAAAGTTAGATTTTTTTGTTTTTTAAATTTCCCCTTAAAACTGCAATATCTCAAAAACGGAAGCACCGATTCAGATGAAACCAGATGTATATTAAAGACAATATCATGCCCTACAATATTCTAAGTGTTTATTGTCTTCCAAGAAAAATATAACATTTTAAATAAAATACTACAAAATCTTTTTTTTTTTTAAATTTTGTAATGCATTTTTCGACCACTAGATGGCGCCATCGCGACTAATAATTTATTTAGAGATTTAAGAGATATATAATACCGTTATGTGATGACGTCATCTTGATAGCTCACAACTCCTTTCCGGAAGTATATCCAAAGTTGTATCGTGTAACATCCGCTTAATTGCAGTAATATTTTTATACTACATTTGAACCTTCCGTGTATACGATTTAGTTACATTACTCTTGTTTACATAATAATTTAAAACTTCATAAAATATAGTTTACAAGTTTTAAGAATTTGAATCATAATTGTATGAACAACTTTTTGATCCCTTTTTCGTCCCTTAACATTTGAATAATAAATCGTATTATAAAAATGGAACCCAAATATCTTTTTTTTTTTTTCATATTCCTTTAAATGTCACAAAGGTCTTCATGGAGGAATTAAATTATAAAATAAAAATAGCTTTTCAAATTATTTACATGTGTTTAAACTAATAATAATTATATTTAGATATATATTCATTTTAAATTACAAAATATTGTATGAACTTAAGTATGTATAAAGGATAGATTTATAAATAAAATAATGTAAAAAGGAAGTATGAATAGTATTGGGAGAGTTGTGGCTAATAATTTAAATACTTTTTTGGAATTACTTTTCTGGTCTATTAAAAAACTCTTTATCTTATTTAGAAGAGTTGTAAATGTTTCGTAAAACTATTAATATATATACTTACACACCCTCAAAACTTTAAACTTGTTTATTGTAGTTATATAATATTATTTATAATTGTATTATATATTTTATAACCAATTATATACATCCTAATATAGTTACGAAATATATTTTCTGATTTAAACTAACATTTGCTAATCCGATCAGTGGCGTAGCGGTAAGGACTTCGGCGTATCAATCGATGGATCGGATCATATTTAATAAAACATATAGGGTACATCATAATAGCTTTATATCATAAAATAAAAATAAAATACCTTATGCACCTTAGAAGGAAAGGCTGAATCAGTCGCTTATCACACTGTATTATTAAAGATCCCTAATTATCATAAATTCCCAAATAACCTCCCCACAATCCCAAAATCCTTCCATATACCATCCCTGTAACCAAACTGTACATTTGGATCACAGGTTTTTTCCTAAAGTTTGTTTCAAAGAGGGTGTAGTTTTGGTGCTTTAAAGTCGCATACTACCCAACGAAATATCGCGCAGTTTCAAGA
This sequence comes from Dolichopus griseipennis, assembly GCA_963082915.1. Lineage (NCBI taxonomy): Eukaryota > Metazoa > Arthropoda > Insecta > Diptera > Dolichopodidae > Dolichopus > Dolichopus griseipennis. The sequence goes on from OY720443.1 coordinate 84,919,792, forward strand.
GGTGGCTTTCGGATGTTCCATTCCCTCGCAAATTCGTATTCCGCAACTGTTTATGCATTTGTATGTATACTCCTATGTCGAATAATGAATATTTTTTAAAATTTTTAAATAAAAAATTTTGGTTTCCAGCTGAATTACAAAAAAAAAAAATAAAATTTATAAGTATTGATTTTTTTAAGGATCTACATTTAAATATTTTGAAAATAAAAATAAGCTAAAATTTTTGCATTTTATCCTTTTTTGGTGTTAACTTTTATAAATATATACATATACTTATATATAATATATTATATATATATTTCTCCCGGTATTTGTTGTGTTGTTGTTGTTTTGCTTTTTATAAATTTGAATTACTATATTTCAACACAAATACATTTTACCTTAAGGCTTTTTTTTTTTTAAAATCACTTTTCATTTGTAAGTGTATTTGTTTAACGCTTCAAATACATTATAATACTTATGTAGAATTAATATTATACATATATATATATACATATAGATTTCATTTTATTTATTTTTTTGCTGCTTCTGCTGCTGCTACCTATTGTTTAATAATAGAAATAATCAATAAAGGAATGAAAAGATAAAAAAAAAAGGCCAAGGGCAGGGGCAACATTTTAGGATTCTATTTTTTTTTTCATAATTTTTATAGGGTATGACAATATGGCATGAAATGAATAAGATAGAGAATTAGAGACAAAGATATAATTCGATATATATATGTATATGTATGTATGTATATATATATATAATATATATAAATTGTTGAATTTTAAATAAAAATTATATTGAAATAAAATACATAGGAAGGATTATAAATTTACAAATTCATCGGATTTTATTAGTAGATAAATGATGCTGAATAATAAATTTATTATATAATTATATGTATTATACTAAACGGCGGAAAGTTTTCACCCATTCAGATATACGTGAAAATTATATTATAAGATTTGCAATGAATTATTTGAAATAATCGGAGCTGATTTTGTCAGTAAAATATTTAGATTAGTTTAAATTAGATTATATTAGATTTAAAATAAAAAGATTGTCGTCGCGTTCATCAACAATCTTGCAAAGCCATGCGCGTCTAGGAGAATATTGTTATTGTTATTTGAATATAAAAATTTTGTGCAATAAACGCATTTAAATTTAAAATGATTTAAATAAGTATTGAGAAATCATATGTAATTTTAGAAAATTCATAAAAATAATAAAATACGCGAATTCACTCGTATGTCATCGAGAAATGTGATAGATACTAACTAATACAATGAATATTACTAAAATACATATAGTATAGTTATAAGGAAAAATTAACACGAAATTTTGAAAAAATTTTGTATATTAATCTAAATACTTTGTGGTTTAAACTGTGGTTTTTTGTTATATTTTTAATTTTTGGTTCGTTTACATTTTACTTTTTATATTAAAATTTCAAAAAAATACTAAAAGTGTAAAGAAGTTAAGATTATTTCAAGTAAAAATATATAAACACCAATCTATCTATATATATAAAAGCGAAAGTTTGTTTGTATGTTAGTTTGTTTGTTTGTGTCTTATAGACTCCTAAACTGCTCAGCCGATTCTTATGAAAATTTGTATATATAGAGGTTTTTGGGTACGGAAGGAAATCGTGGGCGAAAAATTTTGCTCTAACGGACCGCCAAGTTGGGGCTGTGGTGCAAGTAACCCATGCCGGCCGACGGTTAGCCAAAAAAAATGTTGGAAGCAAATATAGTCCAATTTTGCGCAGTACTGCTTTGGCCAAAGAGAAAGTCTCAAAACATTTTTTATTGAGTTTTGTTAACCCATTGCGGCACAGCGTCATTTTTTGGATTTTTTCGTTAATTTACTTTAAATTCGAAACGGTTTGACAGGATTACTCCAAATTTTATATGCGCGAGGCACTTTGAAAATGAAGTTGAGTCTGTTAGCAGGCTTGGTGTTTGGTAACAGATGTTGGTCCTACGATTGGTCAAAAAAAATTTTTGGAAATATATTACGTCCAATTTTAGAAAGTAATTAGAACTTCTTTGATTACAGGAACTTTAAAAAATTAATAGAATAATTCTAGCAAAATCATTTAAAAAGAATTGCTTTAATACATTTTAAAATAACATTTACACCATGTGTAATTTTTATGTTAACTGCTTGCAGTAACATCAACTTAAATTAAACCTCCATTGAGAGGCGCAGCAACGCGCACCGGGTATTAGCTAGTAATTTATAAATTTAATAGTCAATTTCATTAACGATATAATTAAATAAAATGTATGTATAACTTTTGTACATTTCATCAATTTCAATTTGTCTATGACATTTAGTTTTATTAAATAATAAAATTTAATAGGATTTGTATATACAGTATGACAGTTAACACTATCTAAAACTTTTAACCTTTATTTCATATTCTTAAATATATATATATATACATATCTGTATGTATAAGTAATTTTGCAGATTTTTTCCTTAACATTTTTATATGACATTTAAATGAACTAAAAACTAAATTGGAATTCATTTACTTTTTCTTATTTTATATTCTTTGTTTTATAAAAATTTTATAAACAGTTTTTTTTATTTTTTTTTTTTTATGTATTCGTCCTTTATTCATAAAAAAAAAAAAAATTCTACTCCCTGTGGTAAATACCAAAATTTGTTTACCCATGTGTACTGAAATCCTTACAAAACAATCAAGGACAGTTTTTATAATAGTTAGGTGATGTGATGACAGTTTTTGTGGCTGCTGTAAATGCTATTTTTTTTGTGTTGATGCTCTAATAAAAAGCTTTTAAAAATGTTCCTGTTATTAAAACACAAATAAAATAAAATATTTATATTATTTTCATACATACATATATATATATAATATCCTTGGGTCTATTTACTTAGATTACTATTGTGTATACTGAATAATACAAAAGAATAATAACATAACCAATACATTGAAATTAAACTTTAAATGACTGTATAGTAAATGAATGAAATGAATCATATAATATTAAATTGAAACTATAGACACACACACACAAACGATTAATATAAATAAAAAAAATATAAATTTAAGTTAAAGAAATATTTAATATTTTTGGATGATAAATTTATATTGGAGTATAAAAATATATACATATAATAAAAATAAATACCTAGTTAAGCAATGGTAATACCTTTATTAAAATAAATCTATATTATACATATAACTACATACTTATTTATATAAAAGGTAATTTACAATATCCTATTTAAGTGGTTGATTTTATTTACAATTTTAAACTATGCATACTATAATGTATGTATGCAGTATGTACCCTTTATTGTATTCTTAATTCTAATAGAATATTATGTTACAAAAACAGGGTGATGTTTTTTAATGGAAGCTCTTAAAATTGGAAATTTATAAGATATTTTCATTTCGTTATGGGTATTCCAAGTTGATTTTACATTTTGATCAACAAACTAAGGGTCTTATATCGGTTAAAGATGTTTCTAGGGGTATTATAAAGGGGTGTATCATTTTTAAGCAGAGTTTCAATCAACCCAAATAATTATTATACCCGTATGACTATATAGTCAAAGGGTATAATAAATTTGCCATTACGTTTGTGACGTAGAGAAGGAGGTGGGGTAGATATTGACTCAAGTGTATGGATTGGATCAGAATCGAAAAATAAATCGATTTAGCTATGTATATCCGTCCGTCTGTCCGTCCGTCACCACGATAACTCAAAAACTAAAGGAGCTTGGATTTTGAAATTTTCACAGATTCGTTTTTATGCAATAGCCGCCTATTTAAATCCAGCCATTTTGGTCCATGGGTTCGAGTAGCTGCCATACAACTTCTTTTTTTATATGAGCATTACTCTATACCTATTATAGCTGCGGGTCTGAAATTTTGCCAAAAATAGTTTAGTGTAATGGCCAAAGTTACTGCAAAATTTGGTTGGTCTACTGCAGAGAGTTCGAGTAGCTGCCATGCATTACACTACACCTAATAAAGCTGGTATGTTTGAAATTTTGCCAAAAGTAATTAATGTTAATAATAATAATATAATGTTTATTATAACGGTCATACGGGTATCCCAGAGTTAACACAGTCTACTCTACCACACTCTTCCTCGTTTTTAAATGTATTTATTTATTTGTAGTATCAGACAATAGTAAAATATTGCCTGATAATATTAATTCTTTGTGTATACTGACAAACATTTAAACATTTGGACTTATTATTATACACTATATTTTTTTTTATTATATATGATCCAACCAGGGTTCAAACCCAAAATTTTTCGATTTAAAAGCCGCCACTTTACCACTGAGCTATCGGTTAGATTTTTTAAAAGTATTAGATACAAAAGTTTTAAAAGTACAAAAACAGGGTGATGTTTTTTAGTTGAAGTTCTTGAAAAATGATTCAAGCATAGTTTATATATAAACTTTAGTGTTACTTTAGCGTTATAAAGTAAGTACTTCATAATAAATCAATTATTCTTTAGACTTGCTTATCTATATAAAATCAAATTTTAAAAATGTATGTTATCTCTCTTTGTTTAACGTTTGTTTGTTGTGTGAAAGAAATAGCAATTTTTATAATCTTATAAATTATAATCGTTCTATTGATGCAAACTCTGCAGAATGGTCATGTTGAAAAGTCTTGTAGTAAATAGTTTTTTGAGCCGCTTTAGTCTATTGCGGCACGAAGCTTGTTGAAGATTTTTTCATGCTTTCACTCTCAATTAATAACGGTTTTCTCGATTAATTTTACATCTGGTATGCGTTTTTTTAACTTTTTGATACGTGGAGTAGGTCTTTACAAGAGCCATGGACTTTCTTCAATCGTTCAGCACGGACGTATCATATAAACTTGTTTTCTTCTTAAATTTTGCTTAAAAGTTCATTTAATATTTGTTTAGTATATATTTTTCTGTTATTATAGTACAGATACACTTAGATTATATTTTAAATTTATTTTAATATACAATTCAATTATATTCAAAAAAAAAAAAAAAAAAATTTATATTTAACCAAATTAAATAAGCAAACAACTTTAAAACAAAAAACGTTTCTTTCTTTTCTTTTAGGATACAACATTAAAACAGGTAGGCACTCTGTATATGATATACTTAATATAAAATTTTTTTTAGTTTTTGATCTTGAAATTTTTCAAGTTTTTTTTTTTGGTTTTTGTTTTTATATATATGTAAAAAGTAGTTTAAAATATATTTATAATAAAGTAAATAATCTGTGAACAAAGGTTATTAATATATAATTTTTATATAAAAGTATATTTACTGTCCTTTGTAAATTAAATATTAAAGTAAATAAGTAATAATAAAAGAAATTCTAGAAAAAATCAAGGTTTAAAAAAAAAAATAAATTATCAATATTAATTATAATCGATATTTATAATTATATAAAATATATACAGTTTACAAAATTTATGAATTTTTGACGAATATATGACTTATTAATTCATTCTTTTTGATTATAAATAGTTAAATTTAAAGAATATTACATGCCGACTATTTAATTACAATCTATAGAACAAGGGAAACCCAAGCGTAAACTATTTTTTGGGTTTGATTTTTGTAAAGTTTTTTTTTTTAGATTAGAGTTAGTGTTATATAACTTGACAGATACTTTAATTAATATCTAAGGATATCGAATAAAATTTTTTTTTTAATTTAAATGAATATTATGAAGCCCGATATTATATCCCAATTATAAATAAAATATTAAATTATTAATTTTAATTAAATTAAATTAAAAAATTATAACTAATAAAAATTAAAGCAATTTAAAGATCAAATATATTATTACATATAAGGTAAACGGCTATATTATCGTCCTATAATTTTTAGTCATAGCACAAAATGAATTAATTTGACAGGTTTTCAAAGTAAACTTTATAATGTTATACTATTTTATGAAAGTTTAGGCTTTCTTTTTTTCAATTACGTTTTTATTTCGATAATTTTAATAAAATAAGTATTACACTTGTCATTTCAAAATGAATTTTAAAACCGCAAAATTGTGAATTTAATCGTGATATTTTAATAAATGACAAAAGAAATATTAGAAAATATTTTGCATAGTCTAATTTTATTTTATTTCAATATTGAGCGAAGTTATACTAAAAAAACTGTATTAGGACAGAATACCGCCATAGGATGAAATTATAGCCATTTACCTTACCAAAGTTCATTTATTAAATGTCATAAATTTTAGTATGACAATAGAGTTTAAATTAAATAGATAGTATACCCTGTATATATACAAATAGTTATACAAATTGATTAATCCTTGAAAATAAATATTTGATTAAAAAATTGTTATATTTTTTTTTTTTTATTTAAGTAAAATGAATTCTTTCAAAATTTTTTAAAACTTTTATATATTATATATTTTTATACAAAAAACAACTAAGTAATACTTAAAATTTCTAGGACTTTTAAGTTTTTATATTTTTTCTGATCTTCTTATTTTTTTTTGTTTTATTTATTTATAATACCGTTTATATATATATTTTATACCGTTTATAATAGTATATAATTTATACAAATATCAATAATTCGTTTTTTTTAAATATTTTTTTATTTCTTTTGACATCTTTAGAACTTTCTATCTGACAGATAACTCAGTGGTTAAAGTGACGGCTTTTCAATTGAAAAATCTCAGGTTGAAATTCTGTTTAGATCATATCTAATAAAAAAATATAATTTATAATTTATATCGTAATAGTTTTTTATCATAATATAAAATAAATTTAACTACCCCACCTAAAAAGAAAAGCAGGATTCACTAACTTATCACATTAAATGTGGTAGGGTATTGTACATAAATAAATAAATGAATAAATAGAACTTTCTCCTAAGCCACTTTAGACTAAGTGAAATTTACCGGTAAGTTTTCACATGAACTAATCAAAAGTCGACTCAAAAATAAAAACATTTTACGGTAGAATATAAACTTTGAAAATGACATTTGTGAAATCCAACTTTAAAAATGACATCTGAGAAATCAAATGAGATTGTTAATTTTGGAGATTCTTTTAAATTTTTTGACATTTCGTTTTTTCAATTTATAATAAAAAAAGTAAATATTAAAAAACAATGGAAGAGCGATAGAAGACTTTAAAAACAAATCTTTCAATGATAAGCCAATGATAAAATTATAATTATTTCCTTATCCATTTTTAAATTCAAATAATTTTTATTGAACTCAAAATGTCAAACTAATGTCTTAACTGTCATTTTGTAAACTCTTTTATCTTTTTGATTTAAGTAGGTATTATTCTTTTTTAAGTTTTTTTCTGATTTTTAAATTTTAAATTTGAAAAATTCACATAAGTAGTTACCTAAAAAAAAAATTAAAAACTTAATTGAAAACGAAATTCTGATAATTGAAAAATAAAAAGAAAAGCAAATGTAAAAACATAATCCTAAATTATAATTTTATAGTTGTAAAGATCATTAAAAGTAATCTAATGTTTGTAAAAATTAACTCGTAATATTAAGCAATTGAATTTGTATATTATGGAATATATAAATAAATAAATAATTTAATAATTACAATTTTTGACATTTTTAACATTTTAAAGTTCAATTGTTTGGGCTAACAAAAACCTCTGTTTCATATATACCATGTTGGAACAATAAATGAATGTGAGTGAGAACTTATACTGCATGTATTCTTGCGTTGTAGAATAATTCTAGAAAGTTTTTAAGTTCAAATCAATATATTATGTAATTATTTTATATATAAATATTGTTCTAATTTTATATTTGAGTAATAACAAGATATATTTTTACTTATTTAATTATTTGTTTATATTTTTTCATTTATTTTTATGTAGTACCTATATAATTACTTAAGAATATTTAAGAATATTTGTAAGTGTTATAATTATTAAAAATATTTATTATAGTTTTGCCATTAATTTGAAGCAAATGACGCTGATTGACGTTCAATTCTTCAGTCAGTGCTTCAGTATTGAAAAAATGTGAAATGATTATGCTATCAATTTTAACTAGCACTTTTTAAATATGACAGAAACTGAGAAATGTCATTTGTTAGTTACAAGTGGAAGTAAAACATTAAATTTTTCAAATCAAAATCAATCACCATGTAAACAAAACTTTCTATATATAGTCTATCAGTTAAAAATAACTGATTCACTGAACGTCTAATCAGCGCCAATGACGAACAAAGATTTAAGTAACTTTGTTATGTTAAAATTATGTTAAAAACCAAATAATCGGAAATTCTTCACTCGAAACCCTATATGTAACACATCCGTATGGTGACCTGAATTAAGGCCCTGTGAAATAAAGTCCTCGGGGATTATTTCCCGTTTAATGAGAAATAATGCCTTGAAGTCTAATTTTTCATAGTAATTGAGAAATAAAGCTCCATTGAATGTAATAAAATCCATTTTCGTAATATTCAAACCTGAAAAAATTATTTAAAAATATAAACTTATATAAGTAAATGTAAAACAATTTGTATTTAATATTTATATTTATTGTCTATGCGAGATTCTATATTATGAAGCATATTTAAGTTGGTTAAAAAATGTTGAACCTTTTTCCAGAGTACTTATTAATGAATTAATATAAGCAAGTCTTTGTTCACAAAATCAGATTTATATGTGCAGTTTTTAGTATAAATATATAGTTTATATTTAAAATGATTATTTGTTTTTTAATTTTTGGGAAAACAAAGTGTGTGCTAATTATTTTTGATATTATAGTTCAAGAAAGTCTATATATATTCGTACCCGTCACTGATGTTATATAATTAAAATTAACTTTTTACTAATAATGAAACCATTGCGTTTTTTTTATTTGCAGGTTGAATTGAAATGAGAAATAATAGTCCGGGACGTTATTTCACGTTAAATAGTAAATTACACCTCGGGGGCTTTATTCCGCATGGTCTTAATTCATGTCACTTATCCGTATACCTCAGTTGTTCCTTTTTGTTAATAAAAAAATCAAAATTTTTATTTACGGAAATAGACATTAAGTATTAACAATAAAATGGCTATTTAGTTTTACAATCTGTACAATTTTATTATGTAAACTTTGGGATTTGGAGTTTTCATTAATTGCTTAGTATATTAAAATTTTTATTTTGTTTACTTATATAAGATTTTTTGTATATAAAAATATATCATTTATTTAAACACTTTTGTACTCCTTTTGAGGATTAAGTTGTTAAATGTAATTGATATAGTTATACCCCAAATAATAATAACTCTTACATTATTTATAATAGACTGATACTTTGCTAAATTTTATTAGGTTTAGTTCACTAATCATTTCTTAAATAATATTAAATTCAAATAACATGTTTAAGTTCCTAATGTTTTAATTTTTTTATGAGAAATTCCATGCATCTGTTTGTTAGTCTGTCTGTTCCTAGATTGTTAATTTATTTTTTTTATAAATTAAAAATAAGAAAACTTGAATTAGTTTGAGATCAAACGGTGCAGGGTCAGAATTCCCAGGATAGTCCCTAAGGGACTTATGACCTTGGGAGTTACTCAGCGTGGTGGGTCATAACTCCCTTATACAGTTCTGAGTTGAGAGGTTATTAGTAATATTAAAAAAAAATATTAATTTTAATATCAGTGACTAGTACAAATTTTGGGGTTGGATTCGAAGTCAGAGTATTCCCTTTTTCAAAAAATTAAGAAAACAACAATAATTTTACATTTAAACTACATTTTGAAAGGCTATTTTGAAAAAAGTTTAATCTTGATTTTGTAACCAAAGTCTCGCATGCATGAATTCATAAATATTCTGGAAAAAGGGTTAACTTTTTTTTTAACCAAATATGCTTCCTAATATAGTATCTCGCATTAATAAATATATAAATACATATTGTTATACATCTAAATCATCTAACTTATACATATTTTTATATTATCATACTTTAAAATATAAAGATCAGAAAAGACTTTTTCAGAAATTATTTCAAAATTTTGACATTAATATATTAAGCTCAATCACACAATTTAGGTTACATGATTTTATAACTCAAAATTTAATAAAGGAAGTTATAACACATTTAATGGGTTATTACTCCCTAAAGGGACTTGTAAAAGGGAATTGTAAAGGGACTTATGTCCCTCTAAGCGAGTCTTGAGTTCCTGAGGGACTTATGACCCTGGGAGTTCTGATCCTGCACCAAATCAAACTCTTACAAAAGTTCATATTTTAAATTATCTAAATGTTACAGTACTTGCACACTTTCAGTTTTTAAATCAGCTTCAAAAGAAATTAATGGGGGGGAAGTTGTGTAGAATTGAATGCATGTGTACTTTAGTTGTAGTTAGTTTAAGTATAAAGTTTGTATACACATATTATGTATTAGTTAAAATGACAGTATTAACAGAAAATTATAAAAAAAAAAAATTTTTAAGGGTATTGTTAGTGATGGACCAAACAGTTTATATGATTTTGCATCATTGCTTCTAAAAATTATTCCAAAAAAGGAAAGAAACTGATGATAAAACTGATAGTTCCTGTAGTCAACATCATGGAATTTAAATTCTATGAAAACAGTACAAAAGTGTTTTTCTGGTAAAATTATAAAAATTGATTCTGACCCCGTGAGATCATAAAATTAATTAAAAAATTGATGAAATAATTTTGATTTTTAATGATTAATAATAATTTTGGTAAACTGAAGGTTCTGTTTATATATTCTACTTATTTCCTATTATTATTTTTTATTTACTTTATTTTTACTATTATTCTTATTTCTAATCTAATTATTTTTAATCTAACCTTTAGAATATTTTTTTATGTTTTTATTTTGTTTTTATCTTTTTTGTTTTAAAATAATAATTAAGACTTTTAATGTTTTTTAATAATCTCATTTTTAATGATTGTATATATTGTAATTTTTCTTTTCTAATAAAAATATCTGAAATAACTTAATTAAGGTAAATTAAAAGCCATTTAATTTAAAATAAGATAATTAAAATGCTTTTAATAAAAAAAAAAAAAAAACAAATATTTTTTTGATATTTATCAAACAAAAGTAATTGTTATTAACGAAATTTGTAATTATTTAATTTTTATTTTTAGATTTTTTTTTATATTAGAAATGCTTTGATTTGTAAATATGTAGTTTGAAATGTAACAGTACTTTATTCAATAATATCTAAATAGATTAATATCTAAAACTTTACTAAGGAAATATACTGTTACTTTAGACAATACTTTTCTAATACTGATAATTTATTTTTTTGCTAGGCTAACAAAAGTCATTAAGATTTGATACTGAACATAAGATTTGATACTGAATGCTTCGCGCAAGTTACTAACAAAATTTTACTTATATACAAAGTTCCTGCACCCTGTTTCCATCTACTGACCAAGAGTGTTTATGGAATTCTCCTAATATTTTAGCTTATGTTCAGTATCAATAATACAGGTTTTAAATTCCTCGGTGAAAAATAAATAGAATTTAATCTGTCCTAACAAAAGTTGTTCCATTTTTTCGGAAACACTTAAATCTTTGTTTAATGTCTTTTTATGCTTGTGTATCTGCTAACATGATCACTCGCTTAAATTTCAACCGATTTTAATGAAATTTGGTATGAATTCTTTCCTCTTCAAAAGTAACGTTGTGTTTAGATGGGCCAATTCGGAAAACGGGATGTGAATGCTCTCATACAAAAACAGCATACTTTTCGAGAAATTCTGAGTTCTTACAATCGGTTTTTATCGGTTTTAAAATTTGATACATAGACTATTGGTGGGAACCCATGAAGAGTAGCTTTCATAAATTGATTCTAGTATAATAAGGTCTAGAGATTCTAACAGTTTTGGCAATGTTAAGTCTTAATACCTAATTCATCAAAATATCATCCTAAAATAAGAGGGAATAGATTTAATATTTATTTTCGATATTGAAATCATTTGTATTAGTATACCATGGGTTATGTCACAGCAAACTTCAAAATGTTAAAAATAAAATTTTTAGACTTTCATCCACTTTCATGTATTACAAAATTAATAAAAAGATAGACCTTTCTGGTAGATTTCATAAATAATTACCACTGAAATAAAAATATTATTATACAAAAGCATCAAAATACTTATTTTAAATTATAATTTACGATTTTCTACAAAAAAATTTTTTTTTGGAAATAAGTACATATTATAAAAAATTACAAAATTTGTACAGGAAACTAAATTGTATTTAAGTATTTACGGATCCACAGAAATAATTAACGTTTTCATTGAAAAAAATTCACATGGACCTAATGGTGTAATTTTATTCAGTATTATTTTTAGCTATTCTTGTGTATATATTGTATATACACTTATATACCAGCTACGGAGAACCTAAGTGGCACGGAAATAAATTTTGAATGGCACATACAATTCATTTTACATACATGTACTGTAATATTTAATTTATCGGCTGGGTGGCAGAGTGGTTAGAGTGCCGACCTTTTATGCGAAAAGAATCCAAGTGAAAGTGAAAAAACTTTATCTGGTTTTCGACTCGACTCTGCTTCTATTCGCCATTGGGTTCAAATTAAATGCTTAATCAAAAACTAATAATTATATATCTTTAATTGAATAATATAACTCACAGATATAGAGTAAAAAAAAAATAATTTTTATTGGCACGCACTGAAAAAAAAGGTTTGCCAACCCTGTTATATATATACGAACGACTATAAAACAAATTATAGTTAAAATTTTTTTTAAATTTTATCCAAATAATCATTTCACCTTGATCTGTGAAACCATTTTGACCGCAAATCAAACACAATTGTAATAATTTCATATTTTACTTGTTAACTATTTGATTTCTGCTCAATATTTCTTGTTGATTTTGTTACAAGAAACCCGCAGTTTTGAGAGATAACTACAATAACTACTATTACCTTTGGATTCATCATTATTATCATTATACTTACATTATATCAAATAATATCGTATTTCTATGACTACTATTATCATCTGTTCGGAATTTTAATTTGTGGTTTTGTTTTCATCGTCTTCTATTTTTTCCTCGTATTTTTTTTGATTTTTTTTTTTTTATGACTAAAGAATTTTGATTTTCATTCAAGAGTCAGAACTTGAATAGAAGTTAAAAAGTTGAATGAATGAATAGTTAAAAATTGTTCAAGATAACTAGAAGATAGTTATGTATAGTTAAGTATGTATACTTACATACTTATCAAAAAAAAAAAAAAAAATACTATTATTGGAATTCTCTTGGGGTATAAAATCCAAAAAACAAAATTCTTTAGTTTTTAAATATACAAATTTCATAAATTTTAGAATAAGCTAAAAAGAAGCATAGTCCTAAATTTTAGGGAGAAATACTAAGTACATTAAAAAAAAAATTAAAGAAGAGCAGAGTAATTTATCATAAAAAGTTATTATACTTATTACTACTATATGGAGTAAATTTGGATTTTTTTTATAAAATCTTGACATTTTATCATGTAAAATTCGTTGTTAGAATTTAAAATTTTATTTTGGTTTGCAAAAAAAAAAATTATTACTTTAAGTTGAATTTGCCAGGGTTTACTTACTACAAGTATTAGATAAGTCACATCCTATAATAAAAAATGAGTAGTTATATTTCATATAATTTGACAAGGCCAGAGGATAAAGATATAAATAGATATAGTAAATTAGGTAAAATTCTATAGTTGTAAGAATTTTATAGCTATAGGAATAATTATTATAAATATGAAAGTAGATATTAGTAACTTCATCTTCAGATTCATCATTAATTTAAATTGATTTAAAAATCTTCAGTCTTTTAAAACTAAGTTCTCAGACTATAAATAATGTCAGACAGATTGTATGATATCTGATAATATTAATTTTTTCGGATAATAGATATTCTTCTGTCCTGATCTATCAGATCAACTTTACTATAGCACTTGAATAATCAAAGGTCTTCTTAAACAGCATTTCGTTTCATTTAGTGCTTATTTTTAGCCTGGTTATATAAATATTCTCCAAAAAAGGGACAAACTGGGTTTCGTAACCGACTAAAAAATTCCTTTAAATAGAAACATATATGGGCAGTACTTCATTTTGTAATCACCCTAACTTCGTAAAATTCCACAGTGACCACAGATATAGACAGAAGTAAGGCAGAGGTGCGTGTGGCCAGAGCTCGTGTCCCTGATGTCTTGTGTGAACATAATAGCATAGACAGCACATTCCGTTCCTTCAAGAAAGCGCAAATAGTGTTGTGTAAGAAGAGACGATGAGTAATTCGAACGGGAGGACGCGTTAGTCACGTAACTAATCAGAACATAGAAAATTGTTTTAGATCTTTAGAAAATATTCGGAATTTGCTGTCGGCTTCAAATTTTTGATTGGAATAATATAATAATAATAATATAATATTTCTTTTGGAATGATAAATAAGACCTATCACAAAACTTCGGGAATTAGTACTTATTTCTCAACTTGAAAATAGCCTTATTACTCCTTATCACGTTAAGCTTTATTTCTCCCTGCCCTACAGTATATCTACAATTTTGAAGTTATGGTTATTTTAAAACAATGTCTAGTCTTTATATAATAATGTCGAAAGTCACCTTACTTAAAATATTAGGTGAAGTTCATTCACTCTTTTTAATATTTAATACTTAAGTATTATTATAAATTCCAAAAAAAAAAAAAAATTAAATTAGAAAATCAAAGAATTTTGCTGGTAATCTTTTTCTATTGTTGGTGTTAACTACTTTAAATGTTACCTTGTTTTTATTTTTTATTCTATTTCTGTTGTTTTCTTTTTTTAACTTTGATTTGCACCATAAAATGTATAATATAGACTTTCTTACATTAGATACGTATATATATAAATATAAATTTAACTTTTTGCTTCTAGGAAACTTTGTCAATTTTCTCTTTTGTTTTTTTTAGCACATTTTCAAAAAATTTTGTAAAAATGTGCCTATATAATTTCACTCTGTCCGTCCGTCCGTCTGTCTGTCCGTCCGTATGTTTACAAAAACTTTTACACCGTTTGAAATGGAGTGAAGAAATTTTAACCACGGGTAGATATTACAAAAAAATTAATTTCGTAGAAGAATTTTTTTCTGTAGCCCCACCCGTTACGGAGCTACAGCCCCCCAAAGTTGGAAAAAGCCCTATTTTTAAATTGTTATAACAAGAGTTTTGTTAAGTGTCTTTTCAATCTGAAAACGGCAAAAGATAGCTGGTTTTATAGACTTTACAAAAATATAAGGCTAAAATGTATAGGGTTACCATACGGTACTAAAATTTACCATTAAGCTAAACTCAACTTTTGCAAAATTTTTGGCCCCATATATCTTCTAAACGGTTCAACCTAGGGTCTTGAAAAAAATTGAAGGGTGAGGACATGAGCCAGGTGGGTAAATCCATCATAAGTTTTCTAAGCAAAAATTTGGGAACCTTCCCCATTTAAGGGCATTTAAGGGAGTTCTTTAAAATTAATAACTTATTCACCAGGTAAGTTTTTTTCCAAAATTAAACATTAACATTGAAGCTGCAACATTATTTTCCGCACTTATCAATAGGTTTCCTTGAGTTTGTTGAGGTTATATTCTCAGTATTTCCCTATTAGTCATATAATTAATAAATTAACTAAAAAATAATTTAGACTAAATTAATATTATCATTTATTTTTATATATATTTTTATAAAAATAAATGATGAAATATTCAGTAAGAAACCGTAAATAATTTTGAAAATGTGCTTTTTAAAAACCCTTGGTTTTTTTTCCTTACTTGTTTTTTGTAATAATGAAGTGAAAATAATTCTGTGTTTGTGGAAAAATTCCAGAATATAAAAATGTTTTACAAAATTGTTTTAAATTGTTTGTGTATTATAACTTTAACTAACTAACACTTAAAAAAAAAACCCATCTTCCAATTATAAAATAATATTATTTATTTCTATATTTTTTGTGTTAATATATAATAAATAACATTTGAAACTAGAACTAGAGTTTCCAGCTTTTTGAGTATAGAATAGAAAAAAAAAATATAAAAAAAAATTCTCAGATGCAAGACAATTTTAAAAATTCAAAACAACGTTGTGTGAAACAAGGAACAGAATAAAAAAAAACAACAAATTCTTTTGTTCGAATTGAAATTGAATTAAAAGAAATTGAAGTTGGAAACTGAAACTTGAACATTTTTTTTGTGTTTTTATTAATTTTTTAACAAAAGGAAAAATGTTTTTTTTAGTTCCTGTTTATTCAGTAGAAAAAAAAAACACAAAGATCGTTATTTTTTTCTATTTCCAACTTTGAGAATTTCAAAACAAAAAAAAAGTATTGTAATCGTGGAAAAATTGAATTTTTTTTTAAAGTTTTTATATATTTAATCAATGTATTTATATAGGCTAAACGTATACACGTACAGAAATAGCTATGTTTCCCTATATAACTTGTTTAAAACTTTAAAATATCCGGTATTATGCATAAAAGAGAAGCCTAATCTCATCTTTTAACTTAAAATTCTTGTTTGCTTAAAGTTTCAATGCAGAGTTGGAATACAAAACCAGATTTTGTTTTACAATGAGCTCAGTTAACATTTGCTAAAAACCGAGCTAAGTTTGAGTTTTTTTGAGTTGGGAAACAAATCAAAATGTAACATTTGTCACAATTTAAAAACATTACCTAGGGTAAACGCAAAGGGCTGGGTGGCACAGTGGTTAGAGTGCCCACTTTTTTTGCGAAAGGTCCGGGTTCGAATCCCAGTGAAGAGGGAAAAAAAACTTTTCTGGTTTTCGACTCGACTCAGCTACCATTCGCCATTGGGTTCAAATTAATGTGTTAATCAATAATTAATAATTATATATGTATATCTAATAAAAAATACATTAATATAACAATATAAACAAATGCAAACTATAAACAAATAATTTAATTTAATAATAAAACTCACAGACATGGAATACCATATAAGTCAAATACAAAGTATTAAAATATAGGTAAACACAAATAGAATTGAATGTATTGAAAATCTAAGACGTTTTTACATGTTTAACGCCTAGTACTATCTCTGTTTAAATTTTATGTGGAATTCATTAAGATCAATTCTAATAATACGAATATAATATGACCCCCTGTTCCAACATGTACCTATGGTATAGACAGGCTTGTTAGCCTAACAGTTGAACAGTTAGCGCTTGAAAAAAAAAACGGTCACCTCAGACTGATGTGCATTGAACATCAAATTTTTCTATTGAATTTGCAAATTAACCAATTAGCCAAATATGAACTGAATATAGATTA
Organism: Dolichopus griseipennis; assembly: GCA_963082915.1. NCBI lineage: Eukaryota > Metazoa > Arthropoda > Insecta > Diptera > Dolichopodidae > Dolichopus > Dolichopus griseipennis. The sequence continues at coordinate 84,937,081 of OY720443.1, forward strand.
AAGTATATATATATATATATATTTTATGTTTATAAATAGTTTTGTATTATCTCATGGATTGTAATGTAGTAATAAATTAAGTGTATTATTGCAAATGTATATTAAATATTCAAAATATTTCTTTCAATTTTAAGATTTTACAAAATTAATAAATGAAATATAAATGGATTTATTGGCAAATGCATTTAGACCTTATTACATGCCAACACTAGTATTTGCTTCTTTTTTTTCAAAAAGAAAGTCAATTTGAACTTTTCCAATGTAACGCTATTGGAGTTATCAGTAGCTTTATACTAGTGTTGGACTACCTAGACAACTCTTCAAATAAAAATTTTTTCAAATTAGTTTTGTACTTATTTTGGAATAATAAAATGCATAGCTTAATCTTAATAAAATAAACTTCAAAATTTATATTTTTTTCTTTATTATGATTCTTGTCAGTTTGACGTTTGTCAACTTATTTATGTTTTGTCATTTTGCTAGATGTGTGACATAACATAATGTCAATGTCAAACACCTTATATGGCTTTCTTAATGTTTTGGAGTTTGTAAAATTTCTGAACTCAACTTGGTTAAAATTAAATATATATATAATTATAATTTCTTGAGGTGGTATAAACTTAATTCATTCATATCTTACATTTGACAATATAAAAGTAACGCATCACAATCAATTTCTAAAGTCAAAGGGATAAATATACTTCAGTTTATTTATTTTTTGTTCAATTGTTTTCTAGTATTTTAATGGGAAAAAAAATTCAAGATGACTTAAGGGGTTATTGTTGTGGAATGTTTCAAAAGAAAATGCTACAGAATAAAAAGAAAACCAAAAGGGAATAACAGAACATTATTATGAAAAAACGTGAAAAAGTTTTTTTTTTTTATTCTAAAATCTAGATCTTGAAATTCAATGGAATTTCACTTGTACCTTTAAGTAAAATTAAAAAAAAAATAAACCTACCTTTACTTTATAAATATATACATATATATGTTTGACTATGTTTAATAAGTTTTTGAAAATGTCAATCAATGCAATATAAAAAGAGAATAATGGGTTAAGTAGATTTTATAGTAAATTTATATAATAAATACTTATTGTATTTGTTTTCTTTTATAATATATGTGTGTATTTAATATTTGAAATACATACAATGACACTTGATTAAGAACAAATATGAAGTAAAAAAAAAAACTAAAAGGTTCAAAAATACAATGACACTGATTTTTTTTTTGAGTGTCATTTTAAATAATGTCAAAAAAAAAAGAAGAAAAAAGAGTGTGATTTTTTATTTTATAATAGAATTATAACAACTTCCGATGCAAATACTTTTTTTTTAAATATTATTTAAATTTTATTATGGTTTTTATATCAAATATGGTCTGAAAAACTAGGCTCCAGCTATTATAGTTTAAAGTTAAAAATAGGTTTTAGAGTAAACATAAATTTTAAATTATGAACGGTGTAGAAATTTTTAATGGAATGTGATCTGACTAGGAAGATAAAAATAAAAACATCAATAGTTTAAAGTGTAGTGTTCTCATTTAATGGCTTTTTAAGTAATTGAAGGGCAATTGAAAAATGCTTAAAAGATATTTGAGGCACCTTCTCTAAATACTACACTCTAGATAGTTTTTAGGTCTTGTGTGATACGCTTTATAGATTATTATTATTTTCTTTTTTGCGAGCATCGAAAGCCACCCAGAATCACTGTACGGGGTTCACCTGGGGAGTGTTGGACTTTAACCAAGTGAAACTACCTCCATTTTTTTTAAAACAATTCTTGGTATGGACCTTATACATACTTATGTATTGCTTGGTTTTTAAGATCGGGATTAAGAAGGAAATTAGGGTTAGGATTAGGATTTAGAAATTGGGATTATGATGGATTTCTTAAACTTTATTGGATCGTCCATAAAAAAATTACCAACTTTGGGAAATACATTACATGATAACTAATTCCATAATCGCGAGATGCGCACAACAAACGAATTTCCATATGCCGTGTTTCGCCATTTTACTAATTTAACAATGTAGGGATGAGCATCTGTCTATTATTTTTTTAAAGTGCCTTTTCCTTTGTCAGATTTTATTTTTATTAAATATTTAATTACATTATTATCAACCGCTCTATATATGAAATATAATAAATGGTAGGTATTTTTTTTTTTTAATACCAAAAATTGGAACCTGAGATTTTTGTAAATATGCAGAATCCTAAAAAACGTATTTTTTTAGATGTTCTCTGTATGTGTAGGTCTGTCTATCTGTCTGTGCACACGTGTACAGTCTAAATGTTTTCAAATTTCTTAAAATGTAGTTTTGCTGTCAATATCTTGAATTGAAAAGCTTTTGAAGGAAATCGTTTAACCCCAAAGGGCACATCTCTATTCTAGTGTAATTTCTAGGTATACTTTGCCATTGATCCAACGAACTTTAGAAGTTCACTTAATTAAATTTTGTGAATTATTTTTAAGTTTAAATTATATGTTCGTATTTTTATGTTATTCCGCATTTATAAAATTCAAAATAGAAAAAAATGAATGTCTAACTGAAAATTTTTGTGTGTATGTTTTAAAATCCTTCAAAAGTCTCGTTGAAAATTATTAACACAATAACGAGCTACTTTACCTTAAATAATGTTATTTATGATAAAAAATACTTAAAATTATTAACTGTTAATTGCTTTGATAAAAAATATTGCAAATGTATATATAATACTATGTTCACACTATGAACTAAAACCAGACTCTTCGAAGAAACTAGGTTCATGCGTGGTTTGTAGCAAGGTTTTTCATATTTAAAATTACTGTCAAAATGAACCAGAATTTTGAAAGTCCTAAGTAGTTAAGTTTAAGCCTTTAAGGATTATAAGTAGATTTTTGATTAATATTTTTTGATATATTCGATTAAAATGTCATTGTTGTTTATTTTTAAAAATAAACAAATAGCCGTTTTTTTTTTTTTTTTTTTGAATTTTAAGAGAAAAATTTTATTTATTATTTAATAAAATGTCATATTAAAATTTAAAATGTAAAAATAATATTACTTCAAGCAGTAAATAAATTTTTTCCTTGTTCATTTTTAATTTATTTTACTTACAGTCAATTTTGTTTTAAGTCAAAAATATTGCTGCTATGGAAACGTCAAACAATACTAGGTTCATGCATAATGATAGTCTAAGGCCCTTACCTAAATGACGACGTACGGCGTATATTTTCTGTCAAAATAATTTTAAATACATATAATTATATGGGAGCTCCCGAAATACGCGACGTACCATACGTCGGGTTTTTAAAATTTAAAAATTGACAAAGCGTATACAATTTGGTTATTGTTTTTTGTTATGTTGTTATGGTGACGTTTTGTTGATATTAAGTAAATAAAACGTTTTTAAATTTAAATCTTCTAAAACTTCAATATCATCGAAATCCATTTTACAAAATTTAAAGAAAAAAAAATTAAAAATAATGATTCCATGACATTTTCTCGAAAAACATTTGCTCGAACAACAATTACTCGAACGTCATTTTCTGGAGAATTTTTCGGTTATTAACTTTACCAGAAAATGATTTTTGAAAATTATTTAAATGTTATTTTTTGAAGAATTTTTCGGTTATTAACTTTACCAGAAAATGATTTTTGAAAATGATTTAAATGTTATTTTTTTAATAATAATAATAATAATAAATATTTTTGTTCAATGACATTTCACCTTTTTGATTGAAAGCACACACTACTTATTCGTTGAAAATATTAAAGTACTACTCTGTTAAGTTAAAAAAAAGTTATAAATATGAATTTTTATCAAGTTGTTTTACGAGAAAATGTTTTTGCTTTTCGATCAAATGTAGTTTTATACATTTTCGAGAAAATGTTCTTCGACTAAATGTTTTTCGAGCAAATAATTTTGGAGTAAATGTTTTTCTAGAATATTTTTTTCGAGTAAGTGTCGGGATACCAAAAATAATACCAAAATTAAAAACGGTATTTTTTATATGAAATCAATATTCAAAATAGATTTTTTTTTTTAAATTAAAAATGGTACGCGCGTATCGATTTCGGGATACGTCGACGTATCGACGTACGGCGTATTGTACGTCATACGTCGTACGCTTTTGATTAGGTAAAGGCCTAAAGGTTTGATTTTAAAACTAGACTATTTAGTAGATTTTTTGCGTATTGTGAACATGATATAAGTAAAAAATCTTTTAAAAAATATTTCACATTACGATTTTCCTGTAATAGCGCGTTGGTTCTGTAATGGCCAAAGGATATCTTAATACAATTGTAATATAATTTAAAATTATTTTATTTTTAAATTAATAACTATATACTATTATTCTTTATTAACCTTTTGATTTTTTTTTTCTTTTTTATTTTCAGGTGAGTTTTCACAAAAAAATTGATTCAACTTGGAGTTTTCGTTTTACAATTATACATTTATTCATAAAATCTATAATTCAGGAAATTCTTAATATTTATATCAATATGATTTATTTAATATACATATTATATTCATTAAACATTTTATTATATTTATTTATTTTTTTATTTTATTTCTAGTGAATGTTTCTCTTATCAGAATTTATTGTATTTTATAAAAACAAAAAAAAAAAAAAAAAAAATATAAAATTAGAATGAAAATAATTAAGAAAAGTAAAATATTTAAATGGAATGTATATTTTTTTATAATTTTTTTTTTTTTAGTTTTTTAAATGTCATACTTATTTCCCATTGCATTTTTCCTTTTTCGTTCATTTTGTGTTGTTCTTTGTCTCAAAACTCATAAAAAATTCGAAAATTCGTATATCAGAAATTTCTTAAAAGAATTTTTTACATTTTTGTTGTTGTTTTTTTTTTTTACAAAATTTTTCTTATTCTTTCGTATATTTTTTTTATTGTTTTTTTTTTCTTTCAGCCAAAAATTTTATCGTTTATCAACGGGGACAACAATTTGGAGATTCCCCAATCAGAAATTCACCAGTTTCCCCAAGTAAAAAAAAAAACAAAAAAAAATTTAAAAAAAAAAAAAAAAAAAAAAACTTAAATTATTGATTTGTGAAATATTTGTTTGTTTGTTTTTTTTGTTTTATCGAATTTTCATTTTTGAAATTCTTAATTTATCTTTTGAAATCCTTAATTTAGTGTTTGTTTTTTTCTGTATTTATTTATAATTAGTATATATTTTTATAATTAGTATGTATATTCGTTTTCTCTTTTCTTTTGCGTGCTGATCTCTTTTTTTTTTTAATTAGTTGTTTTTTTTTTTTGATTTTACCTTAAATTTTATTGTAGTTGTTTTTTAAATAAGTTTATATAAGTATATATTGAAATTTTCCATTTCTATTTTCTCCATTTGTTTTTTTTTTTGGATATTTAATTGTACATAATTATAATTAGTTACTGTGTTTGTTTTTGATGTTATGATTATATTATAAATTTTAAATTGAGTGAAATTTTTTGATATTAATTAAAACAAAGTGCCAGTTAGAGTTAATAAAGGGTGCCCTTATAAATATGTACAATAAAGGCTAATTTTCATTACGGCAGTTTCCTGGGCAAAAGTTAGAGCATAGGCAGAAGATACAAAAATACTATTTGTGCGACAAAGAAAAAACGATAAATTACTGGGAGAAACATATAAATTACTGGGAGAAACATCCATTATTCCTTAGCCAAGTATTGAGAGAGCGCCATAATCCATGTCAAAAAGATGTTCTCTTAGGTCTTTTTCCTATAAAGTTGCTACTACATACAAAAAAAAAGTGTATTCTACACAAAAATTTTTTGCATACTATTACATATTTTTATGGATACATGACATTTGAATTTTGTAAACAAACAAGAGAATGTAAACAAAGAAAAAAAACATTTTATATTATGATTTGATGAACGAATTTTTGTTTAACATTATTTGAAATTGATTAAAATTTTATCATTTATTTTAATTTAATAAAATTTTAACTTTGAATTGAAAAATTCGCGAAATATAAATTTAAAAATTAAAAAATAAGGTTATGTAATTTGTTTTTGTCAAAAGATATAAAAAAATTTTAATATAAATTTAATCATTTTACTCTTTCTCTCCTATTGAGAGTATACTATATACCTCTCTCTCTAAAGTCAAGTTTACTTGGCAAAATTTTCTCATGAAAACCTGCCTTAAAGTTATTAATTAGTAAAAACAACATTCGAATTAGGTTTTATACTCACTCTATTGATATCAAATAAAAAATCTTTTTGATAATATCAGTTTAATGGAATATATTAATTGTAAATGCACCTAATATATAAAATAATTAAAATAAACATTTCTTTACTAGTATATTTTTAATTAAAATTATCGAAAAGAAAAAACCCTAACCTAAGCCCTTGATTATTTACATTTAGGACCTGTTTTAATTTAAATTATGGGTATAACACCCGTTTTTCATCCTAATACTTTGTTTACATTACGGGTGTTAAGAAGTAAACTTGTTATGAAATATGTTGTTCACACTACACTACTGGTTAAATTTTGACAGTTAATAAAATAAAATTTAACTTTTTGCTTCCAATTTTAATTTTAATGATTTTGTATTCAATAAAAAATGCCAAATCTTGAGAGAGAAAGAAAAATTAGTTAAAACTTCGATTCATTAAAAAAAAAAAATCGATTATGTCAAAAATTTTAGTACACAATATACGGGAATTGAACTGGTAGAAAAACTGTCAAATATTTCCTTATATTCTTGTAGAATATTTACTTATTTAACAAGAATTGAACGGTTTTTTCGAGTTATTAAAATATTTAATTTTGCGTAATGTACAAACAGTTACTACAATTGTGTCTTTGTCTAAATTCCAGTGTTGAAATTTGGTAAACGTAGACAGACAAAATAGACATATCGATGATTTAGACAAACGGAGAGCTCTTATTTTCAAAGTTACTATTTTAATACTAATTAGTGATTAAATAACTATTTGTTAATTTTTGATTCATATAATAAAAATAATGAGAAAATATTTTGTTAGGAAGGAGATGTCAACTTTAAATAACTTTAAATTAAATACATACAAAAAAAATATACTTGAAAGAATATTTTTGCTCAATTATTGAGGTGTGGGGTTAAATAAAATTTTTCTGATGGCACTCACTTGTTTAAAAAAAGATGTAATCTAAAACTAGTGGAAAGCAATAAAAACAATATATTGCAGCTGCACTGAGTTCATTTGAATAGGGAGACTTAAACAATCTTAAATTACCGCCTTTGATGGAAATGTGTACTTTGTTTTGAAGATATGAATGTGAAAAAGATTTTTGTGAAATGGAAGTAGGATATATATTTATATAGGGGGATCGGGTATTTAGGAAGGATATTTAGAAGATAAGTATCAGATTTAACTATATCATTAAAATTTGTATTAAAAACGTTCGTGGAACACATTTGATGAAATATGTAATAAATTAAATCCTTCTGTTCTTATAATCAACTGTTAGTTGCAATAAAATAATATAACTTGGAAACTTATTACTTATTATTTTGACAAATTTAACATTTGGGATTTTTAAAAAGTGCTATATTTTTCCAATTACATTAGACCTATATAATCTGAACGATGACGATGACAGTTCGGGCATCGGTCTTCTAATCTTTTAACTAATTGTTATTTCAAATTAAAAATTTTTAATTTTAAGACCTACAAGTTCTTAAATCTAAAACGATTTTAAAATAATCAATACTTACTCGAACTAATGTAATATTAAATTAAGTATATATTTGAAATATAAGGTACTGTTTCTACTCGTACATGTACTTAAAAATAGTTTAACATGGTTTACCATAAATTATAAAATTCAATTTAAATATACGAATGCATTCTTATTTATATTTTTTGTTATTGTGCTTATAAGCATTTTAAATTTTATAATTATTAAAGTCGCCTTACTAAATTATTTAAATCCATAGTTAAGTTTGAATGAAATGATAAATTAGGTGGGTGATTTCGATTTTTTTTTACACCTTATTACATGAATTTATATATATATATATTTATATATATATATATTTATATATATATATATTTATATATATATATATTTATATATATATATATGCATTACATCCACACCCATATGCTGGTAATTTTTTTTTTAAATACATATTTTGTAAAATAAGATAACTTTAAAGTTCAAAAAGTTTTTGATTTAAAATCAACTTTACTTACAAAATCTTTATATTTGTATAGATATTTTAAAGAACTTTTTTGACATATTTAGAAGTTTTAAACTTATAACTTGGGGATATTTTGTTTTTATAGATTATTAGTACAGACTTCCAATATTTTTCTTAACTTTTTTAAAGTTCTTATCTATACTTAAATTTTTTATTTTATTTCGAATAGAAATTTAAGTATAGAATGATTTAAAAATATTTCTAATTATGTGATTTATAAGTTAATATAAATTTGGAGTTTTCATACTTTAATTGAATAAATGTATTTTATTAAAATTATAACTTTAAATTTGGTTTGTCTGTCATTGTAAATTTTTTTTTGAATTAAGTAATCGTTTTTAAGAATCTAACCCAATTTTTACATATGGGTCAGATTCTACATATAAGTTATGATAGTGTACTGCATTAGATTAATTTAAGTCTCATTCTATAAGAGTTTGATCGTGCACTGCATTAGATTAATTTAAGTCTCATTCTATAAGAGTTTCATAAATTATAAATTATATGGTATTAAAGAGTGTTTCACCAACGCCTACTTAAAACAGTTTTAAATTAAGTATCTATAGAGAAGCTAAAATAAAAAAAAAATGCCTTATTTATGTCTAATGTAGATTTCAAGTTGATTAAGGAGATCCTAAAATTATTTTGCCAAATGATTTAATTTTACTTAGAGATTTGAACTCATTTGAACTAATATTATATTCATCGACTTAAACTATCGATGCTCTTTAACATTTTTATACCAAGGTTGTGAGCTATAAAACTAACCTACTTTTAACGAAATTTCAGACACCCAGTTTTATTTGGTACAAAGTTATGCTTTTAAAGCGAAAACTCATAAACCCTCCAAACTAGCCCAAACAAAGTTTGCAGAATCTTTAGCCATAAAACTAACCTACTTTTGACAAAATTTTAAACTATATTTTTATTTTGACATTAGGAGGTATTTCAAATTTATTTAAAATAAAAATAGCAAATTTTAACATTTTAATCGCACTTTTTTCTATCATCCATTTTTTTACTTCGATATCTGTCAAAAGTAAACCACTTGTGTAGTAGGAACAAGGTTTTTTTTAAACATGTTAACCTCTTATTAATTATTTCGTAACACCTATAGTGTGTGTAAAGAGTATAAAGTTTGAGGTTTGTATTAATTTTGCTGAACATACTTATATCTATTTCCAAATTGGATTATACAAGCAATTATTAATGTACCGTTATTATAATAACGCTAATAATAATTATCGTATATATATATATATATATATATATATATATACATGTTTACCATATACTTGTATAAGACAATTTTGACTTAACACTTTTCTTTTTTTCCTTTATTCTATTAAATATATTGATAGCGATACTGTAAGGTGGGCGTCTTCATAGGTACATATATATATGTTTATATATATTTTAATATGTATTGTTATTTAAATACGCGTAGTATGCATATTTCATTTCGATTTTCATTTAAATTTCTTGAATTACAAGTTTTTTTTTTTTTTTTTTGTATATTTATATGCACTTGCAAGGTTTTCCTTGATGCATAACATAATATTTTTTTTTTTCTTTCATGTTTCTTATATGCAGTTTGTCTTAATTATATCTATTTTATATATATATATAAATATATATATTTTGTATACATATTTCATTAAGATTTTTGTATAAAAATAAATATTTTAAACCAGCAGATATATGCATTTATGTTTTTATATTTATTATCTAATATATATATATACATATATATATAATATATATTGTTTGTTAAAGTATAATATAATACCATTAATGTAATCAACGAAGTCATCGTATAAGTAATTTGATTCTAATCTTTAGTTTTATTTTCATTATGGGTCGGTCATTTTACAAAAAAAATAAGAAAAAAAAAACATGAATATGTACAAAATATTGGTTACGTAAAAATTTATACATACTTGGGTCATTCTTTTTTTAAACGACCACTTGCCTGCGACGACAAAAAAACATTATTATTTCGAAAAATATTGTGAATTAAAAAAAAATTAAAATAAAAACGAAATGCAAAATATATTTAGATTTTAGATCACTATTAATATATTTATATATTATTTTTATTTGACAATTATCTTCCACTATGTTACCGAAGGTACCAAATTTTGACATGTCCCAGCATAAATTTTTAAAATTTAAATGGCAAATTTTTTATTATAATACTACAAAATTTCTTAACTTTGATTTTTATAATAAAGTAATAGTTTTAAATTTTATTAAAATATAATTAAATTTTTTTTTTGCTAATTTTTTCATTAAAATATAATATAAAATATATGTGTCCCACGTTTTTTTCAACTCTGTTACTTCCACTCTGTTTTTGTTAAAAAAAACGGTTGTTTGAAATTTCAAATATAAAAAGCGCGCCAATATTGTTCCCAAGAATTTTACAATTAATTTGGAATAAAAAATATTTGGATTTTAAGTATAACTGCTAAATTCGAACAGTTAGTTTGTATACATTTCGGTTGTGGCAAAATTCAATTTCTACTCTGTTACGTAAAAATTCTGGTGAGTAAGTTTATATAAATAATTAAATTATTTATATTATATGTGTAAATAAAAATCAAATTTATAAAATTCAAATTTTATTTTAAAATATTACCTAAAGAGAAATCTATTTGATTTTAAAGAAGTTTTTTCCACTCTGTTATTGTTCTACTGCGTTACTTTTTGGTAACAGAATGGAAAAAAATAGTAACAGAGTATAAAATTTATTCAATCATACATATATCATCACGTTTACAGAACATGCCCTTAACAGCTCCAACCAGTTCGCCAACAGTAACAGAATATATTTATGTAAGCTTCAATTGGAGCATGTGTTAATTCACCCTCTCTTAGAGATTAAATTAAACTTTTTAGTCGAAAATATTGAAATTGAAGCTATGAAAAACCTGATTCCAAAGAATATTCCAGTATAAGAAGAGACTATGCAACTTCATCAAATTATATTAATGGCAGAACATAATTTAGCTTATCGAGATGTAAGTTGTTTTTGTGCAAAGCATAATACCAGAAGCCTCTGCAAATGTTATAGTCCAAAAATATACGAAATTGGAAAGATGATGGAAAATGACTTACAAATTTCATCGAGGATGTCCTATAAGTTTATCATTCTTCGGAATCCGAAAGCGAATAATCTTCAAATATAAACAAGTTAGGGAAAAAAACCAAGAGTTTTTAAAAAGCACATTTTCAAAATTATATAGGGTTTCTTACTGAGTATTTTATCATTTATTTTTATAAAAATATATATTATGATCATATTATAATTTTGTTATTTCATTAATAATTAATTATATGACTAATAGTGAATTACTTAGAATATAACCCCAATGCACTCAAGAAAACCTGTTAATAAGTGCAAAATATAATGTTGGAGCTCCAATGTTAACGTTTAATTTTGGAAAAACTTACACTGGTAAATAAGTTACTGTTTTATAAGAACATAAAAGTTTTAATTTTGAAGACCTAGTAGATCTTCAATGGGGAATGTTCCCAAATTTTTGCTTAGCAAACTTATGATGGATCTGCTCACCCCCCTTCTGTCTTCACTCTTCCAATATTTTTCCTGTTCTAGGAAATCAATTTTGAACTCCAACAAAATTTGGAATTTTACCTAGAATATTATTATCAAACCAAAAATGGTTAAGACTAAGAAACAATTTCTTCAATTTAAAGAGACCCTTTCAAATTTAAGAAAAACCCTTAACGTATGTTGAAACATAATGCTGCAGCTAGGAATTTTGCATATTTGTAAAAAAAATTTGAACAGGTGTTAAAGTTACAGGTGGTTGAAAATAGCAAAATTTCAATTTTCGAGCCCTCATAGCTCCTAAACAGGGGGCGTGACAAAAAACTTTTGTTAACCGACTCCTACTAATTTTAGAGGACCTAACTTCTCCCAAAATTTCAAGACCCTAGGTTGAACCGTTTAGAAGATACGTGGGGCCAAAAATTTTGCAAAAGTTGAGTTTAGCTTAATGGTAAATTTTAGTACCGTATGGTAACCCTATACATTTAAACGTTATATTTTTGTAAAGCCTATGAAACGAGCTATCTTTTGCCGTTTTCAGATTAAAAATGCACTTAAAGAAACTCTTGTTATAACAATTTAAAAATAGGGCTTTTTCCAACTTTGTGGAGCTGTAGCTCCGTAACGGGTGGGGCTACAGAAAAAAATTCTTCTACGAAATTAATTTTTTTGTAATATCTACTCGTGGTTAAAATTTCTTTAATCTATTTCAAACAGTGTAAAAGTTTTTGTAAACATACGGACGGACGGACAAAGTCAAAATTAAGAAAAACCTTTGACACTTATTGAAACTTTCGTTTTGGAGCTTTCAATTTTGTATACAAATAAAAAAAAATTTTGACAGGTATTCAAGTTATAGGTGTTTAAAAGCTAAATTTTTAGCAAAATTTCAATTTTCGACCCTTTACAGCTCCTAAAGAGGGGGCGTGACAAAAAAATTTTGTTAACTGACTCTTACTTATTTCTAAGGATCTAACTTCTTCCAAAATTTCAAGTTCCTAGATCTAGCCGTTCCGAAGTTATGAAGGACCAAAAATTGTGTAAAACTTAGTTTTGAATAACGGTAAATTTTAGTACCGTATGGTAACCCTATTCAATTGACTTTTAAAAATTTGTAAAGCTTATAAAAACAGCTGTCTGTTACCGTTTTCAGGTTGGAGATATACCTTATAGAACTCTAATTATAACTGTTTAAATATGGGGATTTTTTCGATTTTGTGGGGCTGTAGCTCCGTAACGGGGGGGGCTACAAAAAAAAGTTTTAACATTAAATTATTTTTATTGTAATACCTACCCATTTCTGATATTTTTTAGTCAATCGTAGGTAAAAAGGGACGGACGGACGGACGGACGGACGGACAGAGTGAAGCTATATAGGCACATTTTTACAAAATTTTTTGAAAATGTGCTAAAAATGGTAGCTTCCTCTTTGTTAAAATGACTGGACCAAAGAATAATTTCTACAGATACGTAGGAATTATCCAAAATCTAATTGAAGACAGTGATATTGTTATCATGTTCTTCAAAAGCTGTGATAGTAGTAAGCATTGTTTTAAGATACAAGAAAATGATGTAGCGAACATTACGCCTGATCAAGTAGACTATTTTATAGTTTTAATTCATCTGTAGATATTGCAGAAAAATAAATTACAATAGAAGTACAAATATTTTTATATTCTGTTACTACTGTTCTACTATGTTACCTTGCCTTCCACTATGTTACTCTTAAGTTTTTTTATTTTAATTTTGTGTGATATTTGAATTGTTAAGTTATTTTTAATTAATTTTATTATAAATGAAATTCTTTATTTAAATTAGTTTAATACATTAGTGGAAAGTAAAAATATATGTAATTAATTTAAATTTTTATAATGCACCAAGTGAAATTTTGAATTGTAAGGTGTTCTTTTGTTAATTTTTTTATTATTTTTATATAATTAAAAAAAAATAAAAAAGGACTTGGAACATACTTTTGGAGTTTAATATTATACGATAAAAGTTTTTATTTTTAATGAAATTTATACGTTTAAAAATTAAAAAATGAATTGGTAACAGAGTTGAAGAAAAGTAGAAACTTGACTTGCTTTTTTCCCTATAAAATGTATAAAATTAAAATAATCATCTCTGCTGAGCTTAGATTCGTGTTCCTAATGGTATAAGCTACAAGATAAATAAAATTATTTTAACTTAATTAAGAAAAAAAAAATTTTTTTTTCTAAAACTGAAATGGTCGTTTAAAAAAAGAATGACCCACTTATGTGTATAAAGTATAAACGTACAAAATGATAATGTGGCCTTTTAAGATATTGAAATGGAATGTCTTGATAATAACTTGTAATGTAATAATAATCTTTTATGTCACATTAATAAGTTAAAATAACTCGGAAATTTCTAATAATTTTATTAGATTTTGACTTTTGGTTTGATTTTTAAAATCCTTTAATTTTTTGAAGACTCTTTCAAGATAAGTTTGTTATACCCGTATGACTATTAGTATACCCTAAATTTGCCATTACGTTTGTGACGCAGAGAAGAAGGGGGGGTAGATATAGACTCAAGTGTATGGATCGGATCAGAATCGAAAAATAAATCGATTTAGCTATGTATATCCGTCCGTCCGTCCGCCCGTCCGTCCGCCCGTCCGTCTGTCCGTCCGTCTGTCAGTCCGTAATCACGATAACTCAAAAACTAAAGGATCAAGGATCTTGAAATTTTCGCAAATTTGTTTTTTTGCAATAGTCGTCATCGCTATTTAAATCCAGCCATTTTGGTCCATGGGTTCGGGTAGCTGCCATACAACTTCTTTTTTTATATGAGTATTACTCTGTACCTATTACAGCTGCGTCTCTGAAATTTTGCCAAGAGTAGTTTAATTTTATGGCCAAAGTTTCTGCAAAATTTGGTTGGTCTATTGCAAAGGGTTCGAGTAGCTGCCATACAACTCCTTCATTCGCCAAACCATAGGCATACGGAACATAAGCGTACATATCATATGATATCATACATACTAGCAAACTAAATTGAAAAGAATATTTTTAGTTTCTACTTAAACTAAAATTAAAAAGAATAAAAAAATTTCAAAATATTATAACAAGGTAAATACATAAATTTTTAATAATTAAATTTTTATGTTTGACATTTTATGCGTATGATTGGTTATGACTATTATAGTTAGGGTTATGATTTTGTAGATAATAGGTAATCATATCGAATATTTATCGAAAGTTCATATAACACCATATGTCTATTATAGTTAGGTGTAATGACATTTGACGGCATTCTTTTTTGCAAGTTGCCTGTATTATCATTTGTCTGTATTTTATTTAACCAGTTTACATTTATGAATTTTTGTATATATATATGTCTAGTCAGATTCTGAATCAGGAGATATTTTAAGAGTTGAATTCATAATCAGAATATCTATTTTTCAAAAAATTTATTGTATATATATATACTAATATTTAAATGTGATATCTAGTAAATTGAAATATACCTAATAGTCCAACGAAAAAAAAATCATAATAATATACAGTTAAATTTTAATACAGTCTTGTTTTTGTATAAGCAGCAAACTATTATCAGATAGGATTGCAGGATTAAATTTTAACAACTTCTCTTCAGTATTTATCTGTAGAAGAAAAGTTAATAAGTTCTTCGTTGAAAACAGGAGAAATAGAATTGCTTCTGTTCTAACAAAAGT
Source organism: Dolichopus griseipennis (assembly GCA_963082915.1). NCBI lineage: Eukaryota > Metazoa > Arthropoda > Insecta > Diptera > Dolichopodidae > Dolichopus > Dolichopus griseipennis. The sequence continues at coordinate 84,952,572 of OY720443.1, forward strand.
TTTTCCATTTTTTCGGAAACGGGTAAGTAAATCCGAATTTTTTTTTGGTTTCTTAGCGTGTGTACAGTGTATGTGTGTCTCTGTTAACACAATAACTCACAGAAATTTCAACTGATTTTTAATGAAATTTAAAATAAAATTTTTCTTCGTCAAAAGATTAAGTTGGTAAATTTGCCAAATCGCAGGAACTCGACAGCGGAAGGCTCCCATATACAAAAATACCAGATTTTTCGAGAAATCTTTAGTTTTTTCCATCGGATTGAGTTCAAATTTTGTGCATAGATTACTGATGGAATGAAGAGAAGTTTTCTTCGTCAAAAGATTAAGTTCGTAAATTGGCCAAATCGGAACACGACAGCGAGGAGGTTCCTATACAAAAATATCAGACTTTTCGAGAAATCCCTAGTTCTAATCATCGGAATGAGTTGAATTTGGTACATAGACTATTGATGGGTACCCATGAAGAGTACCTTTCTTAAATTGTATCAAGGCGTCTGTAAAGATTTTCGGAGTTTGAGGAATGTCAAATTCTAATAATTTATCAAACTCTCAATTGATTTCAATAATTTTTTTTGCGAAAATAAAAAACGATTTCGCAAATGTGCCAAATTGAATTACGTCGTCGGGGGCTAACAAACTTTAAAATATATATAACATTACGCAAGAAGAATACCTTGTACAATCCATTTTCGAATTACTTTTACGTTTTTTAATGAATACTTGGAATAGAATATTTATTATTATTAAATGCATTAATCTTAATATGATTCAAAAGAAATATTTAATTGTAAATTGTATTAGATATTGATTTGTAAAACATGGGTTCAAATCTGTTCTCAATTGATGTCCAAAATAAGCTGTCCAGTTAGTCATTGTTTTATTTTGAAAACTTATATGGAAAAGATGTTTTAACAGTATTATCAAAATTGAATCTTATGATGTCATTAATCTGAAAAAGGCATCATTGCGATCATAATCATTCATTTCTTTCACTTTTTGGACTTTCCAAAAATTTTTATTGTGAGGTCATTATATGTTTAACTTTAGTTATTTCATTTTATTTTGAAAATTTTTAAATTTTATAATTGGTCAGATTTTGGAAAAAAAATTTATTTGTTTACTATTAAAAATTTTAAATAAAATTTTCAGCATTTGGATTTTTCTATTTTGATTATTTAAAAATCACTTAACTATTGACTAATTCAATTAAAAAAGAAATTCGAAATTGTTTTTTGGAAATTATTTTATTTATTGATTTTTTTTTGTGGAAGTTTTCAGCTTTATAATCACCCACAGAGATTTTTTTAAATAATTAATGATACCACCTAGTGTGACTTAATTTTTTTTTTTTATTTTATAATAAGTATATTTAATTATTATTGAAAGTTTTTGGTAGACAACTAAATGTCTATAAAATGTTCAATAAATGTATGTTTTTATTGATATTGATGTTTTTTATAATTGAAATTTTATTGCATTTATATTTAATTTATAGAAAAGTTTTTATTAAGTATAGAGGGAATAAAAGAAATTTTGAAGGTTAAATCTATTTTAAATTGAAATATCTAAAATTTAATTAAAAACATAAATGCTTTATTGTATTATACCTTTTATTCATTTAATACTATTTATATTTAGGTTTTTTATTAATTTTCTAATTATTAATTAAATACTTTAAAACAAAGTGAATCCAATTAAAATGCAATTTCTTAAGTCAATTAATTTCTGTAATGAAATTATACTTACTTTACAGTATGTTTAAAAGTTATTCTCTTTATTTCTGACCAGATTTTTCCCGATAGGTCACATTCTCTATGAACTGTTGTCCTCCACGGTTGTTGTTGGTCCTCCCACATTTCTCCGGCACTGTAGGTTCCAATCTAGGGCTTGGCATGCCACAGATGTTATTGGCCGCCTTAGAATGTGACCAATCCACTTCCATTTCTTCTTTCTGATTTGGACCAATATCGGCTCTTGTTTTGTCATCACCCAAAGCTTTTCATTCATTATTCGCCTAGGTCAGAATATGCGACATATTATTCGTAGACATTTATTCACAAAGACTTATATTTTCTGTATGTTGTTTCTTGATACAAGGCATGTTTCGCTTCTATATAGCAATATTGATTTGACACATGCTTCGAAAATTCTTATCTTGGTTCGCGTGATATGTGTGTTGACTTCCATATTGCCCATAGCCTTCCGAAGGCACTTCAAGCTTTTGCTATTGTATGTTCTATGTCACTGTTTGCACCACCATCTTTCGTTATTATCTGAAAATATTAAGTAAAATTAATCATCAGAACTAATAGAAATGCTGTAATTTATGACTATATAAGCCATTGTACCATAGGACTATTATAATGGACTATTATAGTTACTATACTAGTACCTAATGGTTACTCAATAATAAATATTAAATAACAAATGTGCAAGTTGGAAAATGTTTTATATATAACGTTTATAGATATTCTAGAAATGTAAAATAGTATACTTAAAGGGTTTTGGTTTCCTTAAAATATTAATTACTCATCCTAATAAGTATAGGCACTGCCGGTTTAGTAAATCAGACCTGAATAATACTAAATAAAGTGGGATTTAAATACATAGTTGTAAGTACCATTACATGATACTCATTACTTTTTCAAGTACCAGGATTACTTTGATTTTGAAAATAATAGTACTTGTAATTTAACTGTTACTTATGAAATTAACAGGTCTTTGTATTACTTATTAATGGAGGATCAAAACAAATAATAGTCCCATTCTACCATGTCTGAAAATAAAAGGTATGCCTCACGTCTTTATTACTCTGTATGATATTTGGGAGCCTCTACAAAAAAAAAAATAAGTCCCTTGTAATATTTAAAATCGATTAATTCAATTTGTTTTATATATATTGATTACTTCAATGATATAGAAATTAATAATTTATATGTTCAATTAAAAAGTTATTTATTTAATTTTTCAAAAATCTTAATTTAACGACTCTTCCAATAAAATTTCGAAATTTTTAATTTAAAAATAAAAAGAGTTCATTCCAATGCTTCCATATTAAAATAAAAAAAAAATTATTATATTTTATTGATTTTTTTTTTTAATATTAAATTTACTATATCTATTTTTAGCACATTTTCAAAAAATTTTGTAAAAATGTGCCTATATAGCTTCACTCTGTCCGTCCGTCTGTCCGTCCGTCCGTCCGTCTGTCCGTCCGTCCGTCCGTCCCTTTTTACCTACGATTGACAAAAAAATATCAGGAATGGGTAGGTATTGCAATAAAAATAATTTAATGTTAAAACTTTTTTTTGTAGCCCCCCCCCGTTACGGAGCTACAGCCCCACAAATTCGAAAAAAGCCCTATATTTAAACAGTTATAATTAGAGTTCTATAAGGTATATCTCCAACCTGAAAACGGCAATAGATAGCTGTTTTTATAAGCTTTACAAATTTTTAAAAGCCAATTGTATAGGGTTACCATACGGTACTAAAATTTACCGTTTTCAAAACTAAGTTTTACAAAATTTTTGGTCCCTCATAACTTCGGAACGGCTAAATCTAGAAACTTGAAATTTTGGGAGAAGTTAGATCCTTAGAAATAAGTAAGAGTCAGTTAACAAAATTTTTTTGTCACGCCCCCTCTTTAGGAGCTGCAAGGGGTCGAAAATTGAAATTTTGCTAAAAATTTAGCTTTTAAACACCTATAACTTGAATACCTATCAAAATTTTTTTTTATTTGTATACAAAATTGAAAGCTCCAAAACAAAAGTTTCAAAAAGTGTCAAAGGTTTTTCTTAATTTTGACTTTGTCCGTCCGTCCGTCCGTCCGTATGTTTACAAAAACTTTTACACCGTTTGAAATAGAGTAAAGAAATTTTAACCACGGGTAGATATTACAAAAAAATTAATTTCGTAGAAGAATTTTTTTCTGTAGCCCCACCCGTTACGGAGCTACAGCCCCCCAAATTTTGAAAAAGCTCTATTTTTAAATTATTATAACAAGAGTTTTTTTAAGTGTGTTTTCAATCTGAAAACGGCAAAAGATAGCTGGTTTTATAAGCTTCACAAAAATATAAGGTTAAAATGTATAGGGTTACCATACGGTACTAAAATTTACCATTAAGCTAAACTCAACTTTTGCAAAATTTTTAGCCCCATATATCTTCTAAACGGTTCAACCTAGGCTCTTGATATTTTGGGAGAAGTTAGGTCCTCCAAAATTAATAGGAGTCGGTTAACAAAATTTTTTTGTCACGCCCCCTGTTTAGGAGCTATAAGGGCTCGAAAATTGAAATTTTCCTATTTTCAACCACCTGTAACTTTAACACCTGTTCAAATTTTTTTTTATAAATATGTAAAATTTACAGCTGCAGCATTATATTTCAACATACGTTAAAGGTTTTTCTTAAATTTGAAAGGGTCTCTTTAAATTGAAGAAATTGTTTCTTAGTCTCAACAATTTTTGTTAGATAATAATATTCTAGGTAAAATTCCAAATTTTGTTGGAGTTCAAAATTGATTTCCTAGAACCGGAAAAAAATGGAAGGGTGAACACAGGAGGGGGGTGAGCAGATCCATCATAAGTTTGCTAAGCAAAAATTTGGGAACCTTCCCCATTGAAGGGCTACTAGGTCTTCAAAATTAAAACTTTTATGTTCTTATAAAACAGTAACTTATTCACCAGTGTAAGTTTTTCCAAAATTAAACATTAACATTGAAGCTCCAACATTATATTTTGCACTTATTAACAGGTTTTCTTGAATGCATTGGGGTTGTATTCTAAGTATTTCACTATTAGTCATTAATTATCATAATAGATATATTTTTATAAAAATAAATGATAAAATACTCAGTAAGAAACCGTATATAATTTTGAAAATGTGCTTTTTAAAAACCCTTGGTTTTTTTCCCTCACTTGTTTTCTTAAAATATATATACGTTTAGGGAAATTCAATATTGAATTTCGTATACATATATACATTTAAATCTTCTATACAGAGTTTCTATTTAATATTTTTTGTACTTATAAGTTATAAATAATCTTTTTAAAGGTTTTCCCTATTCTCTTGTCTATTTTGTTTATTGTTTATGTTGATAATAAAAAAAAAAAGTTATTTAAGCTCTTAATATTAAGAATTATTTCTATGTATATATATATATAACTAATTATATAAACATATATATACTCTTTTCACATGAATTTGGTCCTTTTCACATGAAATTTGTTTATTTTCAAATCAATGTGGTATTTTTATTTTTAAATACTGTTCCTTTGGATCCATAGGTTGAAATGACATAATGTGAAAAACCTAGTCCTCAATTTGGTAGTAGAAGCTGAAAAAGGAAAAAAGTAAATAAAGTTCCAAAAAATTATACTTAAATTATTGGGGGGTTATTTTTTTAGAGATGACTTGCTTCAACGAATCGCTTCTGTATCTACTATAAAATATGTGAGTACCTCTTTTCCATAATGTTGAATCAACTACTGCATCTCAGAAAACGGGACTGATTGACACTCTACTAAAAAATTCCGAATGAAAAAATTCCAAAAAAAAATAATCCCAAATGATTTAAAATCTTGAAAAAAAAATCCCGGAAATATCAAAATCCCGAATGATTTAAAATTTTTGAAAAAAATAATTCTGAAAATATCAAAATCCCAAATTATGAAACCTTATTCAGATTGGGTACGATGTTCCAAAACAAAACTTCCACTTAAATATACATAAATACACATTTAGTAAAAGGCAAATATAAATACTCTCGAAAAAGCTACATTCCTGATTTTTTGTATCCAACTCCGAAATCCTTCCGGGATTTTTCTTTTCGGGATCTTTTCATAAGGGATTTTTCTGTTCAGAAAAATGTCATGAACCCATTTTTTTATCTAGTTTAATAATTTAATTTAAAAATTTAAGACTAATTTGTATATGAAAAAAGACCACTTCATTTAAATTTCATGTGGGAAGAGGACCAAGTTCACGTGAAAAGAGTATATTTATATACGTATATGAATATGAGTTATTTGAATTGGTAAATAAAGTAATAAAGAAAAGAATATGAAAAAAAAAATCCAAATATATTCATACTTATTCATATATCTTTATTATGATAAATAGAATTTAGTCAGGCAAAGTTCAAAATAATAATAATAATAAATTTAATTTGAACTTACCTTTTCTAACAAATTTTTTGGTGTGATCTGTTACATGTGAACCTCTTGAAATTATTTAAAAAAAAAAACAAAAAACACCTTTAAAAAATTTGCTCATATTTATAGTTATAAACATTACTTACTTAGCAAATAATTTCTAACTAAAAATGTCATCAACTGGTTAAAAAGAAACAAAATTATGTTTAAAATTTACTTAAGTATAACTTATTTTTATTTTTTTTAATAGTTTCCAATTGTATAATGTCAAAAGTTAATGTGTTTTGTTATTTTTTCTGTGTGTACTTTAGGGTTCTTTTAAAGTTTCTAAATTATTCATATATATATGTACATATATACATATGTGTTAATATATATATATACTTAACATAAAATTCTTATGCTTTTTCTTAAGTTCAAAAAAAGTATTATAACTAATCTAAAATATAACACTTAATACTTTTATAAGTTATACATGGCTATACAAACTTGTATATTTCAAACAAAAACCGTAAATTTTAAAGAAGTGGTTCATAAATTTTGTAACTTTTGCCAAAATTTAAAAAAAAAAAAAGTTTATTTAATAAATGACTTTATATAAAATACATACTTATATATGTTTATTACTTTTATTACATATGTTAAAAATGCTAAAGGTTAAGAATTTTGTAAATTAGATTACTTATGTACTATAACTTCATTATGGTCATGTATTTAATGCAATTTATTTAAAAATATTCGACCTTAAAAAATAATGAAATCTTAATAAGAAGAACCTGTTTTTTTAAAAATTTTACAAAAAGCAATTTTAGAACAGTTCAGAGGAAACCAAAAATCTTAATAGCCTATCTTTAATGAACGCTCTCGCCTAGCTATCTGTCAAATTAAGTTAAATGTATTGAATTATATGAAAGAGTTTTCAATAGACGCAGCCTTGACGCTGCCATTACGAAGCCATTAAAAAAGTTATTTAACTTTTTAACTCTTTCGATTTCACTATGTATTCAAATGTCAAATAATTAAATTATGAAAAATATTTTTTAATTGAAAAAAAAAAAAAAAATGGTAGAATAAAAAATTTGTAAAATTATTAATTTTTTTTTTGTATCTAGGGTTAATCAATATCAAACCATTATTCAAAATAGCTATACAATAAACTTTAAACTATTGAATATTTTTTAATTTATAAAATTTGTAAACAAAAGAATGTCAAAAAACGCTGTCATGTACAGTTAATTGTGGACACTCCTTTGTTGACTACGTAAAGAGAGGGAAACGAGAGCGTCTTTGTATATAGGCAGTAATCAGAACTATAATATCAGTTATAATAATTATGAGAATAACTGTATGACTTTAGTTAGTTCTGTAATCAGGGTAGGGAAGATTTCATTAGTTAATGAAAATAGCATGTTCTTAGATTTATTGTTTTATTTATAGATATACCCTCGACTAATCAATTACAATATGATATTGTAATGAAGAATATATCTTTTCTTTTAGGCGTGGCAAAATATACAGAACTATTTATTAATTTTTAAGTACTATAAGTAATCACAAATAATTTTATTTAGTTTATAACTATACTCTATATATTTTATGATCATTCTAGACTTTCAATTAATCAATTACATTTCTGTAATTAATACGTAATAAATTTTGAATACGTAATTCAATTACAATTAAGAATAATTTTTCAAATACAATTACAAGTAATCAATTACAATTAAGAATAATTTTTCAAATACAATTACAAGTAATCAATTACAAATACAATTAATTTTTAATTAAAAAATAAAATTAATTTCATATAATTTAAACAAATTAATTGAGTTTGAGTTAATGTTAACCTCAAACAAGTAATCATTAAAAACCAAGTAATCATTAAATATACAGTAATATAAATATTTAAAACGTAACTATTTAATACAATAATACACATAGAAAACATAATTAAATTAATATTAAGTATTATACCTTGCAGTAAAGTACACGTAGGTATATGCTGTAATTACTTGTAAAATTTTCAATTATTTAATTACTGTAATTGCAATTGGAATTTTTTTAATTGTGTTTTACTCAAGTTTGATTCTTAATAAGTTTTTCTTTAAGGAAAAATTACTTCAGTAATTTATAATTACTTTTCGGTAATTTTTCTCCCTAAAAAAGTTATTTTATAAATTGTGCATGATTGAAACTCTCAGTCTCTTGATTAATAAGCCATGTGCTAACCCACTAATGTTCAGTAAAATAAATATTTATAAATAAACTTAGTTATGAATGTGTATTACTAAACTATGTGTATTACTCTCTAACTATGTGTATTATGTTCTAAATACTTATATTAATTCAACTTATTGATTTTTTTATTTTTAAATAACTGTACAAGATTTCGAACCTTCATCGCCATATAACACATATAAATTTTATAAAGTTCTATAATTATGTACCGGACTTTGAATTCGAGATTATTTGGTTAAATAATTGAACCGTTGACTGAAACATTGAAGTGAAGTTCAATTTGCTCTATAACACTTATGAGTACACTCCACTTTTATTTAGAATATAAAATTATAGTTGTTTTCTGAATTGTAAGTATTAAGTAACAGCCTTTCTAACCAAATGACGCCTTTTGTACTTGCTTAATTTAGAAATTTTTGAAATTTTTTATAGTTAAAATTATTCGTTTTCATTTAACATGGTTAGACCAATTTATTTTAACTTTTGGATTTTCATTTTGTAATTTCGTACTAAAAGTTAAAGAATTTGGGCATGCGACAATTTTACAAGATGGTCAATATGTATATGGCGGAGATTTTCTGAAATAACTATGTAATGTAAAAATTTAAGTAATAGTTGCTTTTATTTAACTCGTTCCAATCCGTATTTTCAAAAATAAAATATATTTCGAAATGAAGTCTTGAAAATAAATTGAGTTACTTAAGTTAAATTAAATTATTAAAATTATTTAAATATAATTTTAATCTTTCATATTCTATGAATTAATGTTATATTTGATGTAAATTTCAAAACTTAAACTTTGATATTTAAAAGAGACAAAAATGGAAAATAAAATTATTGTGTAATATATAAGTACTTAAGTAAGAGGTATGTAAAATATTTTTTTATGTACTTAGACTTAGATATTAGAAAAATAAATGAAGTAAAAAAATTAAATTTTATTTCTTTAAATAATTGAATTGGGTTGATATCGATTTAGAAAATGTAATATTCATATACCACAATTTGTAATTTAATTTCATTTCCTGTCCCTTCTTACTTGTACATGTACTCTAATATGTTGTTCTTTTCTCTTTTTGTACCCGTATGACTATAGGTCAAAAGGGTATAACAAAATTGTCATTAAGTTTGTGATGCAGAGAAGGTGGTGGGGTAGATATAGGCTCAAAAAGGTATGGATCGGATCGGAATCGAAAAGTAAATCGATCTAGCTATGTTTCTCCGTCCCCATGACAACTCAAAAAAATAAACGAGTTAGGACTTTGAAATTTTAATTTGCTCCACGGATTCGAGAAACTGCCATACAACTTTTTTTTATGTGAAAATAATTCTATAATTGGTAAACCCGGGTATTTGAAACTTTGCCTAAGGAAGTAGTGTGTTATGACCAAAGTTTGTGTAAAATTGGTTTGGCCTATTGAATTGGACTCGAGTACTTGTCATATAACTTCTTTTTTATATGACAACTGCTCCATAACGAATAATGTCTAAAATGTTGTCAATAGTAGTTTGCTTTAATGGCCAACAATAATCTTAATAAAATAAATTCGGTGTAGTGAAAGAGGTTCGAAGAACTGCCTTTCAACTTATATTATCTGTTGCACATAACTGAAAGTCCAATAATTTGTGTATTTAAAATTTTGCCAAAAGTAATTAATCGATTTATATAAAATCTAAATTACGGTCATACAATTACGGGATATCCCAGAGTTGACACAGTCTACTTTTGTACAGTCTTTCTCGTTTCAAATATAAGTTTTATATGATATACCTTTTGTAACTACAATATAATTACAATATTGTATTGTTTTTGCAATTTTATTTTATATTTATTTTTCACAAATTGAAATAAAAGAAAAAGTTTATATGGCTTTAGTTTGATCTAAATAAATTGTTACAAATTCATTTTATTGTATACGTATATGTTTCATATAAGTAAATACATATTATAAAGTACAGAGTACAGAGTGCAAAGAAATAAAGAAATTTAATAAGTACAAGTTTTTTTTGTCTTTGATGTGTAATTGTTGTACAATTTGTCAGTTATTTTGAAAAAGTTAGTGGTCTTCTTCAAAAGATAGAAAATCGATTGCATAATTAATGATTCTCATATTGAATTGAATTTAATGACCATTTTTGGATTGTATTGAAAAATAACTATTTAAAAAGATATTCACATGCGTTCTTTAAATTACATATGTATTTAAGGAATACAAGTATCTATATAATTACTTCTTTAATGAAGGTCGGAACTTTTTTAAATGCACATATGAACAACTTTCTAAAGGCTCTAAAACAACTTTTGAGGAAGCTGGAAATCTTCAAAGACGTCTGAAAAACTTAAACCCCCATTCCTTTTTCTCTAATGAAATTCGGAACTTTTTTAAATGCAGTTATGAGCAACTGTCGAAAGGCTCCTAAACAACTTCTTGGAAGCTGAAAATCTTCAAAGACATCTGAAAAAATGAGCAACTAAATACCCTGGTATTTAGCCTGTTACTCACAAAAACTGACAACCCTTGTTATCACAATAGAGGGATAAGCATCCGAATTTATTGGAAAGTACATGAGAATGGTAAAGTACACTGAGAAAGCAATGGGAATAATTTAGGTATAAGACGAAAAGTAGGAAAAGGGATAGGAAGAATGATTTAGATAATACCGTACAATTTGACCAATAACTCTAGATCTTCAAACCACTGCCATATTATATTCAATAGAACAGTTAGGACGTTAGATCAAACCAGTTCATTTAGTAACTGTATAAGAGTTAAATATGACTTAAATAATCTTGCATGTCTAATCAACAACCTCATAACTCAATTTATATTAATTTATGAATCTGAAGTTAATGTGGCTTTGTAAATGTCCCATATAACTGTAAATGAAAATGAAAAAGGAATAATATAAATTTTAAAAAAATATCGAAGTATCATTCATTTAGCATAAGTTAACAAATGATAAGTGTTGAATTATTTATCAATGAAATTTAAGTACTTAAGTACTCATATACAGCAGCAATGTTAAAATATTTAAAGTCTAGATGTAAAAAAAAAAAAAGTGCAAAATATTATAAATTTAAATTGTTATTTTATTTTTTATTCATTCAGTATAAGTTAAAACATATAATTTATTTTATTACATAAAAGGGTTATACTTTATATATATATGAAAACATATAAAAAAGTGTTTACATACAAATATACATCCAGATTTTATATTATTTATAATTGAAAATAAAATAGTTAATATTGCACTTTTACTCTTTCACACAGACAGTTTTTTTTTATTATTCATGAGTTAAAAGTAAAAAAAAATTTTTTTTTTTTATAAAATAAATCATTAAATGAGTCATAAAATTCCCATAAGTATTATTTATCTGAGCTGTGATTATTTTATCAAGGTATATCATTATACGCTGTATTAAATTTATATATATGTATATGTGCATTAATATATATATGTACTCGTATGTTATAATATAAAACTTTTTTTAAAAGCTTTTCATTTAATTTTCATTTAATAATTTTTGCAAAAATGGAAAATAAAGTTTTCAGGCAATTTTTCTACTGTTTTTTATATAGGAGCCCAATATAGGAGCTGTTTGTAGTTATTTTAAGTGTCAGTGTTAAATGGTGTCCAGTGTTAAATGAAAAAAATCTATTCAAACTTATTTTAACAAATTTTAATGAATAGATATTCAAAAATACAATTTAAAGGAAATTTTTTATTCAAATATCCATGGTGATAATAAATCCTTAACTTTAAAATTATAAAAGTTTTTTGAACTTTTTAAGAACTTAAATGTTATTTGATGGGTTCTTTTTTAAGTTAATTTTTGGAATTTTAAATTAAATGTTTTTTTTGAATACTGTGCTAATTCAACTACTTAGTTACTTTCTTGACTTTATATTAAAATTGCATTTCAAAATTTGACGTTTTGAAAATCGAAAATGGCAGGGCTTCAAATGTTAAATTGATATTTTGATCCGATATCCGAAATCTATATTGACATTTTTTGACAATAGTTCCATCAATCTATTTAACTTTCGGATATGTTTTATTTAAAAATTAAATATGTACTTATATATAAGAAAATGTAGTATTATATATTTAATATTAAAAATGTGTAAACTTATGAATGTTTCTACGTATGTAATAAGTTTCTTATATTAAATTAATTTTGGTTCCGTTTTGGTTTATTTGAAGATGTAAATTGTTGCCATATTCATTTTTGATTCTGTTGATATCTTCATTTCGATCCATTGAAACCTTCCCACTCCTAAAAATCAACGTTATCAATGTCAATGTTAAAATGTCAAATTTTGATATTAAAAAATTTACATATATATGGCAACTCTATTTTTAAATGCAATATGATATCGATAATGATTCACAGTAGCAATTTGATTTAGTATCGCAATATAAAATCGAATATTTTTTAAATGCAAATTTGTTACACACCATTAGTTAGACACCATTATTCATATTTAGCCATAAGTAAGATGCATTGGTTTTTCTGGTTCAATTTAAAGTCATAATCGAATCTTTTATATTTGAAATTAAACATTTTACTTAAATAAAGTTGTACCTTAACTTAAATTATGATAACTCTCAATTGTTTACTTAATATAAGTATTTTTTACTTAATTATCATGTCCTATCAGTATGTTAGAAATGTGCTAAAATTTTTAATAAATTTCAAAGATCATTGGAATTCGACACTTAATTTTTAAAAGACTTGGAACATCCCAGAACAAATATCAAAATTAAAATCACGCAATGATCTGTAAAACTAAATATTTTTGGAATGATTTGAGGAATCGACTAAAAGGAGGGAGTTTAATTTATATGACACTGTTTCTATCTATTGTGAATAAGAGTGCGTTTATGTTGGAGCTGCAAATAGGGATAAAAGTTTAGCGTAGAAAACTATATACATGATTTAAATAGAGGTGTTTATATTGGAGCATCGCTTTAATCATCGATAAACAATATAAATTTTTTACGATATTGTTGTTTTGAAGGAGGGAAAGCGCGTTTCCCTCACACCTAGTCCTTGCGTATAGTTTTTACGCTATACTCGTATAACTTATCGCAGCTTCAACATTAACGTGCCCTTAGTTTACCTTGATAAATTGATATTAAAACTAACAAATAAATACTGTTAAAAAATATATATACCAACTTTAAACTAAAATTAAAATGACTAGATGCTTTAGTTTGTTTCATGGTTCGAAAAAATAGGTAATCAAATTTTTTATTTTTATTTTGTATATATACATAAGCATTATTTATCATCTATTAATTTAATTAATCAATTTTTTGAAAATTTTCTCGAGTTCTGAATGAAATTTTCAATTAAAATTTTGATTAAAAAAAAAAACAAACAAAAAAAACAGAAAATGTGAAACAGACGCGGTCATCATCATTTCACATATTTTATAAAATTCGCTTTGTTATTAAATAAAAAAAAAAAGTTTTTTTTTATGCTCTTCCGAATTTAGATAATCGGAAACGATATGGCAATGATTTTTTTTAATTTTTTTTTTTGGTTCAGATGAAATTTTAATTTCTTTTGTCCGGCATGAGTTTGAATTTTTTTTTTTTTTTGTACTTTGAGTTGATTACAAATTGATTATGTCATAAATGATTCCGAATTTCCGAATGAATTAAAAAAAAAAGGTATTAACTTAATTTTTTATTAAAACCAACAAATTTAATATGTTGTTTTTATTATTTATGGGCTCAGGTAATTCGTCAAATCAAAATTTGTTTTTATTATTATACCCGTATGACTATATAGTCAAAGGGTATAATAAATTTGCCATTACGTTTGTGATTTAAATCCAGCAATTTTGGTCCATGGGTTCGGGTAGCTGTCATACAACTTCTTTTTTTATATGAGTATTACTCTGTACCTATAACAGCAGCGTGTCTGAAATTTTGCCAAAAGTAGTTTAGTTTCATGGCCAAAGTTTCTGCAAAATTTGGTTGGTCTCCTGCAGTGGGTTCGAGTAGCTGCCATACAACTTCTTATTGTATATGAGCATTCGTCTACACCTAATGAAGCTGGGTGTCTGAAATTTTGCCAAAAATAGTTTAGTGTAATGGCCAAAGTTACTGCAAAATTTGTTGGTCTACTGCAGTGGGTTCGAGTAGCTGCCATACAACTTCTTATTTTATATGAGCATTACTCTACACCTATTGAAGTTGGGTGTTTGAAATTTTGCCATAAATAGTTTAGTGTAATGGCCAAAGTTACTGCAAAATTTGGTTGGTCTGCTGCAGAGGGTTCGAGTATCTACCATACAACTCCTTCTTTTATATGAGCATTATACTACACCTAATAAAGCTGGTATGTTTGAAATTTTACCAAAAGTAATTAATATTTATAATAATAATGATATGTTTATATAACGGTCATACGGGTATCCCAGAGTTGACACAGTCTACTCTACCACACTCTTCCTCGTTTTTTTATTATAGTTAGGGTACCAAATTTTCAACAGACATTTTGAATAGAAAAATGTTTTATAACACGTGTTATAATAAAAAAATGAAATGTGAGAACACATGCGATAATAGATTTATTAGAAGACAATTAAATTGTAATTTGATAGAAAAAAAAATTTTAATTGTTTAAAAATGTATATAAGGAATTTCCTTGAATTTAAATAAAACCGATTCAATTTGGAATGTTAAACCAACCCAAACATTAATAATTTTGTAAAATTTAATTTTAAAAAATGTCATGGATTAAAAATTAATATATTTCCAATTCAGAAAAATCTTTTAGGTCTATTTTTGTTTAAATATTATGTAAATTTGTGGTTGCCTCATGCGGGATTAGGAAGTTTTGAAAGGCCCTTATAAGATTTTTGAAACCCTATTTGAACCAAACTTTAAAATGGGATATGTGATTCAAATGTACAGCTTGGTTTTGAGGATAAGAATATGAAAGGATAATTAGGAAAAGGGTTTGGGAAATATAGGATTCTGGGATTGTGGAGGAAATTGGATGGGATAATTAGAAAACCTTTATAAATCATAAACATATGTATTACTTACTTTACGGAATGCATGATGAGGTTCGACAAGGCTCCATATGCGATGATCGCATAACAAACGAATTTCTATTAGATGTATTGCGCCACCTGTACGCTTAGGGATGAGCATATGTTGCCCTCATTGTTTTCCGTTAGAAAATCTTAAGTAAAGGCAAAGTTGTTTTATTTTAATATCTATATATTTATTTAGGTAAATACCTAATCTACTACTTCCCTTTAAAGTTTAAAGTCCATAAATGCAAATATGTGTAGAAGTCCCGCAATTGAGTATCTTAATGTCTACTCATGAACTCTTTTGGTATCTATTTGTGGCATTTTAAAAAATGTTTAGATGTTTCATCGGGGATTAGACAAATGGAGACAACCGTCATTGGCCTAGTCATGAGCTTGCTTGAAAGATTGAAATCCATTTTTGAGTAAGTAAAAATTATATTAAATGCAATTAGACATCTAAGTCTTTGTTAATAATTTCTCTTGAAAGTCTTTTTTGGATTAATTAAGATTTTTAGATTATTCAAGTCATAAGTGGATTATTCAATCTTTAAACTTGCATGCGATTAAACTTCAGCATTTCATTTGGCAAAAAACTGTTATTTGTGCTACAAAAATTTGCTTTTTATAAATTATTTTGAAAAACTCGGCCTTTGTTTCTATTTCATTTCCTTTCCTTAACTATTTTAATAAATTAAAATATACATTTGTTTTATTTTTGTGGCATTTATTTAAAAAATTTTTTTACAATTAAAATAAAAGAAAATTTCACAAATAATAATAATAATTTGAATAAAACTTAATCGTGTGAATAATATATAGAAAATTCTCTATAAATAAATTAAATCTCTACTTTTTTTTATTAAATTCAATAATAACGAAAAAGCAAAGAAAAGAAAGTCGTTAATTTTATTATTGTGTTCTGTCCATATTTGTTATTGTTATATTTAAAATATCAGATCAAAATTATAAAATATAAATTCTTAATCGATTTGATTGATTTTCTCATTTTTATTTTATTGAGTCTGTATAAGTAATGTATACCAGAAATGAAACTGTAAAATAAAAATAAAAACTGTTATTCATATAATACGTATAAGTATATATATATATATACCGTTCATATATATCGATTTTAATCGATACTTATTTATACATAACATATATTTTGATTGAAATTATCTATTCATAAAATACGAGAATAGTTTAAAATAATATTGAAAAATTTTTCAAGTACATTTTTTCCATATGTACAATTGTACTATTGTACCGTGTTCGTATATTTATTATATTAAACTAGTCTGTAACCCTTACGGGAAAAATCAAACTAGTCTGAAACCTAATAGGAAGATAATTTCGATAAAAATAATATGTTATAATTGGACGAACATACATATTAAAAAGATACTTGAATCGGCTCAATCGTACCGTAGTTATGAGAGATTCGACCTAAGTTCGAACCCCAGTTAAAGTGAGAATTTATAAGTACTTAGTTTTCCACATAAACTTAGTTATAATTCACACGATTCGGCCTAAGTTCAAACCCCAGTAAAAGTGAGAATTTATAAGTACTTAGTTTTCCACCAAACTTAGTTACAATTCACACATATCACATGTCAACCAATGACTCAGCTGAATCGTACTGTAGTTGTGAAAGATTCGGCCTAAGTTCGAACCCCAGGAAAAATCAGAATTTATAAGTACTAGGTATTCCACCATCTTAGTTACAATTCACACGTATCACATTTCAATAAATGACTCAGCGGAATTGTACTCTAGCTCTCAAAGATTCGGAAAAAAAAGTGTTCTACCAAACTTAGTTACAATTCGCACATGATTTAAAATCAATTACTTATATGTATTAATAATAAAAAATTATATAAAATAAAAACTTATTTTAATTTCAACTTATAACTCACAGACTTTGTAATACATACTTCAATATGAAAATAAGTTACAGAAATATTTCAAATTAGAAATTCATTCCTTTCTATTTGAACCTTATTTATATAAGTAATACGTATGATTGAGTTCAAACAGATGGCCTAGCTTATCAAATTATAAATTTGCTTTTTTATACAAACATTCCCCGTATTTAAATGAAAAAGTATTAGATTATATAAATAAAATTGAATTGAAAATTTAAAACAATAACACTATTTTTTTATTTCCATATTTTCTTTTGCCTTCATTTTGCATTTGAAACTGTATCTGTTTCAAAGAGACGAATAAATAATGTTATATGGATAATCTAATATCTCTTAATTTTAAAATTCGAAAAAATTATTAGAAGAGATTTGATATTGTGAATTATTCATCTCTAGTATATAAACTATAAAGTATTATATGTATATTTTGCTAACTGTTCAACTGTTAGTCTAATAAGGCGGTCTATACCATAGGTACATGTTTGAACAGAAAGACATACTACATTCTTATTATTAGAATTGATTCTAAGGAATTCCACATACAATTTAAACATGAGATATTACTAGATTTAGGAGTACTAGAACTTTTAACATTAAGAAACTTCATAGATTTTCAATAGACACAACTCAATTTATAAGTTAAATATTGTAATAATTTTATATTGAATTATAAGATATTTCTATATCTGTGAGTTATATTATTCAGTTAAATTATTTGTTTATATTTTATTTTACTATTTGCAATAGTATACACTGACCTATAATTACAACTTTAAGTTGAGTTTTAGACATTAGAATAATTTTTGGATTTCTTTAACTCTTTGATAACAAAAATTAAAATAAGATAGTAAATCGAAAATCAGACTTAATCAAAAAGCGATTTAATTCGAAATTAGTTTCAGTCGGTCTCTAATATAATTAAAAGTAAGTTTTATTGATTATTCACAATAAATTTCATTTAACAAGTGAGAGTACTTTTATTCAATTATAATTAGTCAAACATTTCACGGGCCTCCCAGACTATATTATATTAATTGTTTAGAATCAAAATCATTTGTTTAATTTCATTACTTAAACATCATTTTTATTTCCAAAAAGTCAAAATTCCCAAATTACCCATAAAATATAACTTAATTTTATTTTAACTTAAAAATCATTAATGAATACACAAGTATAATTCAATAACAAACAACTTAATAAAAAAAAAAAATTCTTAATTATTTGAATACTATTTGGATCCAATTTCGCAGTATTCTCTTTCTTTTTAATTATTAGAATTAAAATCTATAATAAAAAAAAAAGAAAAAAAAAAAAAAATAAACGAGGAACAGTGTAGTAGAGTAGATTGTGTCTACTCTGGGATACCCGTTAACTGTAATATAAACATATATTATAAGGCGAAAATTATCCGGTTAATTACATTTGGCAAAATATTAAATACACATCTTTCTTAGATGTAAAGTAATGTTCATATAAAAAAAGAAGTTGTATGGCAGGTACTCGAACCCGTGGATCAAAAAAGCTGAATTGACGGCTATTTCGAAAGCGATGACGGCTATTGCATATAAACGAATTTGTGAAAATTCTAAAATCCTAGCTCCTTTATTTTCTAATTTATCGTGAGGAAGGACGGAAGGAGGACGTACATATGTAGTTGAATCGACCGATTTTTCGATTCTGATCCGATCCATACCTTTGAGTCTATAACTACTCTCCTTCCTTCTCTGCGTCACAAACGTAATGGCAAATTTAGTATACCCTTTTGACTTATAGTTATACGGCTTTAAATGAAGAAGTGTTATGATTATGAGATGTCTATATATATATAAAATGTAAGAGAAGATGAGATATTGTCCATATTTTATATATGAAATTAATGCTTACGGGATTTTTAATTAATTTTTAAGGTGATGATTACAATTCTTTCATATCTTATAGTATTTTATAATATCTTTTGAATTTTTAATATCTTAAGATACAAATGCTTACAAAACAAAAAATAATAAAAAAAAAAATCAACAGTTGGAAGAGCAAAATATGTTATTGACCTATAACAGAAAAAGATGAGAAATAATAGAAAAAAAAAATATATAATTAATGGTTTATAATTTCTTAATATAGATTTGATTGATTTTTTAAATATAAAATATCAAAAAAGAAATTTAAATATATTGATTTTATGTAACATGTAAACATGTGCTATTTGTATGAAATAAAATAACGTATGATTTTAGAAATTAATTTGAAATAAAATTTTGAATTATTTGATTTTACAGTAACGTTAGTTTTACTGTTCGAATTGATTGATTTATAATAATTGATATATGTATTAGTAATTTAAAAATTATAGTAATTTTTAAAATTGTTTAATACTTCATATATATATATATATATAATGTATAAACTATAATATTATTCAATACCTATTACTTAAGAACTTGTAGTCCTAACGACGTAATCATACTAATTAACTTAAAAAAAAAACAAATAAGTTTAATTAACAGAAAGGTTTGGTTTATATGTTATAAATATTATGGAACCTTTTTGGAAATTAGTTTGTAAATTGTAGTCCCTGATGAAATTTGTATATTGAAAATTTGTTTATAATATAATTCTTATAAAAAAAGAATATTAGTTTTATACAGTAGTGAAGCTGAGAAAAACTTGATTTTAATTCCAAAAATATGATTATTCAAAAACAAATTTAAATCTATTAGAATTGGGGAGATCAATTGACATTTAACTTATAATACATACTTTTAAGTATTTATTTAATTTAGGACCAATTTTTTGGTAACTAAGATTAATCTGAAATCAAACTTAGTATATTAATCATTTTACCAAACCACTAAGTCTTATTTTTCAATTAGGCAGTTTGTATTTTGACAGTAAGTAATGTCATCTATTAAACTATGACGTTTTGACAGCAAGTTCTGTTTAATCTTTAAATGTGAACAAAATAATTTCTGTTTTGTTTTTTATGTTCGAAAGCTGGTTTTTATAAGAAAAATTTCGTGGATTTATATTCAACTTTCGAAAGAGCTAAATATAGAATACGGAGTCTACTATGTGTAATAGTGGGAGAAAAATTCTTTATTATAACAAGATTTTTTACAAAATTTTGACAGCTAAAAATAAACACAACCTAAATAATTAATAATAAACATAGAGAGAACAACAAAAACATTAAATACTTAAGAAAGCTTTTTCGTTAAATATAAATATGTCAATTTTTATCAAATACTAGCTAATACCCGGTGCGCGTTGCTGCGCCTCTCAATGGAGGTTTAATTGAATTTGATGTTACTGCAAAAAGTTAACACAAAACTTCACACGGTTTACACATGTAAATTTTAAAATGTGTGAAAGCAATCTTTTTAAAACGATTTTTCTAGGATTATTCTAGTAATTTTTGAAAATTTCTGTAATTCAAAGCAGTACGAACTACTTTCCAAATTTTGACGTAATTTACTTCCAAAAATTTTTTTTGAAAAATCGCAAGACCGACTGTTAACAGACTCAACTCCATTTTCAAGTTGCTTCACACATATAAAACTTGAGGTAAACCGGTCAAATCGTTTCTACTTTAGAGTTAAGTAACGCAAAAATCTATTAAAAGCCACTGTGCCCCACTGGGTCAACGGAACTACACTTTCTCTTTGGGCAAAGCAGTATTGCGCAAAATTGGACGTAATTTGCTTCCAAATCACTCAACAAAATTTTTTTGGGGCTTTCTTTTTAGCCAAAGCAGTACTTCGCAAATTTTGACAATATTAGCTTCCAAAATTATTTTGACCAACCGTCGGGCCGACATGGGTTAACAAATTCCAAAACTGTTAATAGTGTCACCTCAATTCTCAAGGAGAATCACGTATACAAAATTTGAAGTCAATCGGTCAAACCGTTTCGAATTTAGAGTAAAGTATTGAAAAAAGCTATAAAAAGCTGTTGGGCCGCAATGGGTTAATGGAACTCAACAAAATTTTTTTTGGGGCTTTCTTTTAAGCCAAAGCAGAATTTCGTAAAATCGGACAAAATTTGGACCCAAAATTTTTTTTGACCACCCGTCGGCCCGACATGGGTTAACAAATTCCAAAACTGTCAATAGTGTCTACTCAATTCTCAAAGAGCATCACGTATACAAAATTTGAAGTCAATCGGTCAAACCGTTTCGAATTTAGAGTAAAGTATTGAAAAAACCTATAAAAAGCTGTTGGGCCGCAAAGGGTTAATGGAACTCAACAAAAATTTTTTTGGGGCTTTCTTTTAAACCAAAGCAGAATTTCGTAAAATCGGACAAAGTTTGGACCCAAAATTTTTTTTGACCACCCGTCGGCCCGACATGGGTTAACAAATTCCAAAACTGTTAATAGTGTCTACTCAATTCTCAAAGAGCATCACGTATACAAAATTTGAAGTCAATCGGTCAAACCGTTTTCATTTTAGAACAAAGAAGTTTAAATACTTGCACCACAGCCCCAACTTGGCGGTCCGTTAGAGCAAAATTTTTGGGCCACGATTTCTTTCCGTACCCAAAAACCCCTATATACAAATTTTCATGAAAATCGGCTGGGCAGTTTAGGAGTCTATTCGCTACATACAAACAAACAAACAAACAAACAAACAAACAAACAAACAAACATACACACAAACATTCCCTTTTATATATATAGATTGTTTCGTAATACCTAAAAAAACGATATACGATAAATTTAAAACGATATTTGATATTTGACACTCGTGATAAACCTGAATGTTTACATTTATATTTCAGTACAATGATTGAATTTATTAAAAATTTAATCAATTGTAAGATTGAAAATGCGTTCAGAAAATTAAAATTAAAGCCCAATATAAATATTATTTTTTTACAAAATTCAAATGTCATGTATATTTATAAATATATAAAATACAAACTGTTTGCATATATATTAAAAAAATCCACGATAAGCAATTATATGTTGAAGAAAATATTTTAAGAAAACTTTCATTGATATTTTTTTCCTTTCACACGTACAACACTTTTGGATTTCCCCCTGTGCTCTTACATTTTCGTGGATATATCGGTCTAATAAAAAACAGCCTTAACTTATTCAAATTTTGATTTTAAATTTTGACATGTTTTTACAGTTTTTGAAAACCTAAGTTTTTTAAACAAATACAAGCAAACCACTCAGAACTTGTGACAACTATTAAAAACCTATGACAAATGTCATTTTTAATAGTGTTGACGTTTAAGATGACATAATATTATTTAGTACGTAGCTTAAAATGAAACTGTTAAATGGATTTTAAAAATTTTTAATCGTAAGCTGAGAAACGGGTTTAACTCAATTAAACTTAAGATCACATCGTGTAAGATATAAGAGGAAATTGAATTATTTTTAACTTAAACAATAGAAAATAAAGTAAAAATATTTTTAAAACCCAAAGTTTATTAATACCAATTTTTTAAAAACTTATTCAATTCAAATTATTACAAGTTGTGGAAGTTACTTATGCTCTTAAAAAAACAAAATTATTTTTAAAATAAATTTTACTTTTTTTTTTTTGCCATAAAAATCTTTTTAAACTTTAAAGTGTGAGAATTATATTTTAACTGTAAGTTGTCACGTATCTACAGATTTTATTAATGTTTATCATTAAAAAACAAAAATATACATAAGTATGTTTATTTTTTTTTTTTGAAAAATTTGTATTTTTGTTTTTAATTAAAGGATTTTTTCCCAATGGATTAAAAAATAATAAAAGTAATAAGAAATGTTATGATCACGTTTTTTTTCCTAATTTTATTATTAACATTCATAAGAAAAATAAAAAGAATTTTTAAGGCACGTTGCATTCCATTTTTAGGAAACAATATTGTAACACATTTTGACATTTACGTATTTTTCTTTAAGTTGTTTTACTCTTTCTCTCTCTCTCTGTGAGTATGTATTTAAAATGGGGTTTGGATACGTTCTTTTTAAATGTCATGAATATTTTACAATTTTATGAATATTTTACAATTTTTTCAAACTTTGAACTCTGCTATAATTCTATTAAAATTTGTAATTAAGAAATATGAATAATGTGTGATTTTTAAATCAGTACAGTCCCTTCATTATTAAGGCATTGTTCTTAACCACTATTTAATCGAGGCCTCTTTATATCTTGTAAAAAAAATTTTTTATCAAATTGCATACTTTAAGGATAAATAGTTTCAAAATTTAAAGAAAATTAAGCACATAACAAATGGAAACGAGGCAACTCTCACAATTAAAAATGTCAAAATCATATCAAAATATTAAATTAAATTACATACTTTAAGGATAAATATCAAAATTTAAAATAAAATAAACATTTAGAAATTAAAACGATGCAACTCTCACAATTGAAAATGTCAAAATCATGTCAAAATATTAAATTTAATTACATTGCATACTTTAAGGATAAATATTATTAAAATTTGAAATAAAATAAACACGTAAAAAACTGAAACGAGGCAACTCTCACAATTAAAAATGTCAAAATCATGTCAAAATCTTAAAATTAATTATATTGCATACTTTAAGGATAAATAGTATCAAAATTTGAAATAAAATTAACATCTAATGAATTAAAACGAGGCAACTCATACAAATAAGGAAAAATTTTAATTTAAATCTTGAATTATAAAAAGTAAAATAATATTTTTCTTCAATGTGTATATGTGAACATTCAAATACACGTAAATTATATGTGAAGTTAAACTTCAAAATTACGTGTTTTATACAATGATACTGACACGTGAAAAATTTCAAACCTAAGACAATAGCAAGTTATAATTAATTAATAATTAATTTTTAATTAATTATATTTAATATAAAATTTATTATTTTGCACGTTTTAAATTTTTTTCTTTGTTTTAATAATGAATCTCAAGTCATCGAACTTTAAATTAAAAACCGACTCTATATAAAGTTATTACTGAAGTGAAATAAAATTTTTTTGATTAAATTAAATCAAGATTCGTTTTGAGGCTGATATTCCCTTAAGTAAATTAACAAGTATATATACACACAAGTAGGTATATTATATAAAATATGTGTATATTTTTTTTAAATATTGTTTCGCAATAAAAATTTTGTAATCTTAAGTTTTAAGTTTTGTTTTTCCTTCTTGTTTATGCGAAAGGTCTAATTATCCCCATGTTTTTTTTTTAGAGATTTTTTTTGTATCGCTTATTAAAAAAATTAAAAGTTAAATTTATGTAATTCTTTCTTTCTTTAGTAAAGTTTTAATGATGTTGTAAAAGGTGATATTTTTAGTTGAATTGATAGTTTTTATTTTTTATACATCAATTTGTATCGTAGGTCATATAAAGGTAAGACCATATTGAGATCTGGAATATTTTCATTAAATTGTTCAAATTTTAAATGAATTGTTAATTATACGTATAGTAGGCCAAGTGGGGTAAGCAGTACTTCTTCAGCATTAAATCACAATAATGGCTATCTACAGGCAGTTAATTTGTCAGAGTAGTTCGAAATGAAATAGATTAAGGTGTAAAAAGAGAACCAATGTGCTATTCCTCATGTTTTATTTAGCAAAATTGTCAATTTCCTAAGAAAAATCAGGTTAACTTACTTTACATCAAATTTGATTAAATCAATGACTATTAATACAGAACCTCAAGTGCCCAAGGCGTATATTCGGCCACCTTGCCGTGTGATTTATTAAAAAATTTCAATATAAAAGTTTCCTTAGAAAACAATTAAGTAAATCAGAATTCAACCATATGTCAAAATTGGTTTTCAGTTTGTTGCTAACTTTATCTTTTGTGTTCTATTGATTCATCTGTTCCTACCTTTTTATTTTACACTGTTCTTTTCTTATCTAAAATTTTTATTTCAAATAATTTTATTTTCAATTGCTTTTGCTTAATTATTTTTTTTATTTTTTTTTTTTTTGTTAAAGCAGAAAAATAATTTTTTCATTAATATTTACTTTTATTGATAATGTTTTTTTTGTTTTTACAATTTTTTCACAGAAGCTTTATTGCAATCTCGACCTTTGCCACACATACCACCAGGTGGTACAGCAGCAACACTATTAGATGGTGAAATTATTGTTCAACAATTACAACCTGACGGTTCATCGATTTTAGTATCACATTCAGGTCTAAGTCAAAGTCAATCACATGGGGGTGGGGCTGGACCACCTAGTTCAAATACTTCAGGTTTTGAATCGGCACATCGATGGACATCAAAAGAAAACTTATTACAACCAGGTCCCGAAGATGATGATCCACAATTATTTGTAGCACTATATGACTTTCAAGCTGGTGGTGAAAATCAATTAAGTCTTAAAAAAGGTGAACAAGTAAGAATATTATCTTATAATAAATCGGGTGAATGGTGTGAAGCACATTCAGATACCGGTAATGTTGGTTGGGTACCGTCCAATTATGTGACACCATTAAATTCATTAGAAAAGCATTCATGGTATCATGGACCGATATCACGAAATGCTGCCGAATATTTATTAAGTTCTGGCATCAATGGCAGTTTTTTGGTTAGAGAGAGTGAAAGTTCACCAGGACAACGTAGTATTAGTTTAAGGTAAATTTTTTTTTGATAAAATTTAATTTTTGAATTACTAATAATACTTTTTCTGGTAAATAGATATGAAGGTCGGGTTTATCATTATCGAATATCAGAAGATTCTGATGGTAAAGTATATGTAACGGCGGAGGCTAAATTTAATACTCTCGCGGAATTAGTGCATCATCATAGTGTGCCACATGAAGGTCACGGTTTAATAACACCACTTTTATATCCAGCACCAAAACAAAATAAACCAACAGTATTTCCGTTAAGCCCTGAACCAGATGAATGGGAAATATGTCGAACTGATATTGTAATGAAACATAAATTAGGTGGTGGTCAATATGGTGAAGTATACGAGGCCATATGGAAAAGGTATGGAAATACTGTTGCTGTGAAAACTCTTAAGGAAGATACAATGGCTTTAAAAGATTTTTTAGAGGAAGCTGCCATTATGAAAGAAATGAAACATCCAAATTTAGTACAACTAATTGGTAAAATAAAAATATTTTTAATCTTCAAATTAAAATTAAATTATTTGTTTTATAGGTGTCTGTACAAGAGAACCACCATTTTATATTATTACTGAATTTATGAGTCATGGTAATTTATTGGATTTCTTACGTTCCGCTGGTCGAGAAACATTAGATGCAGTGGCATTACTTTATATGGCAACACAAATAGCTTCTGGTATGAGCTATTTAGAATCGCGTAATTACATACATAGAGATTTAGCAGCTAGGAATTGTTTAGTTGGTGATAATAAGTTAGTTAAAGTAGCAGATTTTGGTTTAGCCCGTTTAATGCGTGATGATACATATACTGCACATGCTGGTGCTAAGTTTCCAATAAAATGGACAGCACCAGAAGGCTTAGCATATAATAAATTTAGTACTAAATCTGACGTTTGGGCATTCGGTGTATTGTTATGGGAAATTGCTACTTACGGTATGTCGCCATATCCAGGAATTGATTTGTCAGATGTTTTTCATAAATTAGAAAAAGGCTATCGTATGGAAAGGCCACCAGGTTGCCCACCAGAAGTATATGATTTAATGCGTCAATGTTGGCATTGGAATGCTCAAGATAGACCTACTTTTAAAAGTATCCATCATGCACTTGAACATATGTTTCAGGTATATTTAATAGTTTCTGATTTATTTAACACGAAATATATCACATACAAATTTTAGGAATCATCAATTACTGAAGCTGTGGAAAAACAATTAAATGCAAGTCAATCTTTAACACCACAAATGGGTAAGAAACCTCAAGGAACGTCTCAGCATAGTCATCAACATGACTCACAAGGAAATACCCCATTGTCAGGTAATTAAAATTAAAAAAAAATTAATTTTGATTTCTATTAATTATTAATTTATTACATATTTTGTTTAAAGAAACGGGATCGACTTCTACCAAACTAAGTACTTTTTCAAATCAAGGAAAAAGTAACGTTCAAATGCGCAGAGTAAATAAACAGGGAAAACAAGCTCCAGCACCACCAAAGAGAACAAGGTAGTTATTTTTTAATAACTTCATTAAGTTAAAAGATTATAGAAAATAAATTTTAATTTTTCATTCAGTTTACTTTCGACAAGTCGGGATTCAACATATCGTGATGATGAGACTAAAAATCTAGACGAATCTAATAATCAAAATGGTACAATAAAAAAATCATCATCTTGCAGTAGTTTTATAATCGATATTTTATTTCGAGGTATTTGTCATATAAGTAAGAAAAGGAAAATCACTTCTTCAGTCATTCTTTTTTATATCTATGGAATGATATCAGCTTTCAAAAGGCTATTCTTTAATGTGCTTGCAAAATTTGGATATACTACTACTTTAAATTAAAAAATTGAAGAAAATTTTTAATAATTTTTCACTTATATATTTTTAATATCTACATTATCTACATTTTTAAAATTGAAATTAATTTTCTATTTTATTTTTCTTTTCAATTAACATAACATTTCATTTTCTTATCAATAATATTGAGTGAATAATAGTTGAAGAGTGTTTTGATGTGTTTTAATTAACAATGTAAATATTTTTTGTATGTATAGAATGATATTGAGATTAATATATTTAAATGGAATTTCATCAATTGTTACGTAGACAGAAAAAAATGATAATTACGATAAAATGTTTGGGTTAGAACAACTTAAAATTGGTTTTCAAAACAAAATTGAAAATAGAAATAGGTTTGCCTTTCAAAAATTCGGGGAAATTTTATTTTATTTAATCCTATTTAATATTTTTAAAAAAGAAAACTCTGTATTTTGAACAACTCTCTTAAATATGTATTATAAATTTTGTCATTACTCTTTAATGTCGCTTTTTAAATTATATTCGAATTATGTGACAAATACTTTGCATCATTGAAAATTAATTATGTTTCTTTAATTCATATTACTTTTAATTTAATATATTTTTTATTTTATAATTTGCCAAGTCTATTATAAATCAATTTCGAATATTAATTTTAGTTGAACATTAAACTTTTAAATGAAAATATATAATTTATAATGGACTTTAATATTATATCAAAATTATCAAATTTTTTTGTTTGATTAACATGCTAACAAACCTAAAAGATTTGTTTTATTATAATAATTTTAATTTTTTTTCCTTAAATATTTTGTTAATTAATTTTTGCATTTTTAAGTTCTTTTATTAATCTATAATTTCACACATATAATTTTATTTATTTAATAATTATGGCCAAACTCACGAGCTTTTACACTTGATCAAATTGAATGCTCACAAATAAAAAATCGTGAACTTGTGCCACTTTGCATTTAATAATATCCTTAATAAACTATCTTTTAACTTTTCTTTTACAAATAATTTTAGGCTTAACAAGAGATATTACAAATTTTGCAAACCGTGGCGGCGGTGAGTCCGAAAATGATACAAATGAAATGACACCAGATACCGATAATGAAAGTTTAGATCAAATTAAATTGCAACATTCATTAGGAGGAGGACATCACCAACAAATTCATCAAATGCAGCAGCAACAACCGTCGCCACAGCAAATTCAACAACAACAGCAACAGCAGCAGCAGCATAATAAAATTCAACACAGTTCATTTAAAAGACCAACTCCAGTAATGGGTAATCGTGGCTTAGAAAGTCGAAGTAGTAAAAGATCTCAAGGACAGAAGCAAATTAATGAATTACCACCGCATCCAAATTCAAATTGTGTCAATAATAGTGTAGGAACAGTTAATGGAAATACGATTGTTGCACCATCAGCCGGTCCAAATCAGGTGACTGTCGGTGCGCTTGAAGTAATGAATGTTAAAAGAGCTATCAATCGTTATGGTACATTACCGAAAGTTGCAAGAATTGGAGCTTATTTAGAAAGCTTAGAACAACAAGAACCTACTGTTCAAATGAATAATATTCCACAAAATAATTCAATGCAGCATCATGACATGCCCCCACCACCACCACCTAATATATCTGGTTCACACCAACTAAATGGTTGTGCCCTTAATAATCCAGTTGTTAATTTACAACGGAATCCTAGTAATTCAAGTAACCTATCTTATAAATCGCAGCCACAAATGATTCGTAGCAACTCATCATCAGGAGTTACAATGGCAAATAGTGCTTCTGCAAGTTTAAATAAATTGCAGCGTCATCGTACAGCTGCAGATGGATCAATGATGACTTTTTCTAGCTTTAGGGGTGCTCCAAGTGGTAATAGCCCAAAAAGAACAATGCAACCAACTTTAGCAGACTTAGAATTTCCTCCGCCACCATTAGATCTACCGCCACCACCGGAAGAATTTGATGTTCCACGACCAGAGGCTCCACCACCAATAATAGCACCTATACCAATACCGCCACCACCTTTAATGGTTTGTAGTAATGTATCTCAAGTCATTCCACCAATTATGCCTCCTACCGCAGCAGCACTTAATAATAATGACGTTTCCAACACTGCACCAAGTGTAGAAGAAGCTAGTTCTCGTTTTGGTGTGAGCCTAAGAAAACGTGAACCGTCTACGGATTCTTGTAGTTCATTAGGTAGTCCAGCGGAATCAAAGGATATTAATGTAAAAGAAAAGCTCGAAATGAAACTTTTGGCAGAAATAAAAGAAAGAACTGGCGAAAATACTAAAAGAGATTGTAAGCATGAAAATAATAAAGAAAACGGCAATCCAACGAGTGACCCAGTGTCAAAATTAGTTACAGAATTGGCTGAACAAATGAATTTACCTAATGGTAAAGAAAATAATAAAATTTTACAGAATGGGAAAAAAATTGGAGCACAACAATCAAAAACGTTAAATAATATTGCTGATAATAACCAAAGCACAAATCAATTTAAAGCTCAGTTGAAAAAAGTGGAACCAAAGAAAATAGTTTCAAATAAAATGAATCAATCAAACGAATCAGTACTAAATAATGGAACCACAACTGGTGGAATCATAGATTTTAAATCTCGTCTACGTAAAGTTGATAACAATAATGAAAAGGACAATGAAACATCTATAAACGTAAATCAAGACAATGATAATAAACTAAATAACCATGAAACAGTAAACAACTTTGACAAAAGATCAAAAATTTCAAATAATCATATAATCGGAGGAGGAGAGTTAAAAAAGACTGAAATAAAAATTGATTTAATACCCGCTCAACAAAATAATGATGATAAAATTAAACGTGACCATACAATAGATTCAAATAGTTTAGGCAAAAATAATTATAATTCAAGCAGTGGTGGTAGCGGTGGTGCAAATACATCCGGAAGCGGAGGTGATTCAGCTGAAGAAGATAATACAAAACGTCGTAGTACTGGTAGTATTAGTAGTTTAAAAAAACTTTGGGAGGCAAAGGAATCCTCTAGTGGCAATAGTCAAACTGATACATTATCTAATAATCAACAGCTTAGTCCAAAAATGAATACGAAACCAAAATTTTCTAGTAATTCTGATGAAAATATCGAATCATCTTCTATTATGTCACAGTCAACAAATTTCGAAGAAATAAATTCACAAATAACGAATAAAATACAAAATAAACCAGCGGTACCATTAAAACCAACAAAATTTTCATCTATATATGCAACACCAATCGGACAAAAAATTAATTCAAATGAAACAAATTCAAATACAACACCAAATCAACAGCAACAAACACAACAGCAGCAGCAGTCAAATAATACAATACAAATAAATCGTGAAGGTATTTTAGAATTAGTAGGATTATTAGAAGGTAGTCTTAAAATACCAGTTAATTCAATATCAGCATCTCAATGGCTTCAATTAAGTGATAAATTAAATATATTACAAAATTCATGTGTTGCATTTGCCGATAATGAAACAATGCCATTACATTCAAAATTTCAATTTCGTGAATTAGTAACACGTGTTGAAACTCAATCACGTTGTTTACGTTCTGCTGGTAGTAAAAATGTTCAAGATAATGAAAAATTGGTTATTGAAGTTGGCCAATCGCTTAAACAAATTTCAAATGCTTTGCATAGATAAATATATAATATATTATATTTTTTTGGACAACTTTTTTTTACATTGATATAATTAAAAAGCTTTTTAAAATTATTCAAATATCTTAAAATCATATATAAAAAATATTCAAAAATAACAAAAACTAAAATAATTAAGTATATTATATTTTAATTTTAAAATATATTTTATTTGATCCAATTTTTTAATAAAATATTTAGTTATATTTAAGTTTTATTTATTTAAACTGTTGAATAAAACCCGACGTACAGCCTAGTTGCATAATAGTCTTCCAATAGGAAGCCTACAACAATGTAGCATATTTATAAAAAACTATTTTGTTTTTCAATTTTTCAGTACATTGCTTATTTAATCATTTAAATTTATTATTATTATAATTTATATCCGATTTAAATTTTTTTCTAATGGAATATTAAAACGCCTTCACAGTTTATATTTAGTGCAGTTACACTGTAACTGTTATAAAAATTACAATCAAAAAATTTCAATGTTCGGAATGAATCAAATCGCTAGTGTTTTTTTTAGAATCATTAGACAAACTTAATAATTTAGTTCGATATTTTCTTGAATATTTTTTATATAAAAAAAAAAAATCTAATTAAAACATATTTTATATAATATATATATATATAAACGTATATATAAGTTTAACTTTTTCCCATTATTAAAATAAATCTAGTCACAACATAATTAATAAATTAAAAAAAACAATATAAATGAAAATTTTAAATAAAAATATCTTAAAAAAAACTTTCTTAAAAAAATTTAGAAAAAAAAAACAAAAAATAAACATTTGCTTTGATCTTTAAAATTAAAATTAAACTCTATTTAAAGAAAAATTAATAATATATTTTTTAATAAAGAAAAATAATTTCATTTAATTATTAAATAATATTAAATTAATAATGATAAGTTTTAGTAATTATTAATATTAATTTTAAATTTTTAATATAAATATATAAATAAAATAAATAACAGACATAAATTGAGATAAAAGTGTAAAAAAAAGAGAAAAAAAATACGTAAATGTTTCATAAATTTTTTCAAATATTAGATATATTTTTTTTTTCAAAATTTATGCAAAAGAAAAAAAAAATATTTTATTATTATGATACTTTTTATATATATTTTAGTTTTATCAAATATTATATTCAATTATTTTTCTTAAATAGCTGTTTTTAAAAATAATAGTTTTGGTAAAATATTATTTTTCAAAATTTTCAAATAAGAAATGCTTTAAAAACTTCAAATTTTAAAATTATTTTAGACGCTGTGCTTTATGTTAGATTTCAGACGACTCAACATTCGATCAATGAAGCTTTTAGTTTAAGTTCATTTTATCTTCTAAAATCACCAATATTTATCATAGAATTAGTTTTCGATTCGGAATATGCTATTTTTAATGTTATTTGGATATAAAGAGGTCATGCTAAAATTAATTAGATATATTTTTATTCAATAAAAATATATCTAATTAATTTTAGCATGAATTTTATCAATAAATATTTATTGATATGTTTTAGAATTGTGACACAATTAATATATTTCAAAAAAGCTTCAATTAAATTATTGCTTATATGAATAGGATTGAATATTATTTAATAAAATCCATCGAAAAAAAATTTGACAAATTCCACAAAATTGTAATAATATGTTATAAGTGTAATTACTTATGATCAATTATAACTATAACAATATAATGTGTCAGTTACTTTTCCTGCAGTCCGGTACATGTAACTATAGACAAAGAAAAAAATATATGAATATTGAATATCTAATCGTTTCATCTAATCTTAAAATCCTTAATTATAAGCATCTAGTCTTAAGAGCTTAAAAACGTTTTTATTTTTTAATTTTACCTATGTTTAAAAGATGACGAGAATCGTTACACATTATATATTTATATTGCAACTTCGAATTATTGTATTGGTTTTATTTTTGTTACCAAAACGTTTATTATATATAAAAATTGATATCTATTTAAGAAAAAAATTGTAATTATAAAAGTTTTAAACAATTATTATAATTTTGTTTCTTTTTTATCCTATATTATTAATTTTAATTTCTTATTTAAAGAAAAACAATTTTTTTTTTGTTCCATATTTAAGTCTGTGATATATTCTGGGGACAATTTTTCATATATTATGTAATTAATAATTATTATCATTATTTAAATTATTTTTCTTTTAATAATTCTTTTAATAAAAAGGTTTCTCTATTTAAACAAATTTATATAAAAAATAGTATATAAATTAACAATTATAATTAAAAGATATTTAATTGTTTTAAATTTTATTTTATTTCATTATAATAAATACATTTTAATATCTACTTCAGTTTCTAATTTTCAATTAAAATATAAATTTTTAAATTAATTATAAATAACTCTAAAGAAAATTTTTTAATTTAAGTCATTAATTAAAATCTATTTTTATGGAGTAGATTGTACGTTATACAAATAGTTTCTTAACTGTAATTCAATTTCCTTTAGTTTTTTTTTTAGTTTGAAATTTATTCACATTTGTATATTTTAATCTTCATTTAAGTTATCTTGAATCTTATTTTTCTTATTTATTACCATGTGTGATCAATTTTAAATTTTATTCATTATACACATTAAATTTTTGTATTTTTTTTTCAATAATGATAAGTTTAATCATAATTTTCAACATATAATGTATAAAGGTACAGTAAAAAAACTTTCCAGTAAATTTATTATTAAAATAATTTATAACTAAGGTTCTTAATTTCTAATTTAAAATAAAAAAAAATTACTAAATTAAAAGAATATATAACGATATTGACGATTTTAAAAAACAAAAAATCTGTTTAGAAATAAATTAATAATATATTTTTTTCATTAGTCTCTTATTTAAATATATATAATGTATTTAAAAAAAAATCTTTTATTATTTTAAAAATTAAAAGAAAAAATATCTATTTTTATGCATACTCTATACAATATTAAATATTTTTCTTCAACTGTGTAATTTTAATTCTAGAAACTAAATACAAACGACAAGTATAGGAATATGATTTTAAAAACAATGAATTGAATTGAATTAAAAATAAAACCAAATGAAATAGAAAAAGGAAGTAGAAATTATAAATTAAATTAATTGAATTATAAAATAATCATATCAACAAATTTTTAAAAATTTATATTTAAAATAAAAAAAAAATTTAATAATAAATTACTAAAATGCAAAGAACAAAATTTAAATTATAATATAAATAAACAAAATTCAATTTAAAAAAAAATGAAAGAAATAATTTATAAAAAAATACAAGCCATTTATTCCGAAAAAGAAAAATTAAAATGAAAAACTTAATTAAAATATAATAAAACTAAGTAAATTTTTTAAAATAGAAAATACTTCAATAAAATTAACAAAAATATAATAATAATCTAAAATTTAAACAGCATATATAAAATTTAAAACGAAGAAAAGAATAAAATTTAAAATAAAAATATTAAATATTTTATTTAAATAAATTTAATTTAAAAATTATATTTTTTTTTCCAAGTTCATTTTGGATGCCAATTCGGTTTTTAAACATATATTGCAAAGTAACATTTCCATTTTGTAATAATTCTTAAATTATTTAAAAAAAAAAAACAATTTTAAAAATGTGTATTAATTACAATTATAAATCTACAAAAAAGTGTAGAAATATAAAATTTTACCAAATTATAAAAATTATTACATATATATTAAATAATAAGATAATGCAATCGATATTAAATGTGCTAACATATAAGTAAAATAATTAATTATATAAGATACAATTTTTATATATCTGTACCATTATGTTTCGTTAGTTAATTTTGTTGCGCTTGCATACATTCTATTCCATCAATGTTGCTTACCACAGCTAATCAAAAATGATTAAAGTATTATATGTTTAAAATTTGAATTGGCAAACGTACCAAATTAAAATTTTAAATTAATTATTTATTTTCAAGTTAACTAAACAAAAAACAATGCGAATTGAAAACATAAATTTAATTGATATTATTTTTAATAACAAACAAATTAATGATTAATAATATTTTTATAACAGCGAGTCAAAGTAAAATTTTTATAATTATTTAAAAGAATAAGGAATCAAATCATTCTATTTAAACATAGTTGGTACGTGCATATTGAATTTATCTTCTTTAGAGAATATTTTCTCGGATTAAAATCAAAAACTTAAAACGTTAAAAGCAAATATAATTATTTTTTAAATTTAAGCTCATGATTTTTTCATAAATATAAAACTAACGAAAATCAATCGATTGGTTTAATAATAATAAAACAAAGATAAAACAAAATAAAGTTTTAATTTATAATGATGTTGTTAGATTAAATATTAAAAATAAAATGGGAAACTTGAAAAAAATTCACATACGACAGAATTTTTTTATAAAGAAAACTTAAGTAAAATTTTAAATACTATTCCTGTTTAACGCCAAATATTCATTTAATTTTCATTTGAATTACGAAAATTTGCTAATACAATTTTTTATAAATTATTTAAAAAACGAAAATCAAATTCAATCAAAAGAAATAATATTAATAAAATATATAAAAATATTTTTATAAAATTTTAAAGAAAATTGGCCATTTTTTTAAATTGTGTTTATTTTTGTTTTTAAAACGTTTAATAATAAAAAAAAGCCATATGATTAATGTTATTACAAAAGAATTACCTAAAATCAATTATGTATAAATGCTGATTATGAAAACTTTCTTATTTACCATTTGACACTTTGTTAAAAACTGAAATGATAGGGAAAATTTTTTTAAATAGTAATTTTGATTATTTATTATCATGTTCTAATGTACTCTTTACTATTAATCTACTTTTTCAATTAAGATTTTCATGTGAATTAAATTAAAATTTCAGGTAAAATTGCACTAAAATGGGGTTGCACTAAATTACTTTAAGTATTTAATTATACTACAGTCTACACTGGACTTACTGGTAATTTAATTTAAAATTTTTTTTTTTAATGAAATTGACTAATTTTTTTTACAAATATTTTTTGTTTAATTTCGTATTTGTTTTAGAAAAATAAAATTTTTGTTTTAATTTTTTTTTATTGTGTTTTTAAAAATAAATAAAATCAGTATTTTTTTAAAATACAAAATCTTTTAATATAAAAAATTAAAATTATGAAAAAAAATTTCAAAGATGTCAGTAATTAAATGAATATATATAAAATCTCCATAATATAATGGTTCATTTAAATAAAAAGCAATAACAATAAAATTTTTAATGTTTAGTTTATTTTTTTAATAGGATTTTTATAAGAATAAATTTAATTTTACCATTAGGCGATATTAAAAGATACTTGCAACATTTGCAATAAAATAATTAAGTCTTCAATAAATTTTAATTATTTTTAATATTATATTTTTTATTATATTACATAATTTTTTTTTTTTGTTTTGTAATTTATTACCCAAAGAATATTAAACTAAATATCAATTATAAAAATAGTAGTAATTTTATATAAAAAAATTATTAATTTTTAAAAATTTATAAAATTTTTTTTCTTGTGTAATATTAATTATAAATTTTTTTGTTTTTTTTTTTATTTTTTAAATTCTTCAAATAAATTGTAGATTATAAGTTTTTATATATAGCTATGTATTTTTTTTTTTAATAAAAAAAAAAAACATTTTTTAA
Source organism: Dolichopus griseipennis (assembly GCA_963082915.1). Classification (NCBI taxonomy): domain Eukaryota; kingdom Metazoa; phylum Arthropoda; class Insecta; order Diptera; family Dolichopodidae; genus Dolichopus; species Dolichopus griseipennis. The sequence goes on from OY720443.1 coordinate 84,989,706, forward strand.
AATTGACTTTAAACTTGGAAAGTATTTTATAAAAATTAATGTATTAAATAAAAATAAATTGATATTCTAAATATGATATTTAATCAAAAAAAAAAAAAATAAATAAATAAAAAATTTTAGTATAATATATATTATATAATACATTAAAAAAATGTATGATTAAAAACATTTCTATATATTTTTTTAAATTAAATAACAATTTTTTCAAAATTAAAGCGAAGCAATTGCTTCGTTTCAGAATGAAAACCAATTAAAAAAATTTTAAAAATCATTTAATGGAGATAACATAGAACGTGCTTCTTTCGACTCATTGCTTTCTATCGTTCTATAATTGTATCGATTCAATTTTTATTTCAACTAAATTTTAATTTAAAAATCTTTAGTTTTCCTGCGAATTTATATACCAATTCACTTTTAATAATTTTATGTTAAATTCTCTTGTTTTAATAAAAAAACATTTTTATTTAGAATTTTTATTATAATTTTTATAAATCAATATTTACTGTTTTAATCTTTGATTTTGAATAAATAGCTATTAAATTTAAAAAATATATTAAAGTATATTTTTAAAATAAAAAATACAATTCATTCTTAAATTTAATGAATGACTTTAATTTTTTTATTTTATGGTATTTTTGACTTAATTTAAATTGAAAATATTTTTGTTTTAAATGCTATTTTTTTATTTATAAAATAAAAACAATTCGAATAAAATTTTTGTTTAAATTTAAGCATCGACTATTTAACAAAGAAAACAGCATTTAAAAAAAAAAAAAATAAAAAAGTAAAAAAATCAATAAATTTTAGATAATAAAACATTTTATAAAAATTCATAAATATAAATATTTATGTATGTATAAATTAATACATACTATTTATTATACAACATGAATTAAAATAAATATAATGTTTTATTAAGAAAAAAAAACAAAGAAAAACATCAAAATTAATTAGCATTTAGAATTATATATTAGGAATTATATAATATTATACATTAAAAATCATCAATTCAGTGTAAATTATATACATAAAAAAAAAAAAATCAATAATTAATAATTATTAATTAAATTATATATTATAAAACCAATATTTGATTATTATAATTAATTATATATATAAATGTGTGTGAAAAACGAATTAAAGAAAAACCAATTGAAATACATTAAATAAAAAAAAAAATAAAAAACAAAAAAAATGATTTGAAAATAATAAAAAAAAAAAAAATAAGAAAAAAAATTATAAAATAAAATTATTCATAACGAAATTTTCTTGCATTTTTATTTAATGAATTTTTTTTTAGGGAAATGTAGTTTAGTTTGATCATTTACAACTTTTAATTTGATTTTCTATTTTCTAATTGCATCAAAAAATTTTAGGATTGTTCTATTTCCAAAGAAGTGGTATAAGCTGGTATTTAGCCGTCCTATCTTAAGGTGGTGTCGCGAGAATCAATTTTTTTTTTTGACTTTCAACTTTAGTCGCTTTGAATCAACCATCGGTGTCGGGGAAAACAATTTTTGTTGACATAAGTCGTCTGAGTCGACTTTGAAATTCAATTACATTTTTGTGTTTGACTTTATATTATTGCATAATTTATTATTGCATTATTCTTTTATTGGCTTTGTTTGTTGCTAGTTGTATTTAATAATTTAAAGAAAATTAAAATGAGTTATAATTTAGAAAGGTAAATACAAGATTTAAATAATTTATATAAATATGAAAATTTTTATTTATTATTTTCAGAAAAAAAATGTTTCAGCAACAAGAAACCATTAGAAAAGTTAATTAATAATCAGGAATTTCCAAAAAAAAACGATTCGGAGGAGAAGTGGTAAATATTTAACTTCTTCCGAACAGTTTTCAGAAATTTTACCCGTTTTGGGCAAATATATTCAGAAGTTCCGTCAAAATTTCGGAAACTGTAGACCGACCAACCGCTACATTATAATCATTAGCAATACTTAATTGGTAGCTTCCTTGGGCGCAAAATCTTAGCAAATACACGAATTTAACTATTTTTGGAATAGATGAAGTTCTTAAACCTCTTAATTTTGGTTCTATATCCCTTAATAAATTAATAAAAACTAGCTGGATAATCTAAAGTTCCTTTTGAATCAAAAATTTTAATATTAAGTACATACACATTTTTTTTCAAAATCAATTAATATGCCTTCTCATATTAAACAACCACAAAAAACTCATTACAAAAATTATTAGTAATAAATATAATACAGCACAAAATAAATCGTCAGAACACTAAACAAAATTTTTCGTTTAAATTATTTTTTGTTGTCAAAAAATCAAATTGAAACAACTTGATTCAATTAGTTGAAACTAATTCAATTGACTTAGCCGACACCGGGAAATTTTTGAGTGGAATTGAAAAATGTCAAAATCAACCAAGTTGAATTGATTTTCCCGACACCACCTTTAAAAAAAAAAATAATCCAAAAAATGTAATTTAAAACTTATCTGCTAACACTCTGTATATAAATCTGTTAATTCAAAAAACTTAAAAAAAAAAGATTTATTCCAATTTTAGCAATTTTTTTTTTTTTTAGTAGATACAGTTCATAATTAAATTTATTTAAATTTTCATTTTAAGTACAAAGATATATTAATTATAAATTTTATTCTAGCATAAAATATAATAAAAGATTAAAAACTACATAATACATATTTTTGAAAAATTATTTTTAATTTGATTTTGATGCAAGATAAATTCTTTGTTTTGCATATTGAAAATATCTTTTTATATGATAATCAATACTTGTTTCAGTTGAATATTTTAATGTTGATAAACAAACTTCTAAAATAAATAAAATATAATATGTTTTAATTAAAATTAAATTCAACACTTAAATAATGTTTAAGAAAAAATATTTGCAACTTACTCTTAATTAATAAAATTGAATTAAAATTTTTAACGCTCATTTTATTATCAGTTCCAGACCAGCAGAAAGAATTTGCTACTTGATCAGTCATTAATTTACGTAAATTTATTTTAATAAAATGACCAACATCATCTCCACCACAACGTGCAAATATTTTTGCCTATAAATTATAAATTCAATTATAAAAAAGTTAATTTTTTCAAATTACTCAATTAGTTCAAAAAAAAATGATTGTGAATTATTATTATTACTCATGTAGAACTTATTCACAATAGCCTAGTTTTATTATTTCACAGAAGTTTTTTTTTTGAAAGTTTTTTGTTTATTGGCAGTTAACTTTTTTCATTTGTATGACGTATTAATACAATATTGTATCTGATTGATTATATATATTGTACATAATATTTTGGAAATTTTAAATTAATAAAGTTAGTAAAAATGAAATTTTCTTAAATTGATAAGTTAATTGAATAATTTAATTCAAAATATGAAATTTGATTAACGTGTTGATTTTAAAATATTTTAAGCTCAAATAAATTGAAAAGCAAAAATAAGAATAACGCGTTAACTCGATGGATTTTAGAATTTTAGACTTTGGTTAGCTGCATAAATGTGAATCAGTTGAAAAGGAATCTTAATTTTAAAAATTGCATATGTAATTTCCCGTTTGAATGTAAAATATATACTTGTAAGATCAAATCTTGATCAAAAATTCGATATTTAATTTTGAAATTTTAATTAAAATAATTAAATTGCAGCTGCAATAAGAATGCGATTGCAAATTCTAACTAACTTTTAACATAACTTTAATATTATTTTTTTATTTACTCTTTGGAAAAAGTTAGATAGTTTGAATTTAGTATGAGCTATGTTTGTACCCTATTCATTTTCAATGATAATAAATAAATAAAATAAATTTTTTAATATAATGATTATAATCAACACACAATCGGGAGGAAACAAGCTTAAAAAAAAAAAAACTATAAATCTATCAATTACGTGAATTTGTTTTAAAAAAAAAATAATACATACTAGATTACTTTTATTCTCATCATCTGTTAATGATTTATCAAATTCAATAAATTCATCTTTTGTTTCGAATGGTTTCTCTGGTATATTTGGATAAACATCTGATACATTAGTTTTAATATCTAAAATTTGTGTTTGTAATGTATTTATTGTTTGTTTTATTCCATTTATTTGTTTCATTATTTTTTGAAAATAAATTTTATTTTCATTTCTTAAAGCTGTAATATATTTCACCAAAGTATCTAATAATTAAATAATTAATTAATAATTATAATATTATTTTACAATGAATTTACCATTATTATCTTTTTTCTCGCAACCATTTAAATCCTCTTCGAATTGAATTATTGTTGCATCATTAATGTTAATATTATCATTATTAGTTGTTGTTGTTATTATTTTAATTTTTTTATTATTTTCATTGATATTTTCATCTTCACTAGCACGTTTTTCTAAAATAAAATTCAAATATATGATTTAAATTACTTATCGAATATTGTAATAGTTAAAATTTCCAGTTTTAGTTTTTTTTTTAATGCTTACTCTTATCTATAAAATCTGTATATGTAAAATTTTCAGAATCACTGGTATCCGGAAATAGTTCACTGTTATATGTACCACATGAATTATTATCATTTTCTATATAGAATATGTAAAATTGAATTGATTTGTATAAAATACAATGGACAAACTAATTATGATTAAATGAAAATTTTTCATTACCTAATTCACAAGAATTATCATCAAAATTTGATTCTAACATTTTTATTAGTATTAATACAGAATTAACAATTTAAATATTAAATACTTTATTTTGTGTTTGTTTAACAATAGCAATAAAATTTAATTTTATTACTTACACCTTAATTTAATTTTAATTTTTAAAACTTAAAACTTGAAATTGTTTTGGAGTTAACAGCAAAACGATAAATGAATCGTTACTGAATTGAATTTTAACTTTTATCTTTACAAATACAAAAACATTTTTAAATTCATAATGATTTCATATAATATTCAAATAATGAGTATTCAGGGCTATAAAACATTTTGTGTTTTGAATTTGACTTTAAAAAAAAAAAAATTTATTAATTTTATTTTTTATTTTGATTAATTTTATTTTTTATTTTAAATTTATGACTAAAGAGGTCACGAAGTAAGGGGTAAATTTAACAATAAAATGAGGTCTTTTCAAATGGATTTTTGATATCTTATTAAAGAACGGGTAAATTCTTTAAATTCTTTAACGTCTTATGACGCGATGTAAATGTTTCTGAATCAAAGCTGTTGAATTTAATATTGTTATACAGTCCGCTGTCAAATATATTGCAAACATCAAATATTAGTAATTTAAAAAGGTTGATTAAAATATTACGATTTATTATTTATTTAAATTAAAAAAAAAAAACTAGTCTTAATCTTGTTCGAGTGGTTTGACGTTTTCGTTTGAAAATTCGAACCAGCGTACAATTTCATACAATTCGTTCGTACAGACGTAAAAAAAGTACAGACAGCAACAAAATCGTGTAATTATTACCATTTAAAAATTATTTTTCAATTATAATTTACGAATTTAGTTATATCTATGTATTAATAAAGTTTCTTTTCCCCCAAATTTTTTTAAAAACGGTTATGTCGGCCCTCGGCTTGAAAATTTTTCATATTTCAGATTGAAAATCAAGGGCTTGAGATATGTTGTAATTGTAAGGAAAAGAATGCAATAAATTTTAAACGATTGTACTCGTATAATTTGTACCCAACATAAATTTAATTTTTCAAAAATGGGTGTTTTACTGTTATCAATATACTAAGCCTGTACTTAACTGTACTGTTATAAAATGCCTTAGCCTGTACTAAAAAAAATAGTACTTATCAAGATCTTTAATTCTCACAAAAACTAAGTTAAATGTAGATAATTGATAATCAACAAAAGTTTAAAAAAAAATTAGCTTTAATTATTTATCACTCTGTATAAATTAATTTCATTCAATATTTATTTGTAGGTGTATGTATGTGTATATCTTATATAAAATTCATTATTAATAAAGTTATAATATATAAATAACTATTATAAATTTTATCTACTAAATTAAACCAATACTTCTTTATTAAGTATATAATTGTGTTCTTATTGTAGCTATGAAATGAATAATTTAAAAATATTATTTAATAATAATAATAAAAAAAAAATTAGGTGAGCAACAGATAACAATTTACAGTGTGTGTCACTTTTTTTCTTATTTTATTTTAATAAGTTTTTTTTTTCGAAAAGCTCTTATTATTATTATTATTGTTTTTTTTTGTATAAATTAAAAATTAGCTAACATATATTAATTTATTTTTTTTTAACAATACTATAAAATATTTTATTCTAAAAAAATTTAAAAGTAACTTTGATCTTGAATTTCATATAGAAATTGTAAATCAAATTTGTAATACAAAAATATAATTACTACTGACTGAATTTGAAAACTTTAAGATCATTGCACTCATTAAATTTTAAATAAAAAATTCTAGGTAAGTATGTTGTGTCATATAAAAAATTTTATGTACACACTACGCATATCTATTATAATTGGATGTAATAAGTACGACAAATATTTTCAATTTTTATTACAGTGAGTGTCAAATGTATTTGAACAAATGTATGAAATATTTTTATAAAAATATGCCTTTTAATTTTCTTAATATTTAAAATCAATTTCTATAATATATTATAGATCATATTTTTTAATAATTAACTCTAAATTATTAATTTAATTTTTAAAAAATTTAAAACTTAATTAGTAAACGTTCTTGCATGGCAAGATTCAAAAAGTTGATTATATTTATTTTTTATTTATTTATTTTTATTTATTTATTAAACTGCTTAACACAAACAGTTTACAAAAAAGCATACAAATAACAATTAAAATTATACAATTAAAATCAATATAAAAAATTACATATTTGATTAACTATAAATAAGTTCAAAGTAAAATTAAAATTAAAAGTTAAAAATTATAAACTTTACATTACTACAATAAAAACAAAACAAAAACAATCCTAATAATAGCTATTGTATAATTTTTGTTTTTGGGAGTGTTTTGAAAGTGTAAAGTCATTATTATGTTTATGTTTGTTACCTATAATAAGCATTCTATTAATAGGTTCGAATTTGCCATAGTTAGTCCTATGATTATTAGTTTTAAATAAATTGCAAGAGTGAAGGCGTTGAAGATTTCTAATAATAATTTTACTAGAAATTAAATTAGATTTAACGTTACACTTGACAATTTCTGTAATAAAAATGACATCAGAAACTTCACGTCGAAAATTTAAAGTACACAAATCAATTAATTTTAGGCTTTGTTCATATGGTGGTAAAATAATGGGATTCGACCATGGCAAATGGCGTAAGGCAAATCTAAGAAAATTTTTTTGTATTGCCTCAATCCTATCAATGTGTACCATATAAAACGGAGACCAAACTTAACTAGCATATTCCAAGTTTGGTCTTACAAGACAAGTGTACAACGATTTAAGAACATAAGAATCTGAAAATTCCTTTGCAGAACGTTTAACAAATCCCAATAGTGAATTAGCTTTATTTATAATATTATTATAATAGATTTTAAAGCTAAGTTGGGAATCGAAGTACACCCCTAAGTCCTTTATTGAGGTGACTTTAGGTAAACTAATATGCCATAATATTTGAAAAAGCAAAGAAAACATTTTCAGTAGGTATTTAAAACTCCCGCCGGGCTCAAGCAGATGGATTTGAAAATAATTATTATATCCAAACAACATTTTACAAAGATATAGCTTAACTTTATTAAGAAAAGATCTAAGGAGGTTATAAACGCTCTCAGCAGTCAAGCAGAGCTCCTTAGAACTATAATCGCCAAATATAAATTATAGAGCTCAACAAGTTATCCTACATATTCTTTAGAACTATTATAGCTAGTTAAATAAAAGGGTCGAAATCCTATGTCGAATTTTCTAGATGGTGAAATATATCACTCTATAACAAAATCACACTTTACCAATATATTGTCATAATTTAAGATTTCTATTCAGTTACATTTTGTAATCATTAAATTGCAACATAAAAAAAAAATTATATACAAACATTTTTACTACTCACTGTATATTGTGTTTTATGGTGATCATTTTAAATGAAAACTCGAATTTAAATAAATTATTTTATATTGACATGATTGGTTTAATTAAAATTTTTATAGAATATGCATACATGTGTTTATATGTATTATAATTTAAATATGTATTAATTTATCGTTTTTATTTTGTCAACATTTAATTGAATGGAAAATAAATTTGTTTTATAATTAACTTTTGTTTGAGTAAAAAAAAGAAATACTAAATTAGCATAAATATGAAAAAATATTTGGTAGGTATAATAATTGGTTTCATTTGCATAAACTTAACGGTAGCTTGTAAAATTTAAACCAACAAACAGTTATGTATAAAATAAAATTAATTGTGACATTTTTTGACAGTTGGTTTTTTTTTATTTCTGGCAAAAGGGTGTTATGCTGTTATCAAAAACGTTAATTTATTTATAATTATTGTTTTGTTTACCTTGTTTACCTTAGAAATTTTTGTTTAGAAATTTGTACTTCCTTTGATTTTTTTATAAAGACAATTAATATACGAGATTATATTTTTCGGTGGTTTATTTTTTGGATTGAGTTATGGATGAAATTTAGAAATAAAATGAATTGTTGTTGTTGGATATGGGGTATAGAGATAGATAAAGAGATAACATTTACCATCCCAATACCAAGGCCTTATTAATTTATAAGTAACATTTATTTGGTTTTTGTTATATATAATTTAATATTTAGAATTTCGATTATATTTGGACGCCAGGGATATTTTGTTGAAAAAAATTATTTTTCAATATTTATTTTTACTACAAAATATTTCATGATCTGTACAGAAGTCGAACCTGCACCCTTTCAGTTAATACCAACGAGCGCCCTCAATAAAATGAATTAATGAATAATAGAAATTAAGTTTTTAAAAATTGGAATTATAAACGGTTTATTTCGCATGTAAAACTTCGTTTTTTAGAAAATTTATTAATTTATATTTATTTATTAATTATACTTAAAATTATTAATATTGGCACGCAATTTTGGGGACCCTTCGCCAATTAGACATGTAGGCCAGCTGATAGATATTTAATTATAAGTTATTTCTATATAATTTTATATTACTATATTCTATTTATTAAGTTTACCCAGCCATGGATCGAACCCGAGATCTATTTAGTAAATATAAAAGGCCATTATTTCAGATAATAATCATTACGTAATTGTAAATTCTTTTAAATTTTGCATATATTTAGGCGAAGCATATTACATAAACAAAGACAAGTTATTTTCATTAAAGTAACATTTTTAGGTATTCTCAGACCTCACAAGACCTTTATTAAATTTAAATTAGTTAAACTAAACTCAGTTTTTATCGTCTACTGTGTAGGATGTTTTTTGTAAAAATTATAATTTGATTTTTTTTTTTGTGAAATAACTGTTTTAAAAAGTTTATTATTATTATAATTTTAAATTAATACTTCCGTATATTAAATTCTTGAAAGTTAGTGTGAAATTTAAAAATTGCATATTTGACAGTTCATTCTAGTTGTCAGACGGAATTAAAAATTAACTGATCTTCAAAAATTATAAGTTAAACCTATTTAAATTTAATAAATTCACCCCTATTCTAAATTCCCTCGTAGATTTTATGCGAAAATTGGCTACGCTACGAATTTAAAGTTTAAGTGATTCTAAACTCCCTCGTACAAAATTAAATTTGCAATGACAACTTTGACGTTTGAATTCATTTTTTTAAGTAAAAATTATGATTATTGTTTTCAATTTTGTAGTAATAATTTTTGGAAAATATTTTGAAAAGAGATTTAAATATTTTTATAAAACCAATTTAACTAAACAATTAAATAAAAATGTAAATTCATTTAAAACTTTTTATTTATATGTACAGAAGTGAACTGATCACGAAATAATATGAAGTATGAATATGGTACGAATGAATATTTCTTTCGTAGATTTTTCGGAATTTGAAGTCGGAATTGAAAATCCCTTTTTCGTATATTAACTCCAACTTAGCCGTATGAGGGAATTTAGAATAGGGGTGATTGTCTTGTGAAGATTATTATATGATCTATTATTATTTATTGTGACTTTAAACCTCAGAAATTATTTTTAATTTAAGTCGGGCATTTGTGTGAAAAAAAATGGTTTTTAAAATAAAAATCAATTTTAAATAAAATACAATTATTTTATTAATTTTTACAAGTGAGTATTTTTATATTTCAATTGTGCTGTTATTATCTTCTTCATTTTGTTTAAGTGCTAAATATTGACGGTAGAGACGTTGTTTACAAAAATTATAAAAATCTAATTCTCCAGTGAAATTTTTTCGAACAAGATCTTTAATTTTTTCGCTTGTAGGTTGTTTTCTGTTATTTTTATTCAAAAAAATTTTTTCATAGTTTTCTAGAAATAGAAATTATTATTTTTTAAAAAAATTGTAAGTATATACCATTTAATTAAAAAAAGGTGTTACCATTAAATAAACGAAAAGCTCCCTTGAAATACTTTGGTATATAATGTTCCAAAACAGTCAAAGTTATATTTGTATCTTCAAATGATCCTACAACTGCAAAATTTTGTTCAACATTTTGTTTGGCCTTTTGAATAGCTGTAGGTGAACCAAATTTTCTAAAATAAAAAAATTATAACAACTTTTAAAAACAATTATTAATTTTAATAAAATTAGTTAATTTTTTTTTTTATTGAAAAATTAATTTTTGTACAGGGTGGGCCAGCTTAAACTTATAATAAAGCAAATACTCAGTGCCAGGAACTTGTAAAAATTCTTGGATTTTTTAAAGGTTTAATGTCAATATTTTGAAAAATCTTATTATACTCGTAAGTGATGAAGTACAATAAACTGAACTTCCGAATTTGAGGGACGGAGAACCCAAGAACAGTGCTTCAGCGACAATTATACTCTATCTGATGCACTGTTTGGTCTGGAATTATGCCTGATAGATTTATCGGTTCAGATTTTTTTAAAAAGATAACTGAGCATCCAGAAACCGTCCGTTGGAAGGTCTATCGGACCTCAATGGTTTAAGGAATAAAATGGCGATTATGCGAGAACTTTTCGATGTAGAAGAAAGTTTTAAATTGTTAGTAAAATTTTTAAATTATTAACAAAGACAATTAATTGAAAAAAAACTCATGTACGTGTCCTAAATACTTACAAACAATATTCATAATTTCCACAAAATTGTAAACTTTGTCTTCTATAATCATTATGATGGTATAAACTATTTTGTACATAACTACATTCAGGTTGTTTTTTTATAACACAATCTTCAAAACTTTGATTTCTCCATTGCCATTCTCCAATTTTTTCCATAATTTGTTTAGTTATTTTCAAATGAGCTGGAAACAGATCACTTCTTATATAATAGAACCAGCTAATTGCCTTTTCAATTGGATCTCGAACTAAACTAATATAAATTGGTTTTTCTTTGTCGAAAACTGTGAAGTCAATAAAATTTTCATGCATTCCAAAAAAAATTGTGTTCTTCTTATTCTGAATTACTTCTTCTACATTCAATTCTTGTTCAGATAAACTGGCTTGCATTATAATATTTCTTCTTTTAATTTTTTGTCCAACTTTAAATTTATTTTTTTGTCTTAAAATTTCTTTAATAAATTTTACCATTGAATTACCGCCAGTTTTTGGAACTCTTAGGAAGTAAACAATATCAAGAGATGATTTTCTGGTATTGTTTAATAGTGTTTTATCAAGCATTTCTAGCTATAATTAAAAAAAAATTTATATAATTGAAATATCAGAATTCAATTTAAGTAAAATATTAATTATTAATTTTATTAGGTGAGTTGTGTTATCAAATTTAGAATAAGATTTAGTGAAAGAATAGGAAGTCTTATATAGATTATAGAGATAAGATTTTATAGATCGTTTTTTTGTATTTAACACATCTTCCAAAAGAAATATATAGGTTTGAAAATGACCTTTATTTGGTGAAGTAATGAATTGCCCATAAAAGACTTTACTCACCTTTTTCATTGATATCTAAAGAAGTTAAATAAAAGAAAAAAATTTTATCTAAAAATTAATTTATTTAAGAAGAATGGTGCAGAGTAAAAAAAGGTGGCACCTATATATAGAGCACACTAAGATTAGCTACCTATACTGATATTTCGTAGACTGAAGATCTATTCAGATCATAAAAAATAGAATATATAATAACATTCCAGTGTAGGCGGATCTATTAGAGCGCCAAACTAAAGATGCAACAAAGTCATATATCTATGGAGACCAGTAAATATTAGGGTCTTAATCAGGAATCTATAATGGATGGAAACGTATCTAATAACGTTGGATATACCCAAGCGAGTGAATCAGCTCTTCCTTTTTAGGTGTGCCAGACATACTATTACATATTTTATGATACAAACTATTATGGTACCTATAAATTATATTAAATATGATCTAACTAGGGTTTGACTCTATAGCGATCCTCCTAACCATTACCTAATCGGTCAAATCAGATGTTAAGGAAAAAAATCTTAAGATATCTTTTAAATGTGCCTTTTAATAAATAAAATCATAATTTTTGAATTTTGTAGAAAAAATTTATATATAATTATATTTATTCACTTTTTGCTGTAAATGACATAAAATTGTTTTAAAATTTTAAATTATTACGATCAACAATAGCTAAATATTGTAAATACAATCGTTGTTTACAAAAATTATATAAATCCATTTCGTTAGTAAAATTTTTATATAACATTTGTTTTACTTCACGGCTAACACTTGGTTTATGATGATTTCTATTTGTTTCACTGATCTTTTGAATATTGTCTAAAATTAAAAAATAAATTTAGTTTGTATCCAATATATAACTCCCCATTTTTATTCACTTTTATATATATTTAAAGCTCCTTTAAAATATTTTGGTATATAACGTTCCAGAACTGTTAATGTTATATCTGCTTCCTCCCATAATCCAACAACAGCAAAATTTCTTTCGATATTATCTTTTGCCATTTGAACTGCAAGTGGTGAATTAAAAGCCCTAAGTTTTTAGTACAAATAATCATAAAATAAAAAAAACAAAAAAATCCTTAACTTGCTTATACAAACAAAAGTTCATAAGTTCTTACCAACAAGCTTCATAATTACCACAAAACTGTAAACTTTGTCTTTTGTATCCTTGTCTTTTTCCCGAATTCATTGGTATATATTGACATTCTTTGTCTTGGGATTTAACACAAGAATCAAAAGATGTATGCCGCCATTTATATTCACCACCAGCATCTTCCATTTTTTTTTTAAATATGGTACGATTTGCAGCATCATATAAATTACTTCGAATATAATAATACCAACTAATTTCTTTTTCAACTGGATCTCTGACCAAACTTATGAAGATTGGTTTTGGATATCCAAAACTTGCATATTCAATATAATTTTCATGCATACCCATAAAAACTGTATTCTGACCTTTTGAAACAGATTCTTTAATTAGTTCCTCTTGTTCATAAGCATTTATATAAGGTTTTTCAACATCACCAGGTTTTCGAATAAATGCATCATAATTATGTTTTGGTGCCAAGTAATACCTAATTAATTTAATCATAGCTTGACTTCCGGTTTTTGGTACTCTTATAAAATAGACCAAATCTAAGTTTGAATTCCTTGTGTTATTTAAGTCACGCGCTTTGAAATTATGTAGCTAAATTGTTAAGTAGTTTATTAAAGAATAAAAAAAACCTTCGAATTAGTTTTTTCTTTAAAAGATGAGTTAAGAAATCACAAAATCATCCAAACCTCATTTCGTTCGGACTATACATCATTTTGAAAAGAAACATCCAGATATTACACATATTTCTACTGTCAAAAAATACTTATTTACTGAACACTTAAATATCCGAAAATTCTAAACAAAAATATTAAAAAATAAAAATTTTACATACAAAATTTAATAAACAATTTACATTTAAAATAATTAAATAGATAGTGATTAATAAAAGATATTAAGTCAAAATAATTTAAGAAAAACAATTAACAAATACTACTTTTTACTATTTTCTAATATTTTACAGAACATAAATGCGAATGTCGTACATTGTTTGCCAATTATTTAAAATTATTTAATGGTTTGTAATCTTCAAAATAAATCCAAGACTCTTCTAAAATATTTCCGTGTCACTCGCGTTTAGGAGCTGTAAAGAGTCAATAATTTTTTTTTTTTTTGTGCGAGGGAATGGAACGCTCGAAAGCCACCCATTGAAACTGTGCGGTATTTCGTTGGATAGTGTGCGACTTTAACGCACCAAAAACACACTCTTTTTGAATCAAACTTTAAGAAGGAACCTGTGATACAAATGTACAGTTTGGTTATATTTGGTTAATTGAAAAATTGCTCCAGCATTTGTATTAGAAAAAAATATGAGCGTTTTTGGTTTTTTGTAAAATATTCCTAAGAATTGAGAAACATAATTAAACAACATAATAACGCAGACCTGTATATTTCTAGTAACTGCACAATTACAAGCGTCATTACCTGATATTTATTACTTTGTCAAGTACCAGTATTTGCAGATTTCGATACTTACAAAATTTAAGTTTATGTATAAGTATATTTAAGTAATCTTAAAAGATTTTTATTCCTAAAATTAAATGCACTATAAAAAGAATTTATAATAGGGTTAACTAAGAATCAATATTATGTGGATTTGAATTGAAATTTGAATGATTTTCAATTCCAGTAGTATTGGACTTTATGTATGAAAATATTTCCAAAATACATTAATACTTAGATAATAATTGAATTTGTGATATTTAAGTATTTTTAGTACTCAATTATTAAAAAATACTTAAGTATCAAAAATTTTTACTAAAGTAACTAAACTAAAAATTTAATTACTTTCTCAGCATTACAAGTATTTTTACTTATTTTTTCTTAATTATACCTTATATTTAAATTTTATAAGTATTAAAATCTAAGTAATACTGGTTCTTACAACTGTGCTTAAGTACCAATTTACTTAATATTATACATGTTGCATAATATAATCTTTGATAGTTACTTGATATTTTCTCTTAGAACAACTTTTTTTTTTGTAGTTGTGTAGGTTTGTAGTTTAAGTTTGACAGTTAAAGGCTAATGTTAATTTAATGAATTTGTTTACTGGGTAAAACTCTATTTGACATTGCATATTTCGTTTTAAAAAAAATATTTATTTAGATATTATTAAATCTTCTATATATATAAAAGGGAAAGTTTGTTTGTATGTTTGTTTGTTTGTTTGTTTGTTTGTATGTAGCGAATAGACTCCTAAACTGCCCAGCCGATTTTCATGAAAATTTGTATATAGAGGTTTTTGGGTACGAACTTCTTTGTTCTAAAATGAAAACGGTTTGACCGATTTTCTTCAAATTTTGTATACGTGCTCCCCTGTGAGAATTGAGTTGACACTATTAACAGTTTTGGAATTTGTAAACAGATGTCGGGCCGACGGGTGGTCAAAAAAAATTTTGGGTCCAAATTTTGTCCGATTTTTCGAAATTCTGCTTTGGCTTTAAAGAAAGCCCTAAAAAAAATGTTGTTGAGTTCCATTAACCCATTGCGGCCCAACAGCTTTTTATTAATTTTTTGGTTATTTTACTCTAAATTAGAAACGATTTGACCGGTTGACTTCAAATTTTATATGTGTGAAGCAACTTGAAAATGGTGTTGAGTCTGTTAACAGTCGGTCCTACGTTTGGTCAAAAAAAATTTTTTGGAAGTAAATTACGTCAAATTTTGGAAAATAGTTTGTACTGCTTTGAATTACAGAAAGTTTCAAAAATTACTAGAATAATCCTAGAAAAATCATTTTAAAAAGATTGCTTTCATACATTTTTAAATTTACATGTGTAAACCGTGGGTAATTTTTGTGTTAACTTTTTGCAGTAACATCAAATTCAATTAAACCTCCATTGAAAGGCGCAGCTACGCGCACCGGGTATTAGCTAGTTACACATAAATATTACATAATTTTTAAGGTTTTTTTTTTTATTAAAATCATCTTAAAATAATTTTTCTAAATTTTACTAAACAATTATGTATTATTGTAAAAATTCATTTTTGTTAAAATTTTTAAGTGCAAAATATTGATGATAAAGCCGTTGTTTACAGAAATAATAAAAGTCCAATTCTCCAGTAAAATTTCTTCTCATCATTTCTTTAACTTTTTCACTTGTATACGGTTTCTTGTTATTTGCATTTACTTTTCGTACACTTTGAAAATTTCCTTAAAAAAATTTAAAAATATTAAATAAAGTATGTAAATTGTGTGTATAATCAAATTATATATATATATATATAGTTACTATTAAATAAATCCAAGGCTCCTTTAAAATATTTCGGAATATAATGTTCTAAAACAGTTAATGTAACATTTGTATCTTCCCATGACCCAACAACTGCAAAATGTTGTTCAACATTACGTTTTGCCCTTTGAATAGCTGTTGGTGAACCGAATCCACTTTTAAATATACAAGAAAAATAAACTGATTATTAGTATTTAATTATTAATTCAAAATTCTTACAGGCAACTTTCATGATCTCCACAAAATTGTAAACTTTGTTTTCTGTAATCATTATGTTGATACCAACTATTTTGTATGTACGTGCATTCTTGTTCTTTTCTTAGAACACAATCATCAAAAATTTGATTCTTCCATTTTAATTTACCAATACGTTTTATAACCTTCTTAGTAAATCTCATTTTATCTGAAGGATATAGATCACTTCTAACATAATAAAACCAACTGATAGCCTTTTCTATTGGATCTCGTATTAAACTGATATAAATTGGTCTACGTCTATTAAAAATTGGAAATTCGATAAAATTTTCATGCATTCCTAGAAAAACTGTATTCTTTTTATGTTGAAGAACTTCAAATGCATTCAATTCTTGATCATATAAATTGGCAAGAGGTGCATAATATCTTCTTGAAGTTTTTTTCCCAACTTTAAAATTATTTTTTGGCTTTAAAATATTTCTTATTAAAAATTGCATTGATTGGCTACCAGTTTTTGGTACTCTCATAAAATACACAATATCAAGGGTATGCTTTATTGTGTTATTAAGCAATGTTGCATTTAATGTATTAAGCTACAAGCATTTAATGTATATTTTAAAGTTTTAAATGTATACAAAATGTTATTACAAATTGACAAATATACATTTAATGAATTTAACTACAAACATAAAAAATTAAAACTATTTTAGAAAACATTTACTGAAAAACAATAATTGAAACTTAATAACATTTTACAAACAATTCTAATACAATAAATATTCTCTATTACAATAAAACACTTTTAAAACATACTGAACTTGATTACTAAGTAAGTTTATAAAGAAACGAGGAAGAGTGTAGTAGAGTAGACTGTGTCAACTCTGGGATACCCGTATGACCATAACATATACATTATATCATCCGGTTAATTACTTTTGGCAAAATTTCAAACATTCAGCTATTAGGTGTAGAGTAATGCTCATATAAAAGAAGAAGTTGTATGGCAGCTACTCGAACCCTTTGCAGTAGACCAACCAAATTTTGCAGTAACCTTGACCATTACACTAAACTATTTTTGGCAAAATTTCAGACACCCAGCTTCATTTGGTGTAGTGTAATCCTCATATAAAAGAAGGAGTTGTATGGCAGCTACTCGAACCCTCAGCAGTAGACCAACCAAATTTTGCAGTAACTTTGGCCATTACACTAAACTATTTTTAGCAAAATTTCAGACACGCAGCTTCCATAGGTATAGAGTAATACTCATATAAAATTAGAAGTTGTATGGCAGGTTTTTTTGCATAAAAACGAATTTGTGAAAATTTCATGATCGTGATGACGGACGAACGGACATACATAGCTAAATCGATTTATTTTTCGATTCTGATCCGATCCATACACTTGAGTCTATATCTACCCCCCCTCCTTCTCTGCGTCATAAACGTAATGGCAAATTTATTATACCCTTCGACTATATAGTCATACGGGTATAAAAAATTAAAGCTAAGATGTATAGTTTTAATTTTTTTTGAATTCGGTTTATTGAAGGCGAATTGTTTACTGTTCTTCAAATTTGAGAATATAGCTTGAGAATTTTTAATTTTATCTGAAAAATGATTTTAAAAATCTAACTTAAAATTAATAAAAAACTTTATCAAAGTGTTTTTCTTTTATCAAACTTCAAAACAATTACACCTTTTAAAGTGTAAAAAATTTTAATTCAGAAACTATCAAGTGTAATTCAGAAAATATCAAACGCAAATCATATTAGTCAATTTTAAATCACAAAACATCAATTTGAATTCAAATTAATTAGTTTTAAGTCAGAAAGCGTCAATTGTAGTTGACTCCAATGTTGAAGAATGACTCCATTGTAGTTCGGAAGAATTCAGTGTTGATATGTTGTTATTATTCATTAATTTTCAAATAATAAAAATTTTTAGTTAAACATTATTTGAAAATATACAAAGTAACAAGTAGGGGGAAGAATTGATCTACACCTTTTCCATGTTTATTTCAGAAACTATCAATTTTAATTCAGAAAGTATCAATTTTAATTCAGAAACTGTCAATTGTAATTCATACAGAAACTATAAATTGTAATTCAGAAAGTACCAATTAATATATATATATATATATATATAAGAACCCAAAATAAAGATTTAATAAATATTGTCGTTTTTTAAATGCCATTCATAATTTCTGATTGACAATTGATACTTTCTGAATTACAATTGATAGTTTCTGAATTAAAATTGACTTATCTGAACTTCAGTTGATACTTTCCGAATTACACTTAGAAAAGCTGTAGAACATAAGTGCCTACATAAGTTAGTTTTATAAAAATTTTCGTTTTATAATAAAAATAAAACATACTCTACACTACACTGTACGGATGGTATATTTTGTATTTAATGATCGTCATATAAATTGTCTAGACGCATCGTTCAAATACCAGATGACAGTTAATATAATTGACAGTTCTAATTTTTTATTTTAATAAAAACAAATCATTTCGAGAAATATTGATGAGAGGTTCATGTCAATTATATTAACTGTCATCTGGTATTTAAAGGATGCGTTCATCCAACAAACTTTTTATAGCGAAACTGTAATTGACTGCTAAGCATAAATATCTTTAAAGTAAATGTGTTATTGTATCCACTTTTGATAAATAAGAAAAATGAGATTTTCTTTTAATAACAATTTATTTTAATTTATTTCTTATTATTTTTGATAATAGAAACTATTTTCATATAAATGAATTTTTAATCTAATTAACCAACAAACGTCAAAAATGGTTTTTAGTGGCAATCACATTCATTTACAAGGAATAAAATATTTGTGTTCATGTCTTTTCTATATTTAAGAAATTTTTTTATAGAATATTAACTCTTATTTTACTTGATTTATTTGAAATATTAAAATTTTTAACCTTCTAAGAAATTTTAATTAATTATATTAATAATTTATAAACAACAGACTGTGTATGTTTTTTGATCAAAATTTATTAAAATAGTTATTTATTTAAAATTTCAAATTTTTACGATCAACAACAGCTAAATATTGTATGTATAATCGTTGTTTACAAAAATTATATAAATCCATTTCATTAGTAAAGTTTTTATATAACATTTGTTTAACTTCATAACTAACATTTGCTTTATCATGATTTCTATTTGTTTCACTTATCTTGTTAATGTTGTCTAAAATTAAAAAAAAAATTATTGGAATACATTTGAATTTAAAGAATTTTTTAATTCCATATTTATTTATTGTATTTACTTTTGTATAATTGTAACGCTCCTTTAAAATATTTCGGTATATAATGTTCTAGAACTGTCAATGTTATATCTGATTCCTCCCATAATCCAACAACAGCAAAATTTCTTTCGATATTATCTTTTGCCATCTGAATTGCAAGTGGTGAATTGAATGTCCTAAATTAAATAAATAAAAAATTTAATAGAAAAAATAAAAAAAAAAAATAATCTAGAAGAATAAACTTGATGTTACAAAACAATTCTTACCAACAAGCTTCATAATTACCACAAAATTGTAAACTTTGTCTTTTGTATCCTTGGTTTTTGTCCGGATTCATTGGTATATATTGGCATTCTTTGTCATTTGATTTAACACAAGTATCAAAAGATGTATGCCGCCATTTATATTCACCACCAGCATATTCCATTTGTTTTTTAAATAATGTACGATTTGCAGCATCATATAAATTACTTCTAACATAATAATACCAACTAATTTCTTTTTCAACTGGATCTCTGACCAAACTTATGAAGATTGGTTTTGGATATCCAAAACTAGCATATTCAATATAATTTTCATGCATTCCCATAAAAACTGTATTCTCATCTTTAGAAAGTGATTCTATAATAATTTCCTCTTGTTCGTAAGCATTTAAATAGGGTTTTTCAATAGTACGAGGCTCCCGAATAAATGCATCATAATGATGTTTTGGAGCCAAGAAATACCTAATTAATTTAATCATAGCTTGACTTCCTGTTTTTGGTACTCTTATAAAATAGACCAGGTCTAACTTTGAATATTTTGTATTATTCAAATCAAGTGCTTTTAAATTATGTAGCTAAATTATTAAGTATTTTATTAAAGAATAAAACAAACTTAAAATTAGTTTTTTTTTTTCCTAAGAAATGGAAATTTATAAAATCTTCCAAACCATGTAGTTTGTTAGAATATACATACATAATTTTGAAAAGATAGGTCCAGAGATTCCCTTGACACAAATTTTTACTGTCAAAAGATAATAATTTACTGAACACTTAAACACTGAAAAATTTTTAAACAAATGTGTTGAAGAATATAATAACAACATAAAAATTAAATGAAGAAATTAATTACATTTAAAAATAATACAGAGATTAATGAAAATTATATAAAAAACTAATTTAAAATTGTTAATTATATGAAAAAGTTGTGTCTATTTGTAAATAAGAAAAAAAAATTTTTCATAAAATTTATTTTGTTTAAATGTTACTCGGGAAACACATAATTTATTATTATATTGTATTTTATTATACAAGCGTCTGCTGACAGTAATATCAACGACATAAAAAATATAAAGGCTATTGATAACACAATAGTACATTGGGTGAGCCTGATAAAACACAAATCTCTCCAATGCACAAGATGTCAAAGATTTTCGCACTCAGCCGCCAACTGCAACATGGATTACCGTTGCGTTAAATGCGGTGAGAGTCATGGACCAGGCGTATGTAAAATAAATAAGGAGGATGAAAGGAGTACGTTGTTTTGTGTACTCTGCAACCAACACGGCCACCCAGCGTCATATACAAGCTCACCCAGCGTCATATACAAGCTGCCCGGTGCACATAAAAAGGGAACAGAAAAAAGAAGAAGAAAAAAGAAAATTAAAAGAAAAAATTACTAACAGGTACAATATGGTAAACAATTATACTAACAAAAATACTTCATATGCAAATGCATTAAAAAACAATAACAATAGTAATAGCAATAATAATACTAATAATACTAACAACAACAATAACTCAAGTAGTAATGCTAGTAGTAATAATAATAATAATAATGACACCCTAGAAATTTTAAATAAAAATGTAATGATCCTTATTGAAAAAATGAACACTGTAGAAAAAGATATAAAATATATCTTTGATAAGTTTAACTTGCCCAAGAATAATTAATTATGCCAATAACAACAAACAACGTTAATTTAGAAATAATTTCAATTAATGTTAATTCACTTATCTCATATAATAAAAGGTTTTCTCTTACGCATTTCGTTGAAGAAACAAAGGCAGATATTTTCTGTCTTTGCGAAACTAAATTACAAAATAAACACTACCTACAATTGGATGGTTACAATATAGAAAGAAAGGACCGTTCCAATCAAGAAGGTAGCGGTACAGCAATTTGTATTAAAAAAAATATACAATACAATGTTTTAAAAAAAAAGGTTTTTGACACATTTCAATGCATTGAAATAAGTGTCTTAAAATTAGATTTAAAATATTCGAAAAAATTATTTGTAGTTTCAATTTATGCTTCCCACAGAAACCAAAACAAATTTGTAGAAGAATTTCAAAAAATATTTGATGTTCTAGAGTTGGCTAATATTAATCATTATTATGTTATTGCCGGTGATTTCAACGCAAAACATACTTCCTGGCACAACGATAATAATAACAACCGAGGGATTGCACTATATAATTGGTTGGGTGATAACAAAATACTATATAAATGTAATTTGTTAACACCAGATTTACCAACGTATCCTAGATGCAACTCTTACTTAGATCTTGCTTTAATAGATATAAGATTAGATTCTGCACATAATAGATTATTGACTCTGCCGTATGATAGTGATCACAAAGCCATATATGCCAATTTAGCGGTAAATAGAGAAAATATGTTAACCGAAAATCAACCGAGATCCAGAAAACAATATTTATTTCACAAAACCAATTGGAATAAATTTAGAAGAAAACTGGATTACAATTTTGACAAGGAATACGAAAACACAATAGACCACATAACTGACACAAATAACATTTCTTTAGACAAAATAAACCTTCACATAAACAAATTAAACAAGATTTTAACACGGACCATGGACGAGACCATACCAATAGCCATGCAACTAAACAAATTGAAAAAGTATATTTCTAATAAACTAAGAAACCTACTAAAATACAAAAGTAAATTACTAAACGATATACATAAAATACACAGAAGAAATCTAATTTTGTTACCCCAGGAACATAATTTACTTAAAAGTCTACTGAACAACATAAACAGCCTTATCAAACAAGAAATAAATAACGAAAAAAACAAGTACTGGTACAATAGAATAAAAAAAATTTCACCTAAAGACAACAGAAACATGTTTCCTGAAATTAGGAAACTGTTTCAAAATGGACATGAGAACAAGACAAAACAACTACATATTGATAATACGGACATAAATATCTTAATAAATAACAATATCGACTATACTAAACTAGAAAAAACATCTACAGATAAATATATAGTAGAAAAACATGACGACATTTGTAAAATATTTGGTACACACCTGGAAAGAAGTCACAATGTTACATTACCTACTAACAACAATTTTCACACTGAAGTACACGACAAAATACAATCATTTAAACGATCAAGCCATGAACTGAAACGAAATAATACTACATTATTTACATTTGACATGACAAATACAGCCTCTAATACACTAAACAGAAACAACTACCTTACTAACTTCGACGAACTATACTTAAAAATAAGGAGTTTGAAAAATAAAACTTCATCTGGCATAGATGGCATTCCCAATGTGGTTCTTAAAAACTTATCGGTTAAAGTCATACAAAAATATGTTATTTTATTTAACAATGCATTAAATTACTGCTACTTCCCTACACCATGGAAGACAGCAAAGGTCATTATGCTAAAAAAACCGGGAAAAGACCCTACAAATCCAAATAACTATAGACCAATAAGCTTACTGCCAAATATCAGTAAAGTTTATGAATCTATAGTTAATGATAAAATAGTAAACTTCGTAAACGAAAACCAGCTGCTAACTGAAAACCAATTTGGTTTCAGATACAAACATAGCTCTATACATGCTATTAATAAATTAACATCCGACATATGCTGGCACATAAACAAAGTACAAGCGGTAGGCGCGTGTCTTATCGACTTGGAAAAAGCATTTAATAGTGTTTGGATAGATGGCTTACTCTACAAGCTATTAAACTATAATTTTCCAAACTCTTTAATTAGATTAATAATGGATATGATATCCAACAACGAATTTATGATAGCCAATAACTCAAATATTGAATACAAGTTTGTAATAAGCAATGGTCTTCAACAGGGCACAGTAAATTCTCCTATTCTGTTTTCAATTTATTTAACAGAATTGTTAAATTTACTTGGAGGCATGAAGGGAAGCAATTACTCGTTAGCGTTTGCTGATGACCTAATAATTTATTCCGCTGGAAATAAAATAGCGGAAATCACGAGAAACGTTCAGAAACAATTCAACCTTGTAGCTGATTATTGCAAGGTTTGGTTACTCAAAATGAACGTAGATAAATGTGAAGCAATACTATTTCGCAATACGGTAGATAAAACAAACAACGATATCAGAAAATATTGGAAAAATTTTCATATAAAAGCTTCGAACTCCACTAAAATTGACAGAAAAAAATCAGTCAAATACCTAGGTGTTGTTTTGAACCAACATTTAAATTACATTGATAATGTTAAAAAAAATATAGAAAAGGGGACTAAAGCCTTTATGGCATCCAAAAAACTTTTCTATAATAAAATTATCGATGAAAGAGTAAAAATTTTAGCATACCAAACTCTTGTTAGACCTGTAATGTCATATGCTGCACCAATTTGGTTCAACATAAGTGCAAGTCTAATGGAGAGAATAAGAAAATTTGAACGAAAATGCATAAGAGCTTGCGTAAACCTACACAGAAAACCTGAAACGGATTACAAGCATTTTTACTCCAATAAATGCTTGTACCGTAAAGCAAACATAATCAGATTCGACAACTTTGTAATAAAAATTGTTCGAAATCACTTTGAAAGATCTCTGAATACAAATGAAAATGGTTTAATATCCAAAATATATTACCATAATGAAGAGTACATAAAAAATAGTTTAAAAACGGGTTATATTGCTCCCGAACATTTTATCTACCTTGACTCTAAAGGGTATATTCAAAACCACGAGCACGTCCCCCTATTATATCACTATAATAGACGGGCCACATGCAAGTGCATAGAATATAATCCTAATAATATTGAGAGTAGTTTGCTCAAATATGATACGTTTATCCCTGAAAAGGATAAACGAATACATAAGAATTATTGGTGGCTAGATTCCCCCTGAAATATTATCAAAGATAGTTTTTTAAAAATTAATAATAGGATTAGGTCTAGACTAAGATAGTTAGGTATTAGATTAAGTAGGTTTTAAGTTTTAATTTAAGTAGTTCGTAAGTTTTAGTTCATAAGTTTTTATATAAAATAAAATGTATATCAAATTTTGGTTTTTGAAACAATTTTCCAAAAATAACTAGTTGTAAAAAAATTTCATGTAAGAAATTCTTAACAAATAAGAATATTCGTAATGTTAATTCATAAAAAAACTAAAAAGATTAAACTATAGTGTTTAAGGTTTTAGTCGTAAAATAAAATTAGAATAAATATTAGTTTTGTAAGCTTTTTTTTACTAATTGTAAATTAAAAGAAATGAATAAAATAAAAAAAAGTTAAAACAAAAAAAAAAAAAAAAAAACACATAATGGTTTAAAAATACTAGGCAAGAAAAAATTGCATATTTATAGGGTGAAATGTGTTGATCGTCATAATTTATGAATCAAACATTTGTCGTTAAGTTCTTATCATAATGGCTCTATTTTTTTGCTAAGGGACGTGTGTTTACGAATTGTACCAAAAGTTGATTAAATTATAATAAAATTTTGTACATTAAAAGAAAAAAACAATTTTTTATATATTTATTATTATTATATACTAATTACAATTTAAATTTGTTTTTGCCAATTTTTTGAGTATTTAGTTTTTGTTCTGTAAATATAAATAACATCCAATTATCAAACGTTTGGGTACAAAATTGGTCTCAATTTATCCATTTTTATTGCAATATATTGTTTATAAAGACGTTGTTTGCAATAATTGTAAAAATCAATTTCCCACGTAAAATTCTTCCTAACAATATCTAAAACTTTTTCACTAACTTTCGGTCGAAAATCATTTCGATTAATTTTTTTCCATTGTTCTGGATTCTCTACAAAATAATAAGATCCTAAATATATAATAATAAATTTATATGTTTGTAGGGTGTCCTTGAGTTTAGTGAGATTTTGAATAAATCGCGAGAGCAAAATATTTAATTTTTTGGTCTCGGATGATTACTTTTCCCTCTCAGGCAACGCGAGGGTTTTTTTCTTTAATTCATTCTTTTAAGGAAAATTTTTATTTTAAAACTTTGACTTTTTCATACTTAATAAAAATTTAAACAAAGGACCGCTTCATTTAAAGAATACTAATGCAATTTTCTATCAGTTTTGCCGTAGTACAATTTTTGAACGTAAAGAGCTGCTGTTATGCAAATTTTAAAATAAAAAAATTTAAATGTGCCGTAGTTAAATTTTTAAAAATAAGGATGAAATTAAATATTTTATGATCTGTACGGGAATCGAACTCTTATACGCAATCCCTGCTTCAAAAATAATTATAAATTCCATATATTTTTCTGCAAAAGTTTTATTTCTACCTAATTTTTTTTTGATTTTTATGAATTAGGAATTGTTTAAAAAATGGAACTCACGCTCAAGGCAGGCTTTTTTAATATCAGACTAAATTCAAGAACACCCATTGGTTATTTTTATATATATACCATAAAAATGATTTAAAGCATTCCTAAAATAACGTGGTAAATAATGTTCAAATACTGTTAATGTTATATTTGTATCTTCCCAACTGCCAACAACAGCAAAATGTTTTTCAACATTTTGTTTTGCTTTCTGAACAACTGCTTCAGAATTGAAAATCCTAAAAGTATGCAAAAGTATTTTGATTTCGAATAATGAAAAATTGTAGTTTATAATACTGAGAAGAAAATCCGTTAAACAAAAAGGAAAAAATAAAATAGATTATTTTAGTTTCGGTAATAAAGAGAATATTTGTGCTTAGATAAGTTTTGTGGAAAGCTCAACTGATTTATTGTCAATAATATCATCTGATCTTGTCATCATCAGTTTTAAAACTTACGTGCAAATTCTTTCATTCCCACAAAATTGTCTTGAACATTTTCTATAATCAGTAGCAACATCTCTTGTTAGTGATATGTATTGACATTCTGGATCATCACTTAAAATGCAATTATCGAAAGTTTTGCGATACCAATTAAATTTACCTTCAAGTTTGATTTGTTTAGAGTAAAATGGATGTTGGTATGCCGTATACATATCAGAACGTATATAATAAAACCAACTAATAACTCTTTGTATTGGTTCCCTGATAAGACTAATATATATCGGTCTAGATGATTTAAAATTATTAAAATCAAAAAAAGGTTCATGAATACCAGAAAAAATTCCTGGTTTTTCCATATTTTTAATATCTTCTACTACTGAAGTAACCACTTCTTTGGATAATATCTCCGATTTATCTCTATAAATTTTCTTTCGCTGAGCATTTGAGAAATGATTGATTTCGGATAATGATTTTATAAATATTTGCATAGCTATGCTGCCAGTTTTTGGTACTCGCATAAAATATACTATATCCATTTCAGCATTTTGACTAATATTTAAATTGAAAGAATTTAAATCTTTTAGCTAGAATTTAAAGTTTTAATATAATTAAATTAAAAATGAATTTAGGAATAAAAATTGAAAGCTTAAAATATTAAAGCGATTTTATTGCAATTAATTAAAATATGATTTTTTTAAAGTTTGATTGTGTTTGCAATTTTAAAGCATTTTTTAATAGATTCAAGCTGCATTTAAAATTAGTTTTTAGGCACTGAAGACCAATGAATTGCACAGCACTGATTCTGAGTACTATGCCGTACAGAGATAGGGATTGTTTTAAATACATTTCATAAGTTCAAGCATAATGGGCGTTATTTTTAGGGGCCATATTTTATAATTCGAGTCGTAATTCAAAAAAATAATGATTGAGGCAATTTGGAGATATTAATTATTTATTTATATATTTGTTCAGAAAATCCGGAAAATGAGGTGTGACAAACGCATTAAATTAAATATGTTTTTTAGATGTGTTCAATTACAAAAAAATAAAATATTAAAGTTTTGTTGAATTTATTTTATTTAAGTCTTGTATTAAGTCTTCATTATTTTCAGTGATAATCTGAAATAACGGTCAAGGCCGAATGTATGCTTTGTTGCGATGCTAGCTTTGCTTTGAAAAGCAAATAAACCAGACAATGTAATCAAAGCAATTTTAAAGTTTCCCTCATCCCTGAAATGCACCATCCAAATGAAATGCACCATAGAAATCAAACAAAATATATTTTTTTTTAACTTTATGAAACTTTATGTATAAAAAAAAAATTACAAATGAAATTTATTTATTTGAATAGTTTTTTTTTAAAAATTTGTAACTTCAAAAACTATTATACTTCACTTTGATAAAGCAATTCAAAACTCAACATTTATTTAATAAAATTTTACGTACATGTAAATAGGTTAAATAGGTTTAGTAAATATATTAGAGAATGTTGGCAACAAAAAAGTATTTTCATTAGAATGTAAAAAAAGTTGCGAAACAATATACGTAGCTTAGCAACATTTTTAAAAAATATGTATACAAAAATGTAATAAATAGAAAATTAAATCGTTATTGAAACAAAATGAATCTCTAAAAAAATTTCAAATCTTTTATTAACAAACCAATTTATTGAATTTAATTTTAAAAATTTTAAATTTAAACAAGTACGTATTTAAATAAAAAAAAATATTAATTGAAATAAAAATAAAATTTCAGCAAGAAGGGATTTGAACTAGCGACCGCAAAATTTTATCAAATTTAAAACATACAACAGGGAGACTCATAACTTATTCATCTTCAAATTCTTAAGATACAACAAGAAATTATATAAGTCATTTGTTTTTTTGTTTTGTGTGTCTATTACTAGAATTGACGCATAATCTACGTAATGCAAAATGTAACAGTTGCGGTTTTATTTAAGAAAATGGTATTAATAAACAATATGTATATGTTTGTATATAATAAGATTAGAAATAGTTCTTAATTAGAAAAAGTTCTTCTTTCCATTGACCTTTCAGCAGCGCCAGCAACTAGTTTTTTAATAATTATATATTTTGAGTATTTCGTTTTTGTTCTGTAAATATAAATAACATTTAATTATTAAATGTTTGGGTATAAAATTTTTGCGATTTCGAATAATTAAAAATTGTGGTTTATAATAATGAGAAGAAAACCCGTTAAGCAAAAAAGAAAAAAAAATATTCTTCTAGTTTCGCTTTGAAACATGTTTTCGAGGATGATTTTAAATCATTGTACATGTTTCAATATGAAAATTTAATTTTAATAATCTACTAATTTCTCCAAAATGATAGCGGAGAAACTTGTTGTGATGCAATCCCAAAATTCGAGAAATTGAATATGTTTTAAGGTATGTTGGTGATCCAGGATTCCACTTCAGCTAGAGCATGTGTATTTTTTGTTTTTTTCTTTAAGGCCGGTTTTTAACTTTTATCCATTAAACATGAATATTTCTGTAAAAGTTCCACAAACTCATCAAAAACTTTAATTTAGATGTGAATCTATCCATATTGCTACAAGACAATTATAGATTCTGATTGAAGCGGAAAAATTACTGTTATTAGCCAATTCAGTTCGAGCTTTTTTGTGACATAATTTAACCATATTTTTTGTATATAATTTCTCTTTTTATACCCGTGCATACATATATGACATCGGGTATATTAGATTTGCTCCTCCGTTTGTAACGCATCGATCTAGACGAGCTAGATATAGTGTCAAGGGTACGTATCGGCTCAGAATCGAAAAATTAGTCGATCTAGCTATGTGTGTCTGTCCGTCCGTCCGTCCGTCCGTCTGTGTGTCAGCACGATAACTAAAAAACTAAAAGAGCTACAGTTTTGAAATTTTCACAAAATATTTTTCAATCAATTTCTAGGTTCCCTATTTTTAGCACATTTTCAAAAAATTTTGTAAAAATGTGCCTATATAGTTTCACTCTGTCCGTCCGTCTGTCTGTCTGTCCGTCTGTCCGTCCGTATGTTTACAAAAACTTTTACATCGTTTGAAATAGAGAAAAGAAATTTTAACCACGAGTAGGTATTACAAAAACAATAATTTCGTAGAAGAATTTTTTTCTGTAGCCCCACCCGTTACTGAGCTGCAGCCCCCCAAAGTTGGGAAAAGCCCTATATTCAAATTGTTATAACAAGAGTTCTATTAGGTGTATTTTCAATCTGAAAACGGCAAAAGATAGCTGGTGTTATAAACTTTATAAATTTTTAAAAGAAAAATGTTTAGGGTTGCCATACGGTACTAAAATTTACCATTATGCAAAACTCAATTTTTGCAAAATTTTTGGCTACACATATGTTCTATACGGGCCAAGCTAGGGTCTTGAAATTTTGGGAGTAGTTAGATCCTACAAATACAAATATATACAAATTTTTTTTGTCACGTCCCCTGTTTTGCAGCTACAAGGGCCCAAAAATTGTAATTTTGCTATTTTTAAACACCTGTAACTTGAATACCTGTTCAAATTTTTTTTTTGTGATTTACAAAATTGAAAGCTCTTTAAATATATTTCAACATGTGTCAAAGGTTTTTCTTAATTTTGAAGGGTGACAAAGCTACAGCCCCCGCAAATTCCAAAAAAGCCCTATATTTAAATTGATATAATAAGAGTTCTGTTAGCTATATTTTCAATCTAAAAACGGTTAAAGAGAGCTTATTTCCTAGGCTTTACAAAAATATATCACTAAAATGAACAGGGTTGCCATACGGTACTAAAATTTACCATTATGCAAAACTCAATTTTTGCAAAATTTTTGGCCCCACATATCTGTTAAACGGTTCCAGCTGGGGTCTTGAAATTTTGGGAGAAGTTAGAACTTCAGAAATTAGTAAGAGTCGGTTAACAAAATTTTTTTGTCAAGCCCCCTGTTCAGCAGCTATAAGAGCTCGAAAATTGAAATTTTGCTATTTTTAAACACCTGCAACTTGAATACCTGTTCAAATTTTTTTTTGTTAATATACAAAATTTTAAGGTCCAACATTATACTTTAACATATGTTAAAAGATTTTCTTAAATTTAAAAGCGGTTCTTTAAATTGAACAAAGTGTCTGTCAGTTTTAACCATTTTGGCTTATATAGTAAAATTCTAAATAAAATTCCAAATTTTGCTAGAATTCACAATTTCATTCCTTCAACCTAAAAAATTTGGGAGAAGGGGAGTAGTGAGGTTTAGATCCTTGAAAAATTGGGCAACCTTCCCCATAGAGGGGCTATTAGAACTTAAAAATTAAAAAAATTATGGTTTTTATAAGTAAGTAGTAACTTAGTCACCAACGTATATATTTAATAAATTAAACGTTAACATTGAAGCTTCAACATTATATTCCGATAAAATACTCAGTATGAAACACTATATTATTATGAAAATGTGCTTTTTTAAAAACCCTTGGTTTTTTTCATCACTTGTTTTTGGTTAAGATCGGACCAAAACTTCGGCTCTCGAACAGCTAACTTTTTTAACTCCAATATTTTCATACAAAAATTTTAAATTTAGCTATGCACCTTGTAACATGAAATTATATGAATTTTGTTTGTTTTTGTTTTTTTGTTTTTTTGTTTATTTTTTTTTTGTATTTTTTTTTGTACGATTTCGAGTTAGAATTTCATATGATTTAAATGATGCGTAGTTTATTTAAGATAAGCAAAAAAGAACACAAAGATTTTTTTTAAGTAAATGGCTTATTGATATTGATAGATATTTATGAATATATATGATGAATCATCATGATGATTATTATATGAATAATGATCACATGAAGTTGATTTGGCTTAAGTTTAATATATTCGTGAATTAAAAATTAATTATAAGAGATGGAATTGAAAAATTAGAGCAAGAGTTTTGAAATTCACACAAAACATTTTTGGGACATTTTTGAGGTTCCCTATTCTTTTTGGTTAAGACCAGATCAAGGTTTTGGGGAGCTGCCACACAACTTCTTTGCACCAATATGAATTTCTAAGAAACTGATTATACTACGAGGATGAAAATTACACACTGTTAGTTATATAATGAATCGAGCACTTATATGAAGTTTCAAAATGTTACGGCCCCATTTTCGGGGGGCTGCTATACAACTTCTTTGCACCAATATGAATTTCTTGGAAACTGATTATACTACGAGGATGAAAATTACACACTGTTAGTTATATAATGGATCGAGCACTTATATGAAGTTTCAAAATGTTACGGCCCCATTTTCGGGGGGCTGCTATACAACTTCTTTGCACCAATATCAATTTCTTGGAAACTGATAATACTACGAGGATAAAAATTACACACTGTTAGTTATATAATGAATCGAGCACTTATATGAAGTTTCAAAATGTTACGGACCCGTTTTCGGGCAGCTGCCATACAAAGTAATCAATTCGATAACTGTGAATCTAATGAAGCTACGAAGTTAAAATCAAAACTGGGCAGGTAAAGTAATAGGACAAGTTAGTTGGCAAAGTTGGACATCACTCGGACCAATTTTTAGGGTGGGCTATTTTTTTTTTTTTATGGGATAATAAGTTAATCAAAAATTATGGGATACCTAATAAGTTAAATATTTTTTAAACTATTTTACTTTCTTATATTTTTTTGTAATATTTATAATAGCATAGGGGAAATAAATAACGGTTAGTGGGTATGCACGGGTATCTAAAAGTTGACAAGGGCAACTATAATCTTCCTCGTTTTTAATGAAGTTTTGCTTTTAGTAATGCATTTTTCAATTTTGTGAAATATTTTAGCTTTTTTCAAAATTATTAATTCATTCATGTCGCCACATTGCATCAGATATGAGAAAGAAAGAAAGAAAGAATGCCAAGATATTTATAGCATTGTTCTCTTTTAATTTCTTTGTTACCGATACTAATTTTGAGATTAATATCAGGTTTATTACCCATTCTAAATATCGTATACTTTGTTTTTTCCACATTCACTGTTAATTTGTTTTCATTTAACCTTTTCCAATAAATACCTAGATCTTCATTTACCAATCTTTCCGATGGCTCAACATTTTTTCCTGTATAACTAAGCAAAGTATCATCAGCAAATATTTTATGGTCCGCTTTTAAGTTGGAATATTGCATTTTATGCACATATAGTAGGTACAGCGTTAGTCCAAGCACAGTACTTGCGGGACAACCATAGTTAATGCATTTTTACTACCTTACATCTAATTGATTTTGGGCCACATTAACCTGTTAAACTGTTATAGAATACTATGATCCACGGTATCAAATGCTTTTCTTAAATCAACAAAAATTTAGCAGACATAATTTCTTTTATCCAGATTGCCAATTATGGATCTGATAGAATCATTATTTACTACATTTGCGCCGTGAAATATCTGGAAACCAAATTTATTATTATTATTATTAATATATTATTAATCCGGAACTTTTGGTGAATTCACAAATTCTTTAATTGCTGAAACAGCTAGTAAGGTCAATATGTTTATAGTTAGAAGTATCCAATAGACCATTTTTGTAAATAGGTATCACTGATGCAGATTTTAATGTTTGTGGATATTTTTCATCCCTAACTTGAATTTTATCATCTAATTTTTTCCCAATTTTACTAAAATTAGCATTAAAACTTTTAGCTAAGTCGTTACTTTTATTTAAAAGTTTGCCATTATATCTAATTTCCTTAATTATTTTCTTATCATCTGATTTATGCTTTGCTATGTGAGAATTCAAGACTGTCCGTATCCTTCTGGTATTTGAACCAGCCTTTTGTAGTTTTCTGTTGAAATGAGCTTGTTTTTCTTCTATAATTGTATAACTAATACTTTTTTTTAAATTACACTGTTAACACAGTGTAAACGAAGCCAATCAACCATTTATTTATTCACACCAAAATTGAGGATTTTCTCAAATGTAAAAATTTAATAGAGTGTATCGATAAACTTATCGACTTTTTTTTTTCGCGGCAATTTTAATATGCTCTCAAAAGAAGCTGACTAAATACTCGCACACAATTGTTATTCCCAATGACCACCCAATGACTCAAATCTGTTGTTACGATCCGTGGATTTACGAATTGTATCAAAAGTTGATTTAATTGAATAAATTTTGAACATTAAAGAAAACGAGGAAGAGTATAGTAGAGTAAACTGTGTCAACTCTGGGATACCCGTATCACCGTAATATAAACATTATATTATCCGGTTAATTACTTTTGGTAAAATTTTAAACATTCAGCTTTATTAGTTGTAGAGTAACGCTCATATAAAAGAAGGAGTTGTATGGCAGCTACCCGAACCCATGAACTAAAATGGCTGCGAAAATTTCAAGATCCTAGCTTCTTTAGTTTTTGAGTTATCGTGCGAACGAACGGACATTCTGATCCGATCCACTTGAGTCTATATCTACCTCCCCTTCTTCTCTCCGTCACAAACGTAATGGCAAATTTATTATACCATTTTGACCTAGAGTCACACGGGTATAAAAATATTTTCTTCTAGTTTCGCTTATAAAGAGAATACTTGTACTTAAATAAGCTTAAATCATCCATCAAAGTATTTAAAACTTACATGCAAATTTTTTCATTCCCACAAAATTGTCTTGAAAATTTTCTATAATCATTAACAACATCTCTTTTTAGTGATATGTATTGACATTCTGGATCATCACTTAAAACGCAGTTATCAAAAGTTTTCCGATACCAATTCAATTTACCTTCAAGCTTGATTTGTTTAGAGTAAAATGGATGTTTGTATGCCGTATACATATCAGAACGTATATAATGAAACCAACTAATAATTCTTTGTATTGGTTCCCTGGTAAGACTAATATATATTGGTCTAGGTGATTTAAAATGATTAAAATCAAAAAAAGGTTCATGAATACCAGAAAAAATTCCTGGTTTTTGCATTTTTTCCATATCTTGTGCTATTAAATTAACAATATTTTTAAATGTGTTCGATTGATCACTATGAAAATTGTTGCGCTGAACATATGAAAAATTATTGATTTTGGATAAGGATTTTATAAACCTTTGCATAGCTATGCTACCAGTTTTTGGTACTCGCATATAATAAACTATATCAATTTCAGCATTTTGACTATTATTTATATTGAAGGCATTTAAATCTTTTAGCTAGAATAAATTTAAAATTTCAAAATAGTTTAATTAAAATTATTTAGGAAAAAAATTTAATGCTAAAAATATTAAAGCGTTTAAATTGCAATTAATTAAAATATGATTTTTTTTTAAGTTAGATTGTGTTTGCCGTTTTAAAGCATTTTTTAATAGATTCAAGTTGCATTAAATTTAGTTTTTGAACACATTGATGATGAATGAACTGAAAGTGAGTGCTGGTTTCCATTGTTGATGAAGGAGTCAACTTTGGCAGATGTAAAGTACTTTAGAAATAGAAAACAAAGTAAAATAAATATTAAAATACATATTTTTAAAAATTTAGAAATTTTGTAATCATTTAAAATTTCTGGAAAATTAAAGAAACAGGACCGAAAAACCTTGTACCAAATTTCAAGTTTCTATCTTTATTTTTTTTGAAAACTACTTTTTGAGAAGATAATATTGAGTTTGCCTTTAAATTCATTTCGTTGAATCGAAAATATTTTTAATCTATTCGAATATTTCATTCACTTTTTGTTTAAGGTTATCTTCAATTATTGAACATTATAGTATTTAATAAAATTTAATCATACATGCAATTCCATTCTGTTCCACAAAAAAATTGACTTTGTCTTTTAAAATTAAAATCCGTTGTTATGGTTAATGGTACATATTGACATTCTAAATCACCTTGAAGAACACATTTTTCAAATGATTTTCTATACCAATTTTCTTTACCTTCAATTTTCATTTGATTTATATATTTTTGAGTTTTATAAGCATGAAATAAATCTGTTCGAGCATAATAATACCAACTGACAATACGTTCAATTGGATCTCGAATTAAACTAATATAAATTGGACGTGGTAAATTAAATGTATTAAAATCAATATATGGATCATGTTTTCCAGTATATATACCAGGTCTTCTCATTTTATTAACCAAATTTGCAAATGTTTCTTGTAGTTCTTTGTTTAATGGTGAATGTTTTTCACCTTTTAATAATTTTGCTCCTCTGAATTCAGATGTAAAATTATTTTTTTTTGATAACTGTTGAATTAAATAATAAAATGATATGCTTCCGGTTTTTGGCACTCGTATATAATATATTGTGTCAATTTCTGCATTATTTGAAGAATTCAATAATCTTGAATTTAAATTTAATAGCTAAAGAAATTTTATTTATATTAAATATTATTTTTAATTTGTTGGAAATTTTGTGTGTAAAATAAAAATATAATTGTGCAATAAAATTTGAAAATGTGCTGGATAGAGATTTTAGTTATTATATTTTAAAGTGAGGAAAATTATTGTTGCTCTGGTCAACTTTTTTATATCCGTGCGATTCCACGGATGCTGGTTTAAAATTAAATAAAGCATCAATTTCCAGATTAAAAAAAAATAGGAAAAAATAAAAAATAATAAAAACAAAAAGATTCGAATAATGTGCAATTTTGCCAACACACTGGCCCAATTACTTTACTTGCCCAGTTTTAATTTTAATGCGGTGGAAATTTTTAATGTGGGACAGCTTCCTAAAAATTCAAATTTTTTAATACTTCGAAAAATTGTTCTGTGATTCCACCACTCTATATGGTAACTACTCTTAGCTTTGCCCCGAGAAATGTCAAATCTTGCAAACCACCTAGCCATATTAATTTACTTGCCAATTTCAACTTTGTATAGCACAATTGGTTCTGAGGGTTCTTAAACTTGTATGGCAGCTATACATGAAAATGAAGCCCTATTATTTAGATACTTCACAGAAGTGCTTGCTCTATAATATAACTTAACCTATGTAATTTTCATAATCCTAGTGTTTTTAGTTTTGAAGATATTCATTATGTTTAAAATAAATTATATGGCCGCGACCCGAATTAGAGGTTCGGTTTTAACCAAAATTAATGGGGAACCTAGAAATTGCCTAAAAATCACTTTGTGTGAATTTCAAAACTTTTTTTAGTTTTAAGTTATTGTGCTGAAAGACAAACGGACGGACGAACACATAATATACTCTAGATAGATTTACTTTTTGATGCGATCCATACTTTTAATCTATATTTATCATATCGAGATCAATGCGTTACAAACGGAGGAGCAATTTTAATATACCCACGGCCATATTTGTATGTACGCGGGAATATTCGGTATTTAATTAGTATGAGGTAGCCGCCAGACGTTAATTAAAAACACAACGATATAAATTGAAAAGATTAAAAGAAAGAGAAATACAATTATTGTTTTAAAAAATAAAATATTACTTTTTACTGTTACATAGTTTTGTAAAGTAATTAATTAATTAAAAAAATGGTCTTTTGTTTTATTAATTTATAATTTTATTAAATATGTTACAATAAAAAACATCTATAAATAATGATTTCACAATTAAAAAAAAAAGTCAGTGTTTTTTTTTATGAATTTTTCTTTTTTTATTTTTTTTTGTAGAAAACTTATAAAATTAAGACTTTAATTTTTTTTTTTGTTAGTTAATAAACTTATTTACTAATAAGATGAAAAATTAAATTAATTCTTTTTATATACAATAGTTTCTTTTTAATTAATTTATTAATTTTTTTTCTTTAACAATTAATAACGACATTTAATATATTTTATTTGTCTTTTTTTTTTCTTTTAAATTATAAATATAATATTAATTAAAAAAAAAATAATAATAAAAATCAGATCACATTTCAAATATATAATTAAATTTAACAAATATTAAATTAAATAAAAAAAATTTTGTTCAAGATCATTTAAAAAACCATTGGGATAATTGCTCTTATAACTAGTTTGTGTAATTTTAATGATTATGTTATTTTATTTTATAAGTTTTATTTTTAAATATATTTTTTTTAGTATTTTTATTTATTATTTAATTATAAATTATTTGATGATTTACTATAGATCTTCTAAGATCATTTGTCTGTTCGTCATTTGTTCATTAAAACTTTTACAAAGTTGATATAAAAAATAAAATTGCTAATCTTATTTAAATCCCACCTAATAAATTTTGTAGCAAACTGTTGTATGTAAAACTTAATCCATTTTAGAGTAGCAGTCATCATACATGAAATCCGTTAAAATCCTACACTTAAATTTAATTTTGCGTGTAGTAATTTCTGTTGAATTTATAGAGAAGAACAAAAATTGAAAATGTCTATTTTTAACGGTTACAGGGAAATGGAAACTCCAAATAAACTCTCTTGTAAATGCAATATAAAGGTCTTTGTGACTATTTGAAGTTGAAGCTTTAAATTTATTATTTGATTAATTAGTAGAAAAGTTTAACTAGTGATTATCATAGTAAGAGTGAAAAATGACACATCTATGTTGTTAATTGACATATCTTGATATTATTTTGACAGCCCTGCAGTACTCTTGAAATTCACCATAGTTTTACACAAAAAAATAAAATTACTATAAACGAATGTTAAGAAAATGACATTGTATTTGTATAGGGATTAGAGAGCTTAATCTTAATATCTGATAATTGATATGAAACTTTGAAGTTAAAAATAATGTATATGTAATGCATATATATATATATACGATTTTTTTTTAAATTAAATTAAAATGAGCACAACAGTTTTTAACATGTTTGCCACTGTCTTACAGATATTAAATATATACATTCAATCGTTTGAAAATGCATTAATTTCTAATATAAACATTTTATGACAGTTTTACTGATAATACGCCAAATTTTTTTATTTTTTTTTAAATTTTTCTGAGGTAATTGCAAAATTTTTGATAACGATGTAAATTTTATTCAGAGTAACAAATTTGATATATTTTAATACTTAAGAATTAAAAATATTATTGTGAATTGAATAATATATGTCAACTGTAAATTGAAAACCATAAATAGAATTACAAAAAAATATAATGTAAGTCAAAAGTATCTATGTATTTGTTAATTTTTACTGAAGCTAATTAAATAATAGGTCCTAACATATCCTGATTTTATTCAAATATATCAGAACAAAAAATTTTTTTTCATAATTTTAAAATTATAATGTACGAATAACACTTATTAAATAAAGCTTAATTATAAGTTAAAATAAAAATGTTAATATAAAAAATTGTGAATGATTAACAATCATAAATAATTATAACCTTAAATAAAATAATTATCTTAATAATTTTTTTTTAATTCTCATACTAATTACTTTTGTTTAATTTTTTTTTTTTTTTTTTTTTTTAAATTTGTGGTCTATCACTTAAAACTCTATCGGGTAAATTAACTGCTAAATACTGTTTATGAAGTCTTTGACGACAAAATTGATAAAATTCGATTTCTTTTGTAAAATTTCTTCTAACAACATCTTTTATTTCTTCTGAAACTGGTGGTTTAAATGCATTTTTATTTATTTTATTTAAATGTTCAGCACTCTCTAAAAAATATGAAATATTTAATATGAATTATATTAATTTATTTTAGATTTAATATCAAAATATAATGAAAATAAAATTAATTGTATATTGTTGTGTATTAGTTATCTAGTTTATTGGTGTTTATGATTGTTCATGACTTATAAAAATATTGTCAAACTCAAATAATCTTAGTTATATACACCAAATGTTTTAAAATTAAAAATAAAATTAAGTTTTATATCAAAAAGATTTTCTATATATGTATTAGTAATTTTATTTCCCGACAATAATAATTTAATAATTATTAATTTACCCAACCCTATAAATTTTCTATGCAACAATTGATATTGTGAATTAATGAGTACTAAGTATTTTTGACATTTATTTTGACATGTATTTTTGACATTGAATTTTAAATTCTCCAAATTATATTAAAAGGTAAAGAGATAAAATATGCATTCTGGAGAAACGGGAAAGCTTTAAAAAATTAATTCACTCCAATTAAAAGTTTGTATGTATTTACATAAGTTAATGGACTTTATTAAAATTAATTTGTAAAAATTGGTTTAAACTGGTAAAAACTTTGAAAGTTGCTTTTGTGATACAATAACTAACGGCAGCTTTCAAAATAATATGTCAAAAGTTAAACTTTTTAATTCTTTGTGTATTTAAATTGAATTTAGGGAGTATTGATTTTATTTAATATCAATAATATATTTTATGATTTTATTTTCAAAATATTGTTGTTATGGTCATATTTAAATATGCAAAGACTTAATTTTAATAAAAAATTTTACCTTCGTAAATTTCATATGCACCCGTAAAAAATCTTGGTATATATTTTTCAAATACAGACAAAGTTGCATTTAAATCTTCAAGTACACCAACAACTGCATATTGTGATTCAACAGCATATTTAGCTCTTTCTAATGCACCCACTGTATTAAATGGTCTAAAAACAATTAAATAAATATTTATACATTTATCTACATTAAAAAACAATATAATGTATGCATTTAAAAATAAAATCAAATTCGAAAAATTCACTTACTTTAAATACCACACTAAAAAAAAAAAAAACAAAAAAAAAAAAGCAAATCAAATTAACTTACGTGCATTCATAGTCATGTCCACAAAAAAATAATGTTTGTCTACGATGATCACCGATACCTTCATGCGTAACACCTTGTGTAAATGTACATTCTTTATCACCCATACGTACACATGTTTCAAAATCTTTTTTTAACCATGCTGGATCTGGTAATGGTAATTCTGGAAATGCTGCTTTTCTTTCAACAAAATACCATGGGGCTCTTACATAATAAAACCAACTAATAACACGTTCAATTGGATCTCGAACAACATTTATATAAATTGGTGTTGGTAAATTAAATTTTGTAAAATTTGTATAACAGACATGCTTTATAAATACTGATGGTTCAGGTAATTCTGATATAACTTCAGCTAATTCTTGTTGTTGATCATCACCTAAACGTATTGTTTCAACACGTTGTACAGCATCACGATGAAATTGAAAATCATTACGTACTGCTAAACGACGTAATAGTTCCATAAATGTTTGACTACCAACTTTTGGTACACGATTAAAAAATAAAACTTCCATACCAGCTTTTCGTGTATTATTCAAGTCATATGAATTTAATAATTGCATCTTTATACAATTTTTTTTTTTTTTTAATTGCAACATTTGTAGTAGTTGTTGTTATTGTTTTTGTTTTTTGTTTTTTTTTATTATTTTTTTAAAAAAGGATATTTCGGAAGATAACAGGATAAGGATTAAAAATAGTTAATAAATGAAAGGATATTAGTAAAATTAAATTAAAAGTTTATGTTAGAATTAAATTGAATTTAATAAAAGGATCAAGGATTAAAAATAAATAAAAAAAAGTAAAATAAAGAAAAATAAAGAAAAAAAAAAAAGAAAGAAAAAGAAAAAATTAATTAAAAATTTAATTAAAAAATAAAAAAAATTATTAAATAATTTATTCCCATAATTAGTTTTCGTTGTATAAGAAAACTTTTATTGATTTTGTGTATTGTTCAAAAATATGTTTTGTATATTTGTTGTAGTGTTGTTGTGCCTCCACATCCTTTCTTATATATAATTTTTTGTTTTTTTTAATTATACATATTTACATTTAATTTAGTGTAAAATATATTTTAATAATTATAATAATATATACTATAAATAAATCTACATACCAAATATTATTAAATTACTATATGGTTATTTGAAATAAATTTACATAATTTTACTTAAAAAATTAAATTAAAATAGTAATAAAATATATTTTTTTTTTTAATAAATATGTGCAAATTAAAATTATAAAAATAAATTTATACAATTGCTAAAAAAAAATAAATAATAAAAATTTATATTATTCTACAATTTTTAATAATAATTTTAATGGTTATTTGCATTTTTTTTTAAATTAAAATTTTAATGCAACATGATTTAAATATTTATTTTAGTATAATTTTAATAAATATTTATTTTAGTATAATTATAATAACTTTTGCATTACTTAAATTAATTAAAAAAAAAATTATTGAGATAAAAGATTTTGGATATATAATTTAGTATATTAAATTCGTTTAACTAAACTAGTACTGAAGAATTTCAGAGCAAAGAGTGGGGAGAGTTGAAAGTTCAACTTTTTTTATTCTACAACCCCCTTCTACAAATCTGCGAATTTATTTAATATACAAGAATCAGACGTACAAGATCCAATTTAAAAATTGCATCTTTATATACAACTTTTTTTATTACAACATGTATGGTAATGTATGAAAGTTCTACTTAAAGGTTTGTTATCTGATTATTTAAAACGATTTTTAAATATTATTTTAATTGTAGACCAACAAGGAATTTTAAACACAGCTATTGAGTTTTTTTTACGATGCCGCTTTTGTAACAGTCTTCAATTTTTTTTTTTTTTTTTTTTTGCCGGCACCTTTACGTGCTTACTGTTCACTGTGATAGGCTTAACAGCCTGACTATATATGTGCATGTCGGAACAGGGTAGATATATTCATATATTAGAACTGATCAAATGATTCCACATACAATGTATACATGAGATAGTACTACGCCTTATAACATGTAGAAATGTCTTAGATTTTCAATAAATACAGTTTTATTTTGTTTATATTGTAATAATTTTGTATTTGAGTTATATCTTGCATTCTATATCAGTGAGTTATATTATTAAATTGAATTATTTGTTTACATTTTGTGATTGTTTATATTGTTATATTTATGTATTTTTTATTAAAGATATATAATTATTAATTATTAATTAAGCCATTAATTTGAACCCAAAGGCGAATGGTAGCTGAGTCGAGTTAAAAACTAGATAAAAGTTTTTTCACTTTCACTGGGATTCGAACCCGGGGCCTCTCGCATGAAAGGTCGGCACTCCAACCACTTTGCCACCCAGCAATTAAAATTAGATTAAAGAATATAGTACATATATAATATGATTTTCAATAAATTTATAACTGAGACAGTGACTGGGTCCTATTGCACCAATTCCTAATCAGTAATAACTATTCAAATAATCAAATAATATGATAAATGAATTTCTTGTACTACTTAGAAAACTCTATTGACATTTTTAATGGTCCTTGTGGGAAATTATCAAATTCGGAAACTTCTAAGAATAAATCAGGATTATATCAGTTTTGATCAGTTGATGTTATAGTAAAGGTTGATTGAAAATAAATTAAAAAAAAAATGCACTTATTTAATTTATAAAATTTTATAATTTTTTTTCAATATTAATTATTTATTATATATTTTCTATTAAAATATTACAATAATTTTTATTTACAATAGACATTATAGAAGCATTTTAAAAGTAATCAACTTTTTTATCAACTACTAATGCCAAATATTGTTTAAAAAGACGTTGTTTACACCAATCATAAAATTCAATTTCTTGAGTGAAATTTTTTCTTATAAGATCTTTAACTTCTTCTAAAATTGGTGGTTTCATTTTATTTTTATTACGATTTGTTATTTGGTCATAGTGCACTATTAAAAAATAAATATAAAAGTTAAAACAAAAAAAATAGAATTAAAAAATTATTTTAAAGTAAAATTACTATAGAATATTTCGGTAGCTCCTGCAAAATATCTTGGAATATAATGTTCAAGAACAGTTAATGTTATATTTGTTTCTTCCCAAGATCCAACAACTGCAAATTCTTTTTCAACATTTTGTTTTGCTATTTGAACAGCACGTGGTGAATTAAATGGTCTTAAAAAGATTTAATTTTTAAATTTGTATATATTTTAAATTAATTTGTTATTAATCTAATTTGAAGGATTAAAGTCCAATTTTATTTCATTATTTTAAACGTGATAATATTATTAAAAATATCTTTTTAAAATATAAATTTTGTCTTAAAATTTTTTTAAAAATTGTATTAAAGTCATGTATTTTTTATCATATTATTAGAAATTTAATAAGTAAAACTTACAAACATTCAGGATTATGACCACAAAAAAATAATGTTTGACGACGATGATCACCACTAGAATCTTTAACCGCGTCAATTTCATAAATACATTCTGGATCATGTTCAATAACACATGTATTGAAATCTTTTTTCCACCATTCTTCTGATGGAATTTCTGAATCCGGATATTTAGAGTAAAAGCCAGCAGCTTTCCATGGGGAACGGACATAAAAGTACCAACTAATAACCCGTTCAATCGGATCACGCACTAAATTAAAATAAATTGGTTTTGGTAAACCTAAAGAAGTGAAATTTATCCAAGGCAAATGATCATAGTAAACTGAAGCACCTAAATTATATATCATATATGCTATTTCTGATTGTTGTTCCATATCCATTTGCCTTGGTACATTTTTTCTTGGTGGGTTACTTGTAGTTTTAAAATTATTAACTTTTTTTAATAATTTCAAAAATTCTAGCATTGATTCACTACCAGCTTTTGCAACTCGATTAT
The DNA here is from genome assembly GCA_963082915.1 of Dolichopus griseipennis. Lineage (NCBI taxonomy): Eukaryota > Metazoa > Arthropoda > Insecta > Diptera > Dolichopodidae > Dolichopus > Dolichopus griseipennis. The sequence goes on from OY720443.1 coordinate 85,034,097, forward strand.
AAAATATTGTTTCGATTCCAGCTATTTCAGTATTATTTGGGAAAGTAAGACTTTCAAGCTGTCAAGCAAATTAAATATAAATTTTATAATTTATTTTAGGTTTATTATTTTTTAATAAATTTAAGTATTTTTTAAATTTAAATAAACTGCAACAGATTGACATTTTTTTTTTGGCACATTAAAGCAAAGCTTACGAAACAAACAAATACGTTGACTTTTTTTTAAGAATGGATGTACAAATGTCAACCTTAAGTATAATGTCAATTATGTAAAACAAAATTAAAATTATTCATTTTAATATTTTATGTGCGATTATTTATATGTAAAATTCTTATGAAAGTCTTTTATACATAAATACAAGTTGTTTAAAAACGGTTTTTTTGTTTAGTACAAATTATTATAACTCCACAGGCTCAAATTTTAGTAGATTTTATTTAAATCTGGCAACACAAAACGGCTAAAACTGTCAAAAGCTTTTTACGACAAAAGTAATCAAATTTATTAAGAGAAACAAATTTTTTGCAAAGCTTCAAATATCACATATCCTATAATCTTAAAAGTTTAAAACTATTAAGAAAATTATATTTAAATGTATTTGAAAGATATTAGTTTCCTTTAGAAAATTATTATAGGCTTTATCACATTAATATTAATTTTATCACATTTAGAACATAGGGGTTAATGCTGCATTAACGAAGTATGATATTATTCTTGCATCGGAATTCATGCTTTAAAATGCAATATTCGAAACTATAGGATTAAGGTTTGTATCTTACAATTAATTTTAGGAGAATGAAATTGTATTTTTTTAATAAATTTTTTAAATTGAACCTTTGTATAAAAAAATGTTGCCATCACTACTATAATGAATTAAATACATGACTTTAATAAAATTGATTCCAATAAAATATGGGTTTTATCTAGACTAAAAGAAGACTTTTTCGATAAATATTATATATAAATATTTCGATTTTCAAAAACGAAAGAAATTGAATAATCAATTTGAAAATTTTTAAATTTACTTTCAAAATTTCTATTACTAATAAACTTACAAACATTCAGGATTATGACCACAAAAAAATAACGTTTGACGACGATAATCTCCAACAGTATCAATAATAGTATCTGTTTCCCAAGTACATTCAGGATCACCTGTTAATGTACAAGTATTAAAATCTTTTTTTATACCAATCTTCTGGTGGAATTTCTGTATCAGGAAAATTTGTAAATAAAGCAACAGCCTTCCATGGTGAACGAACATAAAAATACCAACTAATAACACGTTCAACTGGATCTCGAACCAAATTAATATAAATTGGTTTTGGTAAACCAAATCTAGAAAAATCAATCCAATTTTGATGTTCACAATAAACAGTATTTGGGTCAAGACTTAATATTTCTTTTGTTAATTCTTCTTGTAGTTCTAAAGTTAATTGACGTGGATTGACTTTTTTTGGTTTATCCATAGCTTTTTTAAAACCATTAAATTTTTTTATTATGTCTAAAAATTCTAACATTGATTCGCTACCAGCTTTAGCAACTCGATTAAAAAAAACCAATTGTGTTTGTGCATATTGTGTATTATTCAATTCATTAGAATGAAGATGTGTTAGCTATTTATAATTGAGATTTTTTAATTCTTTAGATAGAATTTAGATTTAAGATTTATTTGTCACATTTAAAAAGCGAACATTGCTTATTAAAATCGCTGATAGCGGATAAACATGGAATTAAAATTTTTTTTATATTTTGGGTATACGAGAATTATATAACATAAAAATGACATTGCTAAAGCAATAAGTAATCAATTAACAAAGTAACTTAACAGCTAATTAAAGGTAATTGTTGATTTCATGTGTAATGGAATGGTAATGAAATATTCATAAATAATATGAGCAAGCGTATTAAACATTTATATATCAATAACAATACTATCACGTTTAAAATGTCAGTAAAAATATATATTTATACTTAAGTATATGCATAAACAAATTAATATAATAATTATTGACTTTAACCTTTAACTTACAAACAGTCTGGTTCATTTCCACAAAAGAATAATGTTTGACGACGATAATCACCACTTTTTTCATTAATAGCAAATGGTATCCATTGACATTCAGGATCATGATCTAATACACATTTATTAAAATTTTTTTTAAACCATTCTTCACTTGGTACTTTTAAGTCTGGAAATCTTCTAAATGCAACAGCTGCTTTATGTGCTGATCTAGCATAAAAATACCAACTAATAACACGTTCAATTGGATCTCGTATCAAATTAAAATAAATAGGTTGTGGATAATCATATTTTGAAAAATCAATGTAGTTTGTATGCTCTATATGTATAGCATTATCTTCTAATAAAACAATTTCTTCAACTAATTTTTGTTCTTGAAATTTTTTTAATTGTCTTGGATTAATTTTTTTAGGTTTATTCTGATGCACTTGAAAATTATTAATACGTGATAAAATATCTAATAATTCTATCATGGATTCACTACCAACTTTTGCAGCACGATTAAAAAATGCAACATCAAATTCAGCATATTTTGTATTATTTAATTCATTTGAATTCAATTTACGTAACTACATTTTATTTCAGAGTTTTGATGAATCGATATTTAAAAAAACCAAAGAATAAATTTAATGAAATAAATTTAAATAAAAAAACTTTAAATCCGAGAGCGTTAAAAGAAATGATATTATTGGAAACCGAAATTGAAGTAAAAATAGTTTTTATAAAGTATATTATTAAGTACTTTAATAATTTTAAGTCTAAGAGAAAATTAAAAAAAAAATGTTGAAGCAGTTATTAACAATTAGTTAGAAGTTGAAAAAACTATTCAAATAATAATGAAATATATAGTAATTAAAAATAATTTAGAAAAAAATATACAAATTAAAATAAAACTTGAATTCTAAGTTCGTAATTCTGTTATACTGAGCTTGGTAAAACAATTTTAAAGTCCATTTATCAAATTAGAGCAATAAATTATGATAACTATATTTTTAGTTGGGGATGAAGAAACTCTACGCCAAATTCTCAGAAAGTAGTTACTGCGTTTTCCTAGATTTCCCGCAAGGTGTCACTCATTTATATAGATAAAGTTAAGTTTTTATTTGCTATTCAGCTATAGTTTATTTCGGGAACACGATTATAGGTAATATTTTATATTTTATTTGTTTATAATTTATTATTTTTCTATTTTTAGATTGTTAGATATTTAATTATAAGTTATTTATATATAATTTTATATTGTTTATATACTATTTATTGAGTTTACCCAGCCAGGGAATGAATCCGGGACTTTTTGCATGAAGGTCGGCGCCACAACCACTGCGCCATCGACTGTCTATCATAATTATAGGGTTCAAAAATTTACGAAATTAAAAAAGAACAAAGATGTAGAGTCAGACGACATCCCAAAAGAAGTTCTGCAAGCAGATCCTTAATTGGAAACGCAAGTACTTAATCCACTCTATTACTTTATGGCAACATAAAAGGGTACTACCGTCATGGAAAATTAGCTTAATAAACAAAGGACCGCCAACCTTTAGAGAAAAAACAGAAGCCATAAGGAATCTAATCATAGACAGTATGGAAATCAACACACATAGCATGTGGAACTAAAATAAGAATCTTCGAGGCGTGTGTCAAATCCATACTGCTATATGGAAGCGAAACATGGCTTGTATCAAGAAATAACATACAAAAATTACAAATCTTCATGAATAAATGTCTAAGAATAACAAGTCGCATATTCTGAACTCTGGGTAATGATGAGGCAAGAGTCGATATGGGTCCAAATTAGAAAAAAGATGTGGAAGTGGATTGGATATTTTAGTTTAGAACCCACAAAGCTTCAGAAGCCGTGGTCGGCCGTGTAATACCTGGCTCAGAACAATAATTCTGGAATTTAACTCAACAGGTATAAATAAACTGGTAGATGAAAAAAACTGTGATAAAAAGAAGAGTTAAGACATTTGAAAATGTGCTAAAAAGGTAAGGAAAGAAAGATTAGCAAGAACATTAAAGAGTTATAGCTCACAAATAATATAATAAAAACAATGATTTATAGCTTAAACTAAGTAAATATCAATTTATGTTTTTTTTATTCTTTAAATTATTATAAGATAATTACAAAAATAATTTAATAATCAAAATCAAATACATGTTTACCGAACATATCTGGAAAAAGTGCTAAATATTGTTTATATAATCTTTGTTTACAAAATTCATAAAATTCAACTTCTCTTGTCATATTTCTTCTAATGATTTCTTTGATTTCAGCACTAATTTTTGGTTTAAATGGATTGTAATTTTTATGTTCTTTTGCAAGATTTACTACTGTTGTATTATAATAAATATAAAATTAAATTAATAATAATTAATTAAAAAATAAAACATTCTAACAATCTTAATATCTTACAATAGTACATTTCTGTAGCTCCAGTAAAATATTGCGGTATATATGCTTCTAAAACTTTAAGTGTTATATTTGTTTCTTCCCATGTACCAACAACAGCGTATTCTTGTTCAACACGTCTTTTAGCTACTTGTAATTGTTTTATAGAATTGAATTTCCTATCAAATAATATCATAGATACATGTACGATACGTAAAAATATGTATTTAGGAAAAAGATTTAAAAAAAAATTTAATGTCTTGGATTTTGGAAAATTTAAAACCCACCATATAATATAATTTTTATATTTAGAAATTATCAAATTCTATGTCAACTTTTTCTTATAATGTATTCAAAGCTGAACTTTAAATACTTAGGCCTTGATCACGCAGAACATTGGCGGGCCAGTTGTTTTTTTTGGAAACTTTTTCTGCGGGCATATAGTCATAAAATTTTGCCCCCACTTGGCGCTCTTATATATAGCAACTTAAATGAAAACCAATATGTTTGATTATCTTAAAATAACAACACACTTTTGCTTTCTGTGAGGCCAAGATGTTACATTTTGCGCTGTAATAGCTAATAAGTATACTAGATAGTAGAGATGGCAAAAATATATAATTATACATAATAAAAGATATTTATTTAAAATTTTAATCAAAATAATCTTATTTGAACTAACTTAAAAATCGTTAGCAGATTGACATCCCCAGTTTTTAGCATCCACTTTTGAAATTGACGTTTTTAATGACATTGGATTTTTGATTATTTTAAATGCCTCTACTATTAGGCAACATATAAAATTATCTTATTCAACAGATACTTTATCAATTTATTTTATGTCTAAATATTTATTAAACTAATTATCCATTTCAATAAGTCCATATAAAGCTTTAAATTTTCCAAAATTTTTGTTCAAAACAAGATGAGAATAAAAAAAACAAAAAATATTTTAAAATAAATAAATTAACCCACATGCAATCATCAGCATTATGTCCACAAAAGAATACAGTTTGACTTATTTGATTCCTAGCACTATTAACAGGTGAATTTTCTATATATTGACATTCCCAATCACCAGTTCGGATACAATGTTCAAATTCTTTTTTAATAAATTTCGGATTTGGTAATGGACGATTATTTTTTCGATTTTCATTTAAAAATATCCATGGTGATCTTCTATAATAAAACCAACTGATAATTCTTTCAATTGGATCTCTAACCATATTTATATATATTGGTCTTTCAAAATCATATTTTGCAAAATTTATATATGAAACATGTTCAATATAAATAGCTGGTTCTGGTTTATGAGCAATAGTTTCAGCTAATTTTTCTTCAGCTTCATCAGTTAATTTAATTGTTACCCTACCATGTGGATTTATTTGTTCGAAATTATATAATTGTTTTAAATCTTTAATTAAATTAATCAATTGTAGGCTTCCAGATTTTGGAACACGATTAAAAACAATTTTATTCATTGTAGCTATTCGAGTATTATTTAAATATTTACTATCAAGAAGATGAAGCTAGAACAAAAAAATTCCGATACTTTAAATTTTAAATAATTATAATTATTACAAATTTAAATTTTATTTTAAATTTGATCAAAACTTTATTCACTTATTAGTTAACTATTTGAGTTTCTACTTTTTATGAAAAAATAAGATGGTTTGGAAAAGTTTTTGCACAAGTAGCGTGTTGTTAAATTTTAGAAGAATTATATCGAAAGCCATACTAGTATTGAAAATTTTAAACAATTTTGTTAAAAAGATTTGGAGATTAAAATAAATTATAGTATATTTATAAACAATAAGTTACCCAATATAAAAAAGAGATGGCGTAGGACGTTTGAATAGAAAGTAAAAATTTATCAATGAAAGGTTTTTCCCCTCTTGATTTTGTTTTATAAAAATTGCTGAATTTTATATTTGTTGGTTTTTGTAAATAAAATTATTATAAATTTTGATGCAGACGTAGTATAATATAGAAGAAAAATGGTTTTAAACGCATATCTTCTAAAATTTTTGTAAATGGGTTGGTTGTCTTTAAATTAAATGCTTTTTGCAAATTTTGAGCAGAGTAATTAAAGGATTCATGTTATGGTTGAGCTGTTATTTAATAAAAATAAGTTATTCAAAATGAATATAAAGTATCTTATAATTGAAAGAACATATTTTAAAGTTAATTATATATAAAAAAAAAATTAATTTTTAAACATTAAGAATTTATAAAAATATTTTTGTTAAACTTTTCTTAAATTAATTAAATTTTATTTTAATTTAAATTAAATTTTATTCAGAATGTACAATTAATTACATATTGAAAATATATACAAAAAATAAAATAAATAAAAATTAATTTCATTCTTCATTTTCATCTTCATAATAATCATCATCAGCATATTCTAATGCAAGTTCATCTTTTTTAATTGCTATATACTGTTTGTATAATCTTTGTTTACAAAATTCATAAAATTCAATTTCTCTAGTTAAATTCGCTGCAATTAGATCACGAACTTCTTGACTTATTGTTGGTTTATATGGATTACTATTTTTATTAACATCCTTTAATTCATCTATATTAGATAATATACAAATATATATTTATACACATCGATATTTCATAGTAATATATAAATCTGAATCCTCCATTTACGTAAAATTTTTTTAAATTCTTTTTTTTATCCCGAAATATCATAAATATTAAAAAATTAAATTAAATGTGTGAATTTCAATGTAACTTACAGTGATGCAACACGCAATACGTATTTTGACAATTTCAATCAAAACTACATTAAATTTCCAAACAAACCAATTCAAATTAAATTAAAATCATTTAGTTTCATTTTAAAAAAAAGTAGATGAAACTAATGGAACTAACATGAGAGTACATAGGGTAAATTCGCATATCTAATAAAGCTGTTAGGTTTAATTTAATGACGTAAATCGAGGTTCAGAAATATTTGTACATATATATTTCACTTACTATTATATAGATCTAATGCTCCTCTAAAATATCTTGGTATATAATGTTCTAATACGGTCAAAGTGATATTAGTTTCTTCCCAAGTTCCAACAACAGCATATTCTTCTTCAACACGCCTTTTAGCTATTTGCATTGGACCTACTTCATTCAATGGCCTAATATATTTTTGTTAGATTAAAATTTGGTATTAATTGTAGTTCAATATAATTTTAAATTATAAAAAAAAAAAAAATTTTATTCAGGAGATGAATGATGCAGTTTTTTTCTTGCTATAATAAATTCTCACTTAAATTTTGGAAACCAATTTCATATTGGTTTTGTTCATAGGGTATCGTATTAATTTAAATATTCAGAAAAGCACTTAAAACTAATATGGTTTAATTTTTTTTTTAATATTATATTTAAAATTTATAATAGTCGTTAAATTGTTATTTTAAGACTTATTTCTTTTAAATAAAGTCGAACTTAATATTAAAGGTTTTTAACGTTTTAGAAGCTTGAAATACTTGTTTGTATTGGTCGTGTACAATTGGTTGACTGACAGTTTAAGTTTCGGTTTGTAGTTTAAAAATTTAAATGTTTAAAAGTAGTTATTAGTTGATTAATTAAATAAATTTCGATGATTTAATCATTTATTTTTAATTATTATTATTTAAATATTAAATTTATATTTTGAGTGTTATATACAAAATCATTTCTTCTTAATTTTATCTTAAATAAAGTCGTCATCTCCAAATTCTTTTGCAATTTCATATTTTTTAATTGCAATATACTGCTTAAATAATCTTTGTTTTAAAAATTCATAAAATTCAATTTCTCTTGTTATATTAGCAGCAACAATATCTCGAACTTTTTGACTAACTTTTGGTTTATATGGATTCTGATTTCTAGCGGTTCCTTTTAATCGACCTATTTATATAATAAATTCATATTAAATGATTTTCTTTCATTGAATTTCAATAAAATGAGGCTTGCATTTCAGATCTAACTAAATAACTTACTATTGTATAGTCTTAAAGCCCCTTTAAAATATCGGGGTATATAATGTTCGAACACTGTTAAAGTAACATTAGTTTCTTCCCAAGTACCAACAACTGCATATTCTTCTTCAACACGTTTTTTAGCTATTTGTAAAGCTGCAAGTCCATTTAAGGGCCTGGAAGTTTTTTGTTTTTTTTTATATAATCATTCTAATTTTGTCTTTGATTTATATATCACACACACTTACATACAATTTTCAGCATCCATACCACAAAAAAATATTGTTTGACGAAATTGATCGTTACGTATTGTATTATTATCTGGTATAATTTGACATTCTCGATTGCCAGTTAAAACACATGTTTCAAAATCTTTTTTAACAAATTTTAAAGATGGCATTGCCAGATTACGGGCTTTTCGTTGTGCCAAAAAAATCCAAGGTGATCGTAAAAAATAAAACCAACTAATAATACGATCAACAGGATGTCGAAATAAATTTATATAAATTGGTTGTTTAAGATTATATTTTTTAAAATTTAAATAATTGACATGTTGTACAACTAATGATGGTGTTTCAACATTATCTATACGTTTAGCAAAATTTTTTTCTCGTATATCATTCATAGTTTTAACAATTGGTGAATTAATATTTTTATGTTTATAATTATTAATTTTTGATAAAATAAATATTAATTCAATTAGTTGTTCACTTCCAACTTTTGGAACACGATTAAATAAAATTTTATCCACTTCAGCTACTTTTGTATTATTAACATCATCTGGACTTAAAAATCTCAACTAAAAATTTAAAAGTTTTAAAAATTGTTTAGTTGATTTTTAAAATCATAAGAACTTTTGAAAACGTAATTGGAATATAATTGCGTTATTACGTTGAACGTTAGTAGAATTTTTGAAAAACGTTAAATAGAAAACAATTTAGTTTCACTTTGTAACCAAGCAGTTATCTTTTGAAGCTATAAGATAAAAGATTAGCTTTAAGATAAAAGATTCGAAGAAAGAATAAATAATTTAAAAAATTTACAAAGTATCTCTGAGCAAGAAAAGTTATAAAACCTATAAATACTTAAAAAGAAACAGAAGTGCCGAGCAAAATAAATAAACTTACACACATTCTTTAAGATTTTGTCCACAGAAAAATAAAATTTGTCGTGCTTGATCGTTACGATTTAAATCCAATTCACCTTGTATAAAGGAACATTCAGGATCACCATATAAAACACAATATGAAAAATCTTTATCAACAAATGCTTTAGTCGGTAAACTAACATTTCTTGTTTTAAATTCTCTTAAAAATAACCATGGTGATCTTAAAAAATGATACCAACTAATAACACGTTCAAGTGGATGTCGAACTGTATTCATATATATAGGTCTAGCAAAACCAAACTTTCTAAAATCCAAATAATTCATATGATGTGTTATAATAGTGTTTTCATGATAATTTGTAGTTATAAATTGTGCCGTTTGATATTCGAATTCAGTTGGCATAAATTTTACCATTGGTCCATCCAAATGAAACATATTAAAAAGATTTAGTTTCATCAATTGTTCTAATAATACGATCATGTTTTCACTGCCTGTTTTTGGTACTCTATTGTAAAACAATAAATTTCGATCAGCTACAATTGTGTTATTTATACTCCACGTATTGATAAGATGTAACTAGAACAAAATTCTTATGTATAATTTGTTTAAGAATGTCATTTTTAACTTTGCAAATGAATCTTGACACTTTTAGCTCCTTCATTATTAATTTTTAGCTTTTATTAACAAAATGCGGCCAATAAGCAATACTCTATTTTTTGATTACAAACATAACAGATATTAAAAATGTACATATATTTTGTACGACAATGATATGAAAAAGGGGCATTTATCATTTCATATGTATGTTAAATATGAGATTGTATACTTCAATAAGTATAATATACATTCTCTTCTATGGAATTATAAAATTTTTTAACATTTGCTACAAAACTGAATAATATTTAATAAACAATCCATACATTCTTAAATTATAATCTAATTCATTCCATCTCTAACACTTTAATGTTAATCATCCATTAAGTTTAAAAAAGAGAAAATCTAAGAATATTTGATAATACCATAACTTACAAACAGTCAGGTCCATTTTGACCACAAAAGAATAATGTTTGACGAAACTGATTGTTATCAATTTTCCGTGCTTCACCTTGTATCAAAGCACATTCTATATCTCCAGTTAAAACACATTCTTCAAAATCTTTTTTTACATGTTCAACAGTTGGTAACTTTGGCCATTTTAAAAACAGCCATGGTGAACGCATAAAATAAAACCAACTAATTAGTCTTTCAACAGGATTTCGAACAGTATTAAAATAAATTGGCCGTTTAGCACCATACTTATGGAAATCTAAATAATTAATATGTATTGCAATGACACTCGCTTCCGGTGCAGCTACAGCTTTTTCAACAGCATCCGCTTCTTCAGTTTCATTCATAGTTTTTTTAATTCCGTCCAAATTTAATTTAGCAAATTGAAATTTATTTGTAGGTTTTAATCTACCTATTAACAAATCCATCATTTCACTACCAGTTTTTGGAACTCTATTATAAAATAATTTATCAGTTTCAGCAATTTTTGTATTATTAAGATTCAGTGGATTAAGAGAATCAAGCTGAAATAAATTTTTTTTTTTTTTTTAATATCTATTTTGATTTAATAATTGTGTGAAATCAAAATACTTAAAATACAAATTAATAAAAGTTAATAACAACATATTAATTATGTATTTTGATATAAGCGCATATGTAGATCGTTTTCACTTAGCGTCATCTAGCACTATTAATGTTCAATCAATTTTTTTTTAAATTTTATTGCTGATAATTTATGATTGAAATGATAAAATGATATTGTTTGCCTTGAAGTTCCACTCGATGAATTAATTCTTAGTGTTGATGTATTTCATAATAAGAGTGGGATTTTTTAAAAATGCAACACCTAGCATACAGTACAAAATTAAAATAAACAATAAGATATTTTATAAGACATGTAATAAACATGTAATGAGATTTAAAATAAGTACAAAAAGTTTTTTAGTCTTTTGTTTAGTCCGCAGGGGCTCTAAGTGAAATCAGACTCAAAATTTGATCCAACGAACTTCTGAAAAGTTTGGACTACTACCAAAATTCTTCGTGTAAAAATTACAGAAAAGGTCTGTGAACATTCTGTAATCATTTCAGTAACAGTTTTACGTATTCCTTGATTAAGTTACTTATTAGTATTAGCAAATTTAGGATTATTATGATTTAATGAATATCAAAAGTTTTTGGAACTGCAGTATATTGGAGTTGATGATACAGATTTTTTCTAAAAATTTAGAAATTAATTTAATAACACTTACAAACAATCAACAGCATTTTGACCACAAAAGAATAACGTTTGACGAAATTGATTTTTATCATTTATTCTCGTTTCACCTTGAATCAGAAGGCATTCTGGATCTCCAGTCAAAACACATTGTTCAAAATCTTTTTTTACATTTTCAATAGTTGGTAATATTGGCCATCTTAAAAATAGCCATGGTGAACGCATAACATAGAACCAACTGATTAGTCTTTCAACAGGATTTCGAACAGTATTAAAATAAATTGGCCTTTTAGCACCATACTTATGAAAATCTAAATAATTTGTATGTTTTGCAATAACACTTGCTTCCGGTACTGCTACAGCTTTTTCAACAGCATCCGCTTCTTCAGTTTCATTCATAGTTTTTTTAATTCCGGGCAAATTTAATTTAGAAAATTCAAATTTATTTGTAGGTTTTAAACTATTTATTAATAAATCCATCATTTCACTACCAGTTTCTGGAACTCTATTATAAAACAATTTATCAGTTTCAGCAATTTTTGTATTATTAAGATTCAATGGATTAAGAGAATCAAGCTGAAATAGATTTATTTGTTTTGTTTTAATATCTATTTTGATTTATTAATTGTATGGAATCAAAATATTTAAAATACAAATTAATAAAAGTTAATAACAACATATTAATTATGTATTTTAATATAAGCGCATATGTAGATCGCTTTCACTTAGCGTCATCTATCATTATTAATGTTTAATCAATTTTTTTTTAAATTTTATTGCTGAAAATTTATGATTGTAATGATAAAATGATATTAGTTGCCTTGGAGTTCCATTCGATGAATTAAGTCTTAGTGATGATGTATTTCATAATTAGAGTAGTATTATTTAAGAATGCAACACGTAGTATACACTACAAAATTAAAATAAACAGTAAATGAGATTAAAATTAGGTACAAAAAGTTATAGAGTCTTTTGCTTAGTCCGAAACTACCAAAATTCTTCATATAAAAATTACAGAAATGGTCTGTGGCTTAAACAACCATTTATAAAAAATTACAAAATTTATACTTTGTAAACAATGTGTAATAGAATAACTAGTAATCAACTATACTTATTAAATTCATGAAAGATATTGTAGTAAATTAAATTTAGTTTTCTCCTTCTGGTATACAGCTGGTTGTCCACAATCTGCTGCTTCAGTTTCAACCCATTTTTGTTTTTAATACAAAATTGCTTCAAAGTTTCGATTTTACGATTAATACAGAAATCATTTCACTACCAGTCTTTAGTGTTCTTTTATCAAGTAATTTATGAGTATTAGCAACTCTAGTGCTATTATGATTTAATGGACATAAAAATTTTTTGGAACTACAATATACTGGAGTTGGTGATACAGATTTTTTCTAAAAATTTAGAAATTAATTTAATAACACTTACAAACAATCAACACCATTTTGACCACAAAAGAATAACGTTTGACGAAATTGATTCTTATCATTTGTTCTTGTTTCGCCTTGAACCAAAAGACATTCTTGATCTCCAGTCAAAACACATTCTTCAAAATCTTTTTTTACACTTTCAATAGTTGGTAATTTTGGCCATTTTAAAAATAACCATGGTGAACGCATAAAATAGAACCAACTGATTAGTCTTTCAACAGGATGCCGAACAGTATTAATATAAATTGGACGTCTAGCATAGTATTTATGAAAATCTAAATAATTAATATGTGGTGCAAAAACAGCTCCTTCACGTGCTGCAGCAAGACTTTCAACATATTCTCTTTCATCAGTTTCATTTAAGGTTTTTTTTATTCCGTCTGGTAATTTGAAGCCCAAAAATTCAAAATTATTTCTAGTTTTTAAGTTTTGTATCAATAAGTTCATCATTTCACTACCAGTTTTTGGTACTCTATTATAAAGTAATTTATCAGTTTCAGCAATTTTTGTATTATTAAAATTCCATGGAGTTATGGAATCAAGCTGAAATAAATTGATTTTGTTTTTTAAAAACTTTGTGTTTATTTGATTTAAAACATTGAATTTAAAATTAAAAACCACAGAAGGTCATGACAAACATCACTGCATATTTTTTCCATTGTCAAAAGCTTACATCAGTTTTAGCTAGTTTTATTAAGCAACAATAATTTTTTTTAAATTGTATTTAATTACTGCTAAGGTTTGATGTATTATACATATATATAAAATATTATGAATAGTTTTCTAAATTCGATGCACTATTTAATGAGTATTGCATTTCGGCTGTCGATAGGCTTTTTGTATAGAAATTAAATCATAGTTTGCTAACTAATATAATACAGACTTTATATTAATATCATTTTCAGTACTTCAATTTTATATGACAAAGTCTTTAAATATTCAATTATTATTTGAGCAACACTACCATCTTATAATTCATTTTAAAATCTTTAAATGTTTAGGGAAAATTACATTTAAAACAATAAGCACTTACAAGCAATTTACACCATTTTGACCACAAAAGAACAAAGTTTGACGAAATTGATTCCTATCTTTTGTTCTTGTTTCTCCTTGAATTAAAAGACATTCTGGATCTCCATTCAAAACGCATTCTTCAAAATCTTTTTTTACATGTTTAATAGTTGGTAATTTTGGCCATTTTAAAAATTGCCATGGTGAACGCATAAAATAGAACCAACTAATTAGTCTTTCAATAGGATGCCGAATAGTATTTAAATAAATCGGACGTTTGGCACCATACTTATGAAAGTCTAAATAATTAATATGTTTTGCAATAACACTTGCTTCCGGTACTTTTACAATTTTTGCAACAGCATTCGCTTCTTCAGTTTCATTCATAGTTTTTTTAATTCCTTGCAATTTTAATTTAGAAAATTTAAATTTATTTGCAATTTTTAATCTATTAAGTAATAAATCCATCATTTCACTACCAGTTTTTGGCACTCTATTATAAAATAATTTATCAGTTTCAGCAATTTTTGTATTATTATAATTTATAGGATTGGTCGTATTGAGCTGAAATAAATTAATTGTAGTTTTGTGAAAATCATGACGCATAAATGTCAATTTATTTATTCATGATTCTTCATGCCCGTTCGATAAACAAGTATTAAACAAGTAGAATTTTATTATTTAAATTTATTATTGTATTTATTTAAAACATTCTTAATTTTAATTACAATCAGAGTTTTTGATTAAATCATAGAAAAATGTTCATTAAAAATTGTAAAAATTACTAACTTGAAAATTTAATTTAATATATTCTCGTACTAGAATCATAGCATGTGTAATCATGTATAACGTTTAAAATGTTTATATACACAAATGTTTCCAAAAGTTGAATATGCAGTATTGCTAAATTATGCAGGTTACGTGTTAAAAATGTTTATATACAGAAATGTTTCCTAAGTTTTGTATTCAGTATTCCGAAATAATGTAGATATAAATTACGTGGATAATATTGAGTATTCTTTGTATATAGACATTTGTTATCTGCTCAAGTTATTTTGACAGATAGTTTTTCAATGTAGTAATTCATTTTGTATTTTGTATTTGAATCTTCGCTAACTATTTTTGTAAATTAAAGGCCTAAGTCTATACTTTTTAAATATTTTAAATAATATTATTTATACATGTATTTATACGTATGTTTTAATACAAATGCATATGAAATTAAATAAATTTTTATTTAAATAAGGGATCCAAAGGAATCACTTACAAATATAATCATTTGTTCTTTTGATTTTTTTTTTAATAAAAAGTAAATTTACTAAAACTTAAAAAAACTGTAATTTTGAAAGCCAATTTTATTAGACATAAAATTCTTAAATATCTTGTAAAAATTTTGTAAAATATATACTATACTAATTAATTTTTTATTTTTTAATTAACACAATTCTGATCATATATAAAAATTATTAATTAAATGATTAATATTCAATTTACAAACTTACATACATTCTTCATAGTTTTGTCCGCAAAAAAATATTGTTTGGCGAATTTGATTATTATTTATATCAATGTCACCTTGTTTTATAACACATTCTGGATCTTCAGTTAAAAAACAATTTTCATAATCTTTTCTCATAAAATCTTGAGATTGTAGTGTTCGATTATGTTTTCTTGATTGTTCTAAAAATATCCATGGTGAACGTATAAAATAAAACCAACTAATAATACGATCAATTGGATTACGTATTGTATTTATATATATAGGACGTTTCAGATTGAATTTATGAAAATCCAAATAATTTATATGTTCTGTAATAATTCTATTTTCACCAGTGAAATTAACAATTATAGCATGACTTTGTTCATCTGTATAATTCATAGTTTTTAAAATTGGACCATTATAGTTTTTATGTAAAAAATTATTATATTTTGATAATTCTTTAATAAGTAATATCATATTTTCACTTCCAGTTTTTGGTACACGATTATAATAAACTTGATCAATTTCTCCAACATCGGTGTTATTTAGATCAATAGTATTTAATGATTCTAACTAAAAATTAATTGGATTTTTATATATTATTTTCGATTAACATATGGAAAATAAACAATTTAAGCATTATGATGAGATCAGATCCAATTGTTAATTTGAAATTTTTCTCTTAAAAGTTTTTTAAAAAAAATTTTTGAACAAATTTAGACATTTAATGTTTATTTTCCAAAAATTAGTTTAAAATTATTTTAATCAATATGTCTAGTAATTAATTAATATGAATTCTAGTTTCATAATAAAATTTAGAAATTTAATTATAGCTTTCTATTGTATGTTCAGATCTCGTTATTGTATAAATTAATTTGTTAAAAGAGTGAAACTATCAAGATATTGATATTATACAATATTGTATAGCCTAATATATTTTTATAGATTTTCTATAGATGCAGTGGAAGGAATGCATTCTATGATGGATCGTCCGTCTTTTTACATTCCGAAATTTGTATGTGGTCCTAAATTGATATAGGGCTTGGGCAAATTATTTTCTACTTTTTGGTCTTTTTGTTTAATCATTCGATAAAAAAAGTCTATAATAAAACAATATTTGCTTTATTGCTAAATGCAAAATATTATAATGAAAACAATAATTTCTATGGAAAATAATCATCCTAAAATAATGCAAAAATTGTTAATTTAAATCAACTTTTCAGAAGATATGAAAGCATGCAAAAGAAGATCTCGGCGGCGTATTTGTTAAGTCCCTGGCTTCTCAGGTAAGGATTAACCATAATCAGATGTTTTTTTTTTCAAGATAAATTTCTGAAAGAACTTGTTTTCATTACATATTTCCTTACAATCAAATATAAAAATAGTATAAGATAGTTAAATAAATTTAAAACGAGGAGGAGTGTAGTAGAGTAGACTGTGCCAACTCTGGGATACCCGTATGACCGTAACATATACATTATATCATCAGGTTAATTACTTTTGGCAAAATTTCAAACATACAGTTTTATTAGTTGTATTGTAATGCTCATATAAAAGAAGAAGTTGTATGGCAGCTACTCGAACCCTCTGCAGTAGACCAACCAAATTTTGCAAAAATTTTGTTCATTACACTAAACTATTTTTAACAAAGTTTCAGACACCCAGCTGTAAGTGTTACAGAGTAATACTCATATAAAAAAAGAAGTTGTATGGCAGCTACCCGAACCTACCCGGACCAAAATGGCTGGATTTAAATAGCGATAACGGCTATTGCCAAAAAACGAATTTGCGAAAATTTCAAGCAACTAATAATTAAATAGTCATTTAGGATCTAGCTATGTTTAAAATTTAAAGTCTCCAGCACATCAGAAAGCTAAATTAAAATTAATTAAAAATTTTGTACCTAAGAGATAAACAAGAAAGTGGGCAATTAAAAACCTTTTAAAACGGAACAAGTTATTGACATAAGAAACAAAAAATTTATTGTAAAATGTTAAATAATATTAAACTTACAAGCATTCAAATTTATTTTGGCCACAAAAGTATAATGTTTGTCTAAATTCATCATTTCTCATTTCCATGCTACCTTGTATTGTACTACACTCTTTATCATGACTTAACACACAAGAGTCAAAATCTTTTCGCATATATTCTTCGGATGGTAAAGTTCGATTGAGTCTTTTTGATTGTTTTAAAAATATCCACGGTGATCGTACATAATAAAACCAACTTACGGCACGATCAATTGGATTCCGAACAGTATTCATATATATGGGACGTTTCAAATTAAATTTATGAAAATTTAAATAATTTATATGTTGTGTTATAATTGTACTTTCATTAGTATCAGAAATAACTATGGCACAATTTTGTTCTTCTGTTTCATTCAAAGTTTTGACCATCACAAAATCGTAATTTTTATGTAAAAAATTATTATATTTTGATAGCGCTCTAATAAGTAATATCATATTTTCACTTCCGGTTTTGGGTGCACGATTATAAAAAACTTGATCAATTTCTCCAACATTGGTCTTATTAAGTTCAAAAGTATTTAATGATTCTAACTAAAATATATTGAATTTTTATTGTATTTAATTAATATATTAATATTAGTTAATTTAAGCATGATGACGAGATCAGATCCAATTTATAATTTGAAATTTTTCTCTTCAATATATTGAAAAGATTTTTATCAAAGTTTTTTAAACAAATTTAGTCATTTAATATTTATTTTCCATAAATATTTTTAAATTATATAAATGATAGTAATTAATTATAGTAAATTAAAACAAAAAATCCAGTTTAAAAGGCAAATTAAAAAAAAATTTTGGGAACAAATGGTGTGTCAGGATTAAGATATTAAATATATAGTATGTTAACAGATTAAAGCACTCCAGACGGCCATTTTATACTGCATTTGGTTTCTAAATTATAATTTACATTTTAGATTTAAGTTATTTAAATTTTGAATTAAGTTTTTGGCCATGGAAGATCTTAACAATATAAATACAATGAAGAATGAAATATGACTGATCGTTGATCTTGATCAATACTTTTTTGTTTTTCATAAGATACAATTTGAAAATTGTTAAGTACAACGCTTAATATTAAATATTAAATTTTAAAAAGACAAAAAAAAGCTAAACATCTCTAATTTTTTTCTTTTTGAATATTAAAAAACTTACAAGCATTCAATTCTATTTTGGCCACAAAAGTATAATGTTTGTCTAAATTCATCATTTCCCGTGTCCATACTACCTTGTATTGTGCTACATTCGTTATCTTGAGTTAAATAACAAGATTCAAAATCTTTTCGCATAAAATCTTGAGATTGAAGTGTTCGATTATTTTTTCTTGCTTGTTTTAAAAATATCCATGGTGATCGTAAGTAATAAAACCAACTCATGGCACGATCAATTGGATTACGAATAGTATTCATATAAATAGGACGTTTTAAACCAAATTTTTGAAAATCTATATAATTAATATGTTCAATAACTGCATATTCTTCACCATATTCATCTACAGCTTCTGCATGCTCTTTTTCTAAATCATAATCCATTGTTTTCGCAATAAATGTATTTATAACTTTTACTCTAAAATCATTTATTTTAGATACTTCTCTTATTAATAGAATCATCATTTCACTGCCCGTTTTTGGAGTACGATTATAATAAATTTTATTTATATCCCCAACATTTGTATTATTAAGATCGGAAGCTTTAATTGAATCCAACTAAAAAATGTTTTATGTATATGTTTTTGAAATTAAAGATATTTATTTTTAATATGAAGCTAAAGCTGAAGCTTTGTGAGATCAGATCCAGTAACTTATACTATTAATATAATACTTTAAAAGAAATTTAATGAAATTTTTCTCCCTTTAATTCTTATACATATTATATAAAAATTTTATGAACTTGTAATTAATTTAATGTAATAAATTAAATCTAAAATTTCAATTGAACTTTAAAATTGGCAACTTTTTTGAGAGTCAAGTGAGAATTTTGTAACAAGAAAATAATAAATCATACAAAAATATCAACTCCTTCAATGGTAGAAACTTAACTTACATGCATTCATCTTTATTTTGTCCACAAAAATATAAAGTTTGACGAAATTCATCATTTCCATTTCCAGTACTACCTTGTTCTGCTTGGCATTCTTCATCACCGGATAATACACAATCTTGAAAATCTTTTCGCATAAAATCTTGTGATGGAATTGGGCGATTTTTTTTTTTATTTTGATTTAAAAATATCCATGGTGATCTTAAATAATAAAACCAGCTAATAGCACGTTCGAGGGGTTCACGAACTGTATTTATTAATATTGGTCGTTTTAAATTAAAATTATGAAATCTTAAAAAATTAGAATGTTCTACAATTACTATATTTTCACCGGCTGCATTAACAGCTTCTGCGTGTTCTTTTTCCGTTTCAATATCCATAGATTTTTTGATTTTTGTGTTGAAATTTTTTACATCAAAATTATTAATTTCAGATATTGTTCTCATTAAAAAAATCATATTGGAACTGCCGGTTTTCGGGACACGATTATAATAAATTTGATTATATTCTGCAATAGCAGTATTATTAAAATCC
This sequence comes from Dolichopus griseipennis, assembly GCA_963082915.1. Classification (NCBI taxonomy): domain Eukaryota; kingdom Metazoa; phylum Arthropoda; class Insecta; order Diptera; family Dolichopodidae; genus Dolichopus; species Dolichopus griseipennis. The sequence continues at coordinate 85,054,379 of OY720443.1, forward strand.
CAAGAGTTAATGGAACTTAACTAAAATAAATTATTTTCTGATTTATGTAAAATATTTTTTTGAAAGTGTTTAACAAGAAAGTGTACAATACAAGAATAATAAATTATCAAATTAGCAAATTTTAAGCATCTGTGTTTTGACATTGTTTGAAATGGTTATGAAATTTTTCTTTAAAATTTTAACATAATTTTGAATTAAGTCATTTGTCTCTGAGTTGGTAAGATTTCCGATTTAAAAAAATTCAATTGGCAATTTAAAATAGTTCTACTGTGAACCAGTGACGTAGCATTAGAAAAGCTAATTCAAGATATATTCCAATGACACTAAAATTATATTTGAATTTTATATAATTTTTTATAATTTATTATTATTTTTATTATAAAGTAGTACAACTTTTTTTTAAAATATATTAAATTTAACGAAATTAATATTTAAAGAATGTATTTTGGTCATAGTCCGTTATTTAGTAATGCAATAAACTTCGTTTCGTAATGGTCGTTGTAATTGTTTTAGAATAGGACAAAGAGAAATAAGAGACCTAAATATTGGTGACTAAGTATTTAAACATTTGGTATAAAAACCCGGAGCGTACTTACTATCTTTAACAAAATATATTAATAGTTTTTCCATTAAAAGAAAATTAATTTTTCTGGGGCAGTTCTTTTACAAATATAAAATATGACATTAATTAGACTTTAAATTGTTCTTTAGTGACTAAAAATGTTCAAAAATACTTATACATCATATAATAAATATACAATTGGTATAAATTAATTAATAAATATTATACAAATTTTTTTAATAAAATAATAAAAATGCGCTACGCCACTGTTTAAATTTTTAAAGTTTTGAAAAATACCAATATTATTATGTTTTCTTTAAAAATGTAATTTTTTAATTAAAACTAGAGAAAAATTTCATATTTCTTTCAATTATATTCGATTTGATCTCGTGTAACGTGTTTAGAACAGTGATCAACAAAAATTTGCTTGCAAAAATTTATAAAATAGAAAATTAAATAAAAGTCTTTTAATTTTATAAGCGGCTTTTTTTTTAATACGATTAATACGAATAAAGCTGAATAACTCACACATCAAAATATTAACAAACCAATTACATAATGAATACCAATTTGGAAATTTTATGGTATTAAAATGATTGTTTTTTTTTTGGATAAAATGTATTTGGGAAAATGAATACAATTTGGATAAAATTTTATGGCTTTATTATATAAATTTAAGAGTAAGATTTGATGAATTCGAAAATCTTTGCTAAAATAATAAAGTAATAGAAATTAACAAACATCAAAATATATACTAAGTCAGAAAATTTTTAATTTAATACTTTTACATTTTTTTTAAAACAAAAGTCATTAAATTATTCTTAAATTAAAAAATAACCAAATTACTAAACTTCTAATTCATTTTTATTATTTTCTTGAGAAAAAGTTTGAGGCGAATCATTTTTTACTAAACTTATATACTGTTTAAATAGTTTACGTTTACAAAATTCATAAAAATCAATTTCATATGAAAATTTTTTCTTTAAAATTTCCATAACGTCATCTGCTATCGGATGTTTGTATGGATTTTCCAAATTTTCCTTAATAAATGCTATAAGAAGTAAAATTGAACAATTCAAATGTATTGTTTATTAGTAAATAATTAGTCTTACTATAATATAAACTGGTAGCACCCCGAAAATAACCTGGTATAAATTTTTCTAAAACTGTTAATGTTGCATTTCTATGATCCCATGTTCCAACAACAGCATATTCTTCATCAACAATTTTTTTAGCTTGTTCAAAAGCCCATTCAGAATTAAGTGGTCTACACATATATAGTAATTTGAATAAGTCATAATATACAAATTTAAAATAAATTAAAATTGTTTGAATATTCAATTGAAAATTTTTTATTACTTACAAACAATTTTTTTCATTTCCACAGAATGTCATTAGTTGACGTGGCCAATCATATTCATTATTTTCAATTGAATGTAATTCATATTTACATGGTGGTAATTCTTGTCTTACACAATCATTAAAATCCAAATCATACCATGAACGATTCAAAATATTTTTAATAGCATTTGATGTATTCTGTTTCTGGCCAAGAACAATAGATTCTCTAATATGATAAAATGAACTATGAACTCTTTCAATTGGATTACGTACCATATTAATATAAATTGGTTGTGGCAAATCAAATGATGTAAAATTAATATAATTATAAAAATCAACATAAACAGTACGTAGTATTTGTGGTATTTCAGCAATTTCTTCAGCTAATTTTTTTTGCTTTTGTTTTTTTATTTGAAATGGCTGAAAATCTGGTTTATTGGCAATTGGTTCTTCGATAATTTTAAAATCATTTAAATTACCCAAATATTCAAAAAGTTTTAATAATGTTTCAGTTCCAGTACGTGGTATACGATTAAAAAATACTAAATCCATTTTAGCTTTAACTGTATTATTCAATTTTTGTGCAGTTAATTTTTGAAGCTGTTAAAAATGGATTTTAATATGTAACAATAAATGTTAATTAGACACAAAATAAAAAAAAACGACATATATAATTATATAAGAGGAGGAGGAAATATCGCAACTCATAGTAGACAGTAATACCTATACTCTAAGAGGAAAAACATTAAGGAAGTAAAAAAAAAATGTTAATTTCGAGCATTGAAGTTTTATTTAAAGAAAAGAGTCTATAGAAAAATCTTATTCTAATTAAATTTATTTTTTATTATTTAATTTTATTGCTATATATTGTTTATATAAACGCTGTCTACAGAATTCATATAATTCAAATTCTTTTGTAAAATTTGGTCTTAATAAATTTTTAATCTTTTCACTTGTTTTTAATTTCCATGGATTACTATTTTTAATATTTTGATGTATACCAGTATAATCCACTAAAAAAAATTTTGAATAATTAATATTTAAAAAAAAACTCAATAAATTTTTTTTAAATTTACAATAATATAATGCAGTTGCTCCTTTAAAATATCTTGGAATATACGTTTCTAATACTGTTAATGTTATATTAACATCCTCCCATAAACCGACAACAGCATAATTTTTTTCAATATTTTTTTTAGCTAATTGTAATGCTGCATCTGTATTGAATGGTCTAAAACATATTTATATACGTATATATTGATTACATTTTTTTTTTTTTTTTAAATATTATTGAAAACCTACATACAAATTGGATCATGACCACAAAAAAATAATGATTGTCTACGATAATCACCACGTCCTTCATGATAATATGAACCTGGATCATATACACATTCTGGATCTTTTTCTAAAACACAATTTTCAAAATTTTTTTTATAAAATTTTTCACCTTCTATTCTTTTTATTGGATGAAATCTTTGTGTTAATATTGCATACCATGGTGTTCTTCTATAATAATACCAACTAATAACACGTTCTATTGGATCTCTTATCATATTAATATAAATTGGTTTTTTAAAATTATATTGTTCAAAATTAATATAATTAACATGCATAACATATGCTGTACCATCTTCATAATCATTTAAATTTTTTGCTAATTGTTTTTGTTTTTCAGGTTTCATTAAAGGTATTATTTGTTTTGATGGTGGTTCACGTATCAAATCAAATTGATTTAATTTTCCTAATTCTTTTAATAAGCTAATCATTGTTTCACTACCAGTTTTTGGTACACGATTATAAAATAAAATATCAATTTCAGAAATTGTTGTTTTATTTAATTTAGATGGTAACAAATTTCTAATCTGAAAATTAGCAAATTTTTAAAGAGAAATTGCAAAAAAAAATGCTTTTATTAAAATAATTATAAAGATCTGTGACATCGTCTGCATGAGAATTCTAAAAAGACTTAAAAATAATCTGGCTAAAGCCTAAAAAAGGTTTCAGGGTATATTTTCTGTCAAAATAAATCTTAAATCATAATTAATTCATACTTCTTGAAATACTGTACGTCCAGTTTATAAATTTGACATGTGACAATTATATTGATTTTGACAATCGTACTAAAATCATAAAAGTACTTAAAATTTGTTGTTGTTTTTTTTTATTATTTTGACAATTGACATTATTTGGAAAATGTAATGTTTGTTCAGAACGGTTTTTAAAATTAAAATTAATTATATATAAATTATAAAAAATGAATAAAATTTATTATTTTTATAATCAATAATATAATTAATAAATAAAATTAAATTAAAAATACAATTTTGAAAGTAAATAGCCTTTGATCAAGGTTCTTTTTACTATTAGCTAAATAATGGAAAATTAATCTAATTATTTTTTTCTTAATGAATGGTGTCGAAAGAGGTCTAATGTCAAATATGAAGACATTAAATTTAAAAATATATTTTGGGAAGAAATTGTGATTAATAATACAACTAAATAGTATTAATTTAAAAACAAATTAAATCAGTTAATTACTAATATAACTTCTTAAATAAAGACAATTCTCAAATATCCCATATAATCTAAAGTAACTGAAGAAGGTTTTTAGTAGTGATTCATTTTAAAAAACTTTGTCACAGATTTATAGAATTAGTATTAAATTCGAAAACGTATATAATCATTTTTGTCATTATTGAAATGCTGCATTTTAACCATTTTTAAAATTAATTAATATATAAATCAAAGTACCTTTGAAAGATTAATAAAAGAAAATGAAAGTACAAGCAAGTACATTTTTTTGTTCATTTTAATATTTTTTTTTTTAAATAAAATTTATTAGGAACCAAGAAATAAAAAATAATTAAACAATAAAAATTCATATTTAAAAAAAAAAAAGGAATTAATTAAAAATTATTCTTCTTCAAAATCATCATTATTTCCATTTAATGTGTTGACATATGTTTGACCATTCAGAACATTACTTTCATCACTGCCATCATCTTTATCATTTTTTACATTTTTTATATTTTGATCTGGACTCATATTTGCATCTGCAACACCTAAATCTTCTTTTGGTATTTGTACATCTAATTTAATAGCATTATATTGTCTGTATAAACGTTGTTTACAGAATTTATAAAATTCAATTTCATTTGTAAAATTTTTTTTAAGAATTTCCCGGACATCATCACTTATATGTTTTGTTACATTATTTCGATTAATTTTAGACAATTGATCCTTCCCCACTTTTGGTTTTTTATGAAATATTTATAAATAATAAAGAAAAATAGAATTTAATTAAAATCGAAAATATTTCATTAATTAAAAACGACAGCTTAAATTGTTGTAAGAACTTTTATCAAATATTCGAAATAAATTTTTAAAAGTAGAAGCTACAACTTCCATTAAGGTTAGAGTTCTATTCTAGAATTTTAAAACTATTGTAATTGGGATCACTATTTTGATTAAAGTATTGGTTATTAAACAATCTTTCAATAAAAATTCTTACTTTCGATTTAAAAAAAAAAAACCATTATTTTTAAATTTAAAAATTTCAATTAATATCTTACAATGATATGCAACTGAAGCATGTCTGAAAAATTTCGGTATATAATGTTCTAAAACTGCTAATGTCATATTTGTATTCTCCCATGTTCCAACAACAGCATAATCTTCTTCAACAGCTTTTTTAGCTTTTTGAAGGGCAGTTACAGAATTAAAAGGTCTTTGGATAACAAAAAAAAAAATAAAAAATATTTTTAAAATTAGCGTCATTCCATAGATGAATTTTGGTACAAATATTAATGAACAACACTTACTGACATGCTGGTTTTGATTGTCCACAAAAGAATAACGTTTGACGTCTATGATCACCAACAAAATCTTTACTTGCATTTTGTACAAATTGACAATATTGATTGTTGGTTTTAACACATGTATCAAGACTCATGTTCATAAATTCATCGTCTGGTGTTTGTATATTTTTATCAACTTTTGCTCTTAAATCATTATAATACCAATGACTTCTTATATAATAATGCCAACTAACAACACGATCAATTGGATCACGTATTAAATTTATATAAATTGGTCGTGGCATATCCATTTTAGTAAAATTCAAGTAAGCAACATGCATTGAAAATGTTGAAGGTTGTTGTTGTGAAGCAATTTGAATAGCCAATTCAATTTGTTCTTTTGGTTGTAGTAATACAGTTTCATGTTTTCTTCCAGGTGATTGATTTGTATTAAAACCATTTATTTTTGATAAACGTTTTATTAGCTCCATCATACTTTGACTGCCCACTTTAGCAGCACGATTAAAAAATAATATTTCAATATCAGATTTGCGTGTATTATTGAGACGATAACTTTCTGAAACTGCAGTAGGTTTTGGTTTTTTAACAAAAGTTTTTTTTGGCATAACAAATCTTTTGTGCTTCTTTGAATTCTGACTTTTTTTCATGAGATTTTTATGAAAATTTCTATGATGTCGTTCATAATACGTTGGATTGTCATTTTCATTGAATGGATGACGCTATATTATCATAAAAATAATTTGTTTAGAAAACTTAAATAGAATGTTTGTTTTTGAACCGTATAAGGTGTTGTTGCAATGTCCGACATAGGAAAGTTATGTAGAATATAAAAGAAGAAAGCTGAAACTAAGATATAGAAGTTTCGTTTTATAGGAATAGTTTTTGATAAAAGTTCTCACACAATGACTGTTTAATACAAATTAAAAATTAAATCGATTAAGAAAAATATCGAAACTTACGGTAATATGTTGCTGTAGCATGTTTGAAAAATTTTGGAATATAATGTTCTAAAACAGCTAAAGTTATATTACGATCTTCCCATGTACCAACTACAGCATATTCTTCTTCAACAGTTCTTTTAGCTCTTTGTAAAGTTATTTTAGAATTAAAAGGCCTTTTTTTTAAATAAAAATGTAAAACGTTAAATAAATTTATTTAATACAGGGTTTAAAAAATGGACTATGTAAATAACTTACAAGCAAGTAGCTTTTGAGTGACCACAATAGAATACTGTTTGTCTTCTGTGATCTCCATGTAAAGTTTGAGTACCTTGTTCATAACGACAAAGTTTATTATTACTCTTAACGCACGTATCAAAACTCATATTCATAAATGTATCATTAGGGGTTTTAATATTTTTATCAATTTTTTCACGCATTGTACTATAATACCATGGTGTACGTATATAATAATGCCAACTGTTAACTCTTTCAATTGGATCTCTAACTAAATTAATATAAATTGGTCGAGGAAGTTCTAAACTAGTAAAATTTAAAAATGCAACATGCTTGGAATAAACTGTTGGTGTATTAAGTGATGCAATTTCAATTGCTAATTCAGTCTGCTGTAATGGTCCAATAAGAACGGTTTCAAATTTTTTTGCAGTATCTCTTGTTGTTTGATAACCATTAATGCGACCTAATCTAGTCATTAATTCCATAAGAGTTTGACTGCCAACTTTCGGGACACGATTAAAAAATATTATGTCCATTTCTGCTTTTCTAGTGTTATTCAGAAGATCAATTTCTGAAAGTTTTGGTTTTACTGTTGATGATTGCATTGTTCTAGAAGGCAATTTTATACGTGGATTTTGATTAATTCCAGTTGTTAGCTATGTTTTGGAAAAAGATTTTTCAGATAAAAGAACGTTATCATATATTATAATTGAATATTTCCGAGATTCCGAGGATTGTGTTGCATTGACAGGACAAAATCTCAAAGAAAAAGTTGCAAATGTTTGTTAATAAGAAGATAATCTAATAGGATATTCTACATTAATAATAAAGATATAATATTTTAAATTATTTTAGAATACAAACATGCAGTAAAGATTTGTTGTGGTGGGGGAAATAGTAAAGATGTTTAGATATTATATTTGATTGCATACTTTTAGGAAATGCTTAATGAAACAAAAATTACATAATATATGTAAATTTCTTTAATGAATAAATATCAAAAATAAAAGAATAAAAGTAAAATTTAATATATATATATATATATTTAGATATTTTTTTTAATAAAAATAGTGATCATCGATTTTTCTTTCTTCTAACAGCACAATGTATTGTTTATATAAACGTTGCTTGCAAAACTCGTAGAATTCCATTTCTCTTGTAATATTTTTTCTTACCATATCTTTAACATATTCTGGTATAGTTGGTTTAAATTTATTTTTATTCTTTTCCTCAAATGTATCTTTATATTCTGGATAAAATATATTTTTGATTATTAAATAATAATTAAATGGGAAAAAGAAATTTGTTTAAGTACATTTTGCAACAAAGAGATTCAATTATTTAATCAAAATATACAAGTTAAAATTTATTAAACGATAGATTAAAGAAAATAGTTATCTATCGAAAATTAGTATAAGTTGAATCAAAGCTGAAAGAATGGTGGGACACCATATAGAATTATGGAGAGTATTAACGGCTTGTTTTGTCTTCGTTAAGTATTCTTGGATCATATCACGAGAAAATTGATTTACGAACCGAATCGAAATATTGTAAAGATTAATTAGAAATCCAAAGGATAATAGTAGAATCGCTAATTTATAGATGTCTCAAAACAAAATAAACTTAATTATTGAACCAACCGACTTTAATGCATAATATAATACTATGACAAAACCGATGCACGATTTCTAGAAGATTTTTTGCAATAATGTACTAAAAAATTTCCTATCATAAAACTTCAAATAAAATAAAATCTTACTGTGATAATATTGCAGTGCTCCTTTGAAATATCTTGGAACATAATGTTCTAATACACTTAAAGTAACATTTGGTTCATCCCAACTTCCTACAACAGAATATTCTTTTTCAACATTTTCTTTTGCTCTTTGTAATGCTCCCAATGTATTTAATGGCCTTTATTTATGTTTTCCAAAAACATAAAAATATAAGAAGAGAACAAGAGTAGAAAATATAATATATACGTATGTATTTGGAATTCAAAATTAATTGAAAAAAAAAAACCAACCAATTAGTTGAAAAATTTTAACTCACATGCAGACTTGTTTATCTTGCCCACAAAAGAATAATGTTTGACGTCTATGATCAGAACCTTCCCAACTACCTTCAATATAATTACATTCTTTGTCATTTGGATCCATAACACAATCTTCAAAATCTTTTTTAATCCACTTAACATCTGGTAATGGATAATCTTTATGTAATGTAACCATTTCAATGTAATACCATGGTGCACGTACATAATAATACCAACTTATAATACGTTCAACTGGATCCCGTACTAAATTAATATATATTGGTTTACCATAACCTAATTCTCTGAAATCAACATATGCTGTATGTTTAGAGTAAATGGAACCTGGAGGATTTTCTAATATATCTGTTATAAATTCATCTAATTGTGTACTATTCATTAAAACTTCTTCATTCATTTTTGGTTTATCACGAACAGCAGCATAACCAAGCATACTACCAAGTGATTTCATTAACATCATCATTGATTGACTACCAACTTTTGGTACTCGATTAAATATTAAATAATCGATTTCAGCATTTCTTGAATTATTCAATTGACTACATGATAATGTATACAACTGGAAAAGTTCTCATTTGATTTTTATATATTTCATTATAAATACAAAAATTTTTTTTTTTTGTAGGCACATTTATAGTTACCATTTCATTATAAAGCAACAAATTAAACGTTTTTTATATACGAGTATATGTATTTATGCATAAAATTGTACTCCTTCCATTTAACGAGAATGTAGGTTTATTCATCTGATTTCAATGATATAAAATAAAAATTTATTTGCTGGCACATAAGACATAATGTTATAACATTGTGAAGCACGAATTTTTAATATGAATTTGTAAAATAAATAACAAAGTTTGATGAAATCGAATGTTGTAATGTTCTATAAAAATATTGCTTATTAAAATTTTTAATGGACAAAGGATTTAAAGTTATCTATTAAGCTTTAGAGATTTGTTTCCCTAAATTTTTCTAATAATTCTACTTGTTTACTTGTTTCGAACGAACATTTTGTATAAATCTCAATTTTAAATTGTTTTCATACCATGGTAAAAAACATATTAATTACTATATTAAAGATTTCTAAAAAACCAACCCATAATTTCCAGAAGATGAAGTTTACACAAGAAAAAAAGGAAAAAAAAGGAATTAGGAAATAAACTTTGTAAATGTATAAAATTTGAATCAGTTAAAAATAAATGTTTATTGAAGGACAAAAAGGGAAGGCAGGAAGAGGAAGAGATTAAAAATTAAAAAATTAAAGTTTAGAATATAATCAAAAATATCATTTAAATGAACGTAACTTAAAGGTAACAGATGAAACTGAAGCTGATATAAAACCTTATTCTTTAACTTTTTAAGTTTGCCTAAATGTATGCAATTTTATATATGCTTTAATTTCAATTAATAGCCAAATGGGCCTAATAGCTGAGGATAATATTAAAATTACTTAAAATTTTTATGTAATATTAAAAATCTAAATAAATTAAATAAACTTTAAGGAACTAAATAGGTGCTGTAAAGTTAAATAAGGCTAAATACAATATCCATGCTAATTAAAAATTAGATAAACAGACAATTAAAATAAAATTTTGAATAAAAGATATTCGAATATTTTTTTAATTTATAATAATCAAAAGTCCGAAAAAAATTAAATACAGATTAGTGAAGACTTGTATTTATTTCATATTTTTCTAGTTTCAAATGTAGTTCAATATAATTAATAAATATTTCAAGAATTCTCATTTACAATCATACAATGTGATAAGTGAGTGAATCTGCTTTCATTTTCAGTTGTGGAATTTAAATTTATGTTTTCTTATGGTATAAACTAATACGGAATCAATTATAAATTATATTTTATTGGATATGATCTGAAAAGGATTTGAACCCGAGACTTTTGAATTGAAAAGCCGCCACTCTAAACACTGAACTATCAGCCAGATTCATTTAATATATTATGGAGAAAAAAATATATAGAATCATAATATATTCCAAAAGAAACTGCCTTGAGTTGAACTGTAACATAAAACTGTCAAATTATGGTCTTCTTTTTGATTGTGTCAAAACATCTTCACATTTTATCACATTTGCAGAATTTTTATAGGTGGTTTAAAACAGCGGTACATGCTAATTTATTAAAATCATATTAAAACTTATTTGAGTTCTCATATCTTCGAAATTAGAAAACTCTCAGATTAAACTCAATAGAATTAACCTTCCCACAAATGCCTAATAAATGATGTATAATATGTAACAACACGATATTTAAGTTTTTATAATTGAAGAGTTAAGTATGAAAAGGTGTTATGATACATTTTGATATAATCGAGTTTTATTACGTAAATAAACATGTTATGAACCGATTTTTCACATGTGAAAACCCGAATTTGCTTAAATTGAATAGTTTTCGAAGTATAAAAACTTTAAAGGTGTTATGTTACATTACCGTTCTCTTTTTTTTGTAGAAGAAGGTGTTTTGGTAGTTTACAGACTCTTAACACTTTTTCACAAAATTTTATATAAGTTCCAAAATTGTATATGATGAATAAAAGTGTTAAGTGCAGAACATAGCTCCTTTATTTACAATGACAACTTAAAAATTTTTCTCCCTAAAGTGTAATTTAATAAATAAAGGTGTTATGTACGAAACATAGCTCTTTTATTTACATTGACTGAATTTTTCTAAAAATAATTTTTATTTATAAAAGTGGTATGTGCAGAATTTAGTTATATTTTGTTATTTAAATAAATAGAAATTGTTATATAATACCTTCACTCTCAACGATTTTGATATGATGTCACTATTTCATCGGTGCATAAAAGTACTATGTACATGTTTTAGTTAATAACTTGGAAAATACAATGATTTACTTCATCAGTCCTTGATGAATAAAATTGTATGCTTTTCATTACCATTTTCACATTATAAGACGTTAAACAAGTTAAACAGAAAAAAAAATCAGGTAAAAAAACATTAACCTCAATTTATTCAAAACTCAAATTTTGTATCTTAACACCTTTATTTATTAGACTCTTCAATTGTCAGAATATAAAAAGAATTAAGAGATATTTGATATATTTAAAAAGGAATATTATGCAATATATATATATATATATATATATTTATATTTTTTTTCCAATACGGAAACCAACAAAAAATTTTAAAAAATAATTCAAGTATTTAACTTAAATAAAATAATTTATTAATCAAATAAAAATAATTACATAAATATTTACAAAAATTTATTAAAATTAATAATAAAAACTATATTTTTTAAATTAAGTAGTTAAATAAATATCATTTGTTGCAATTTTATTTTCTTTAATTAATGCTAAATATTGTTGAAAAAGTCTTCGTTTACAAAAATTATAAAATTCAATTTCATTTGTCATATTCTGTCGCAATAAATTCTTTATTTCCTCTGAAATATGGGGTTTGAATTCATTTTTATTTTTATTAATGTACATTTTTTCGTCTCCTAATTTTTATTAAAAATTTTTTGTTAAATTTTCATTAATAAATAAAATTGAAAAGCAAATATTCTTTCATTTGTGCAAAAAAGTCATTGTGATTTTTTTAAGAAGTGTCATTTGACAAAAGCAAGAAAGTTATTCACAATTTCAAAAGTTACAATTGAAAACGTCATATATGAAATGGTCAATTTGATAATGTTGAAAATATTTCAATTTGATTTTTTTTCATTCTAAATAAAAAATTAAAGCTAGTTAATTACTAACAAATAATGTAGATACTAAGACAGTTGTTTAAATAAATTTTCGGATTCAATTAAAGCTTAAACATTTAACAACATCAATCGGTCGAATGCATAAAGCTGACCTCAACCCAAATCTCACTTTTTCAAATAAATATTAATTGCCAAAGCAATGTTAATTTGAAAAATTAGATTTGATGTCCAGTTAAGTAATATACATTCAATCCATTGTCTAAATGTCTATAACAGCTGTCTTAAAAAATTATTATAAATTTTTTAAAATAAAAAATCACTTTTTTTAGGATTATTAAAAAAAATTTCTTAATCAGTCCATTTAATAAATAACAATTTTAAAATTTAGAATTCATAAAAAATATGATTTATCAGATAATTCATCTTTTGTGTGTCAATGAAAAAAGCTTCTGACATTAAATATTGATGTATTATGCATATTTCATTATTTTATATTGTGAATCATGTAAATGTCAGAAATAATGACAGTAAGTATCGAAAAATTAACTTGTAGATATATTCACAATGAAAATATTGGGTAATTTAAATACTTTCAAATATAAAAATCTTTTGAAACACTTTTGACTTTTAAACACAAAATAAAAGTAACAAAATACTTAAAAAAAAAAAAATAAAATATTCTACTTACTCCAGTAAAGTTCAGTAGCTCCCTTAAAATATTTTGGAATATAATGTTCTAATACAGTTAAAGTAATATTTGTTTCTTCAAATGTTCCTACAACAGCATATTCCTTTTCAACATTTTCTTTAGCTTTTTGCATTGCATTAAATGAATCGAATGGCCTTTTTTATTTTCGATTTATGGGTTTGTAATATTTTGATTATTTAAAAAATATTTTTTTTTAAATTTATGTAAAAAAAAAAACAATAACATTTAAACATAATTATTTTTTAATTATGGCATGTATATATATACTCACATACAAAGAGATGAATTTTGTCCACAAAAGAATAATATTTGACGTCTATAATCACTACCATCAAAACTACCTTGAATATATTTACATTCTTTATCAGTTTCATTTAAAACACAATTTTCAAAACTTTTTTTTAACCATATTGGATCTGGTAATGGTAATTTAGCATTAAATAATTTCATTTCAATAAAATACCATGGTGCTCTTATATAATAATACCAACTAATAATACGTTCAATTGGATCACGTACCAAATTAATATAAATTGGTTTATTATAACCCAATTTATTGAAATCAATAAATGCTGTATGTTTTGAAAAGGCAGTACCTATTGGATTGTCTGTTATTTCTTCAATGCAATCTTTTAGTAATTTTTCAGTTAACAGAATATGCTCTACACCAATAAATTTATCTCGGGTCGCTATATAATCATTTATTTTTCCCAAGTTTTTCATTAGATTCATTAAAGATTGACTGCCAACTTTTGGAACACGATTAAATATCAAATAATCCAATTGTGATTTTTTTGTATTATTTAAATCCTGTGTACTTAAAGTATCTAACTAAAATATTGTATTATAAATATTTTTGAAAATAAATGTTTAAAAATTTTAGATTTTGTCTTTTAAAGAACAGTTAAGATTTAAGCTCTTTTCACTTAAAACACATAGTGTAGACTTATTATAAAGTACTATGTGTATAAGCTGCAGCTGTAAGATGGTGTAGATTTTAGGACATATAATATATAGTGGGTATTTTTAATATAAATTTTTTGTTTTTTAAATATTCAACCATATTTTATATTGTAATTTGTAATTTTTTTAAATATAAGTTTGTGCAAACTTGTGTATTTGTGTAAAACATTTATAATAAGTGCTATATTTGAGTGCTTAACATAAATGGGTAATTTAATAGTTCATCAATATCAAAAATTTTTGTTTAGGGTCATTCTTTAGATTCGATTTTAGGAATAATTGTAAAAACTTCATTTTTTATATGCAACTTATGGGTATATTGTAAAAAATAAAATAATTTACAAATAAAATGTCACTTCCATTATTTATTGTATTAGTTACAAATTTTCAAATTTATTTTAATTTTTTATTTTGAGATTCACGATCTAATTGTACAGCAATATATTGTTGATACAAACGTTGTTTACAAAATTGATAAAATTCAATTTCATTTGTTAAATTTTTTCTTAAAATATCTTTAATATCTTCAGTAATCGGAGCTTTAAAATAATTTTTATTTACTTCGGTAATATGATCTTTCATCACTGTAAAATTTTAATATTGTTGTTGTATTAAAAAAAAAATATTTTATTAAGTTTAGATTTCACAAAACTTACAATTAAAAACAATTTGAGCACCTCTAAAAAATTTTGGTATATAATTTTCTAAAACTGTCAATGTAACATTTGTATCTTCCCATGATCCAACTACAGCATAATCTTTTTCAACAGTAAATTTTGCTTTTTGCATTGCTTTGTATGAATTAAATGGTCTGAAAATTATTTAGGATTTTATTTTTTTCTCTGAAGTCAAATTTACAAAAAAATTTAAACTTACAAACAAGTTTTTTTATCTTGACCACAAAAGAATAAGATTTGTCGACGATGATCTTCATGAATTTCGGTAACTTCTTGTGGGAATGTACATTCTGGATCATGATTTTTAACACAATCACCAAAACGTTTCTTTAACCATTTTGGTTCTGGTAATTCTAAATTAAATAATTTTCTACGTTCAGCTAAATACCATGGTGCTCTAATATAATAAAACCAACTAACTAATCTTTCAATTGGATCACGTACTAAGTTTATGTATATGGGCTTAGGATAATCAAATTCAGTAAAATTCATATATGCGATATGTTTTGAATATAGACCTGGCTCTTCCATATCACTAATTTTTTCAATTATTTCCATTTCGCGGGTTTTTTCAACAAGAATTTCTTCATTAACTTTACCTTTATTTCGAGCTGTCGTGAATCCATTTAATTTGGCTAATCTTATAATAAGTTGCATTAATGATTGACTTCCGACTTTTGGGACACGATTAAATACAATAATATCCATTTCAGCATTTTTAGTATTATTAAGGGTATTTGTATTGACGTGTTTAATCTTATATATTCAAAAAAGAAAAGAAAAAGAAAATAAAAACAAAACAAAGGGTTGATATTAGATTTTAAAGTATTCATTAAAAACTTTCTTTTGTCTGGTTAATTTTGGAGATGTTGTACTGTGAGCGATTTTGATATTTGTTATAATTAAAAGAATGAAAAAAAAAAGATTTAAAGGAAAATTGTGAAGAACCGTTATGGTACTTCTTATGTGGAAGTTCTACTGAAGTGCTTCAAAAAGAAAATTAATGGAACAAAATGACTACAATAATAAATAAAAAGTTAGAGATGCCCAAACAAAATATTTAAAGTTAATAAATTTTAAAATTATTTTAACCTTACATTACAATTATCTCAATATTATTTCATAATTTTCAACAATTTTTCAGGATTATTTTAATTCTTTAAAACTTAAATTTTTCAGAAATTTTCATTATTTTATATAGTGTTTAATTAAGAAACCTCTTAAAATAAAACTGAAGTTATCTGATAACCAAAGTTTCAATTAAAAAATTTTAATTTTTAAGGAGCGCCAAAAGTTATGCAAACTATAGATTTTTTTTCAGAAAATCGGCAAACAGCAAGATTAAAATTCCCTCTATATTCAACTCTATTTTCTTTATTTAAATAAAATGGTTTTTCAACTTTAAGAATCTATAAATAATTATTTAATTACTCGTAATTTACAAAATATTATAAAATAGTTTGAAAACAATCTTAAAACTAATGATCTTTATTACAATTTCGTATTTTCTTAAAACTAATTTTATTTAAAACTCTTTTTTTTTATTTAAAAACTTTATTTATTTAAATAAATCAATTTTTTTTGTGTTTAATTCTTTTTAAATTCAACTTTTGTTAATTAAAAATTATTTTTCATTTATATAAATTCAATTTTTTTATTATGTTTTAAATCAGCACAACTCATGTTTTCATTTAACTCATATAACTCACAACTTTTAATTTCACATTTACATCAAAATTCACAGAAGCACGTTTTTCGTATGCGATTTACGATTTTAAATATAAAAATAAATAATAAATTATATTAATTAAATTAATTAAAAAAAAATATAATGAAAAAATTCAAAAATTTGTTGATTTGGCATTCAAAATACTAACAAATATTATTATTCTAAATAAATTCCTACAGAAAATAAGAAATAACACAAAAGATATAGTATGAGCGTTTACAAATTATTGGTAATATTATTACAATGGTAAAAAAAAATGTCTTAATTAAGGTAAAAGTAGGCATAAAAAGTGAGTTTTCATTTTGATTCTGTAAGGCTTCAATGTTTCATCACTTTATAATTATTTACATAATTTAATGATTAGGTTAGAATCGAACGTAATTTAAAAATTGTAATCTCTTCAATTTTTCATGTTTCATCTGTCATCTCAAACATTTAAGTGTCAAAATCTCTCAAACGTTTTAATGTCAAATCGAAAAATTGTTAATGTCATTAAATTAAATTGGGATTAGTTTGTATTTTTGGAATTGATTGAGAGTGTGTGCTTAAAAGTTTAGAATCAAATTGCAAATTAAATATGTTTTTTTTTAATTCAACTAAAAATTTAAGGTTTTGAATTTTTTTTAAGCATTCCACTGCATTCAAAATCACAGCATTAAAGTATCCCACTACATTCAAAAACACATTGTAAACAATCATTAATACTTACACAATAATTTTTACTTCTTCTCTAGATTTGTAACTTTATTTATTTTATTCTGATGTTTAATTACGTGTTTAACCTAGTCTAGCCTCAACCACCGTTGTCAATATTAACTTTTCATATTTTTCTGTTTTTTTTATAAATTATTGATTTTTATAAATTAATAAAAGATGGCCTCATGATAATAGTTGTGGTGCATGATTGCGGATTTTGCCTCAAACAAAAATTGGACATTAACTAGGGGGGTTTTTTTTTTAATATTTTTTTATATTACATTTTTTATTGTTTTTTGTAATAATAAGATTACAGGAGGTCTTCATAATTAACATCTTTAATACAAGATGAATTTAAGCAAAGAGTTTTAATATTATTTCCTAATAAGTATCTGAGAGATTCTTTTTATTTTTACATCAAACCAAAGAATTTAAAAATACTCGATAAATTATACAAATCTGGTATATCTTAACAATTTCAATTATCCCAAAAATTACCCACCCAATATATAAATTTTTTATTTATATTTTAAAAGGGGGGGAAATTACTCAAAAATTAAATTTATTTTGTTGGAAGAAGATTTATTTTAAAAATATTCTCTTTTCTATATTTTTTTTTTCAATTTTGTCAATTTAAAGAACGAATAAGAAGAATATTATAATAACTAACAAACAAAGTAGATTTCTAAATAGAGAGAGAGAGAGAAAGAGAGAGATATTTTTATAGAAAGATAAGGTAAATAAATAAATAGAGAAATAATAACAAAGTAATTGATGAATGAATTTTTATTGTTTGTTAATAACAAATTTTTTTTTTATTAGTTGTCGTTTAAAATGTTTGAAATTGATGTTGAATGAAAATGAAATGCTATTTGTTTTTTTTTTTTTTGTTTTTTTTATAAGGTGAGCACAAATGATCAATGCATAGGTGTGAAATAATTATTTAATAGATATTATTATTATCACAATTTGTTTTTTTTTTTTTTTTTTTAAATTATTTACAAAATGATTTTTCTTTTGTGAATAAAAAAAAATGAATAAAAGAATATGTCTGTCTGGTGTTTTATTGTAGGTTGTAATTTTTAAATTTGTTTAAAAATTGTAAAAAAAAAACGATGATTGACAGTTAAAGACATTGTTAATGAAATAAAAAAAAATTATCATAATGAATCTCAAATCTTAAAAAAAAAATCAATGTCTCTTCTGTTCAAAAAATTTAATAAAATTCAAGTAAAGCTTTACTGAATTTATGTAAACATTATATATATATATTTTAAATATTTAATTATTAAAATTGAAATTACTTTTTATTTTATTTAACAAAAAAATAAAAATTATCTTAAATATTATTCGAATATCAATAAATTTTTAAGAAAATATGACGTGTTATTTTTGTAATTTACAGTTTTTATTCACAATCTCAAAAATTAAATCAGAAATATAGAACAAAAATTCAGTAAAATGTCAAATAAAGTGACAATTGTTTATTTTGTGTATATTGACAGTTAACGGAATAAATAAACAAAACAAGGATAATATGAAAATTTTGGTAAATAATCGATTAGAAAATCGAATTTATAAAAATTGTCGATTTAATTTTGAAATAACAAAAAAAAAAAAAATTTAATTTTGAGTAATGTATTTTTAAAAGTACATTTGTATTTAGAAAGTAAAATTAATTAAAAAATCAACTTATTTTCAAAATGTGTTTGATTTTAAGATTCACATTTAAGTTTTCAATTTCATATCGATTCAATTTAATTCAAGTATACGATTCCTTAATTATGTAAAGATCAAGTGACATTGTCAGGGGTGTACGTGCCAAAGGAAAAAAATATTAAAATCTAAAGGGGTATATTTAATGTTCAAAATTTGATTTAATATGCATTTTTTTTTATAGAATTAATTAATTCTGAGAATAAAATAAGTTTAGTTTATATTTTACTTTAATTTTATTAAAACTATTTATTATTTTAATATCTACAAATTTTAATTCTTTTAGAGAAATTTAAATTCAATTACACTTAAAAATAACTTTCTTTCAATTTTAATTTGGTCAAATTTTCTTATTAATTTTAATAAATAGCTTTTAATTTAACAAATATTTACATTATTTAATATATTTTAAATAAAATTAAAAAAAAATTCTTTTATATATTAATTTCAAACCAAAATTGCATTGTTAATATTAAAAATACAACACAATATTCTTTGTTTTAAAAAACTGTCCAGTCTTTGTAATTGTTAGTCAAATTCTAGTCATATTTTCAAAGTTCTAATGATATTAATGATATAATGCAAAATAATAATGAAATAAAGTATATATAGATTTTAAAAATTTTAAATATTATTTACAAAAGATGTTATTTACAAAAGATTAGAATTTTTTTATTTTTTAATTAGATTACAGTAGAATCATAGCCATTTTATATATTATAGAAAATGTATATATATATATATAGATTTAAGTTTTGTAGTAAAGTAATTAGAAAATAGTATATTTTATTTTTAATTTAGAAAAAAATTTAAATAGCGGATAGCCCAACACACCACCTTGATAGTTAAGGTTAGATATTATCGGCTACCAGTGCAACATTTCCTCATACGCTTTCGATCAAATTTAAATATATTTTTTTTTTGTTTTATTCAAAATTTTTGTATATTTTTTTTTGTTGGTTTCAAATAAATTAATTTTAAGTTTTTTAAAAAAAAATATATTTAGTTAAAAATAAAAAATATATAATATATAAAATTCTATGTACTTTGTGTGTTTTTTTTTTAATTATATAATTATTATTAATAAAAATTAACATAAAATAAAGTAATTTACAAATGTTATTTACTTAAAAAAAAAATAAACTTTGTAAAATGTAAATTTTATTAAAATACAATAATTTGCAAAATTAAGCATTAAGCACATTGCTTTTGTTTTTTAATAAGATTATGCCAAATTGTATCAAATTAATATATTGTTTTTTTTTTAAAAAAGAATTTAAAATTTGTTTTAATTTGAAGTTTTTAGTTTGAAATTTCTATTGGTAGGAATTGAAATTCAAGATTTGAAAACTGCAGTAAGTTTAAAAGTTTTAAATCAAACAATGGTAGCACTTTTTGTACAGTACACCAGAATAGGAAGTATAAGAATAGTGATCTGAGAAGGTATCCACCAATATCGTTTTTTGGTGGCAACTTTTTAAAATTAAAATAATAATTAATATGATCAGTTGCAATTGTTCAATTGAAGTAAGATCGAAATGTGGAAGTCAAATACTATTGCAATAAGTCTGGTCTTTAAATGAGAAAATAGTGTAGATAGTGTTAATAATTGAACTAGTAGTTTGACATTAAATTTATTTTCTTTTTTTTATTTTATGTACAGTCCCCTACCACATACTGTGTGATAAGTGAGTGAATCTGCCTTTCCTTTTCAGGCGTGGCAATTAAAATCGTTTTATATTATGGTATAAAAACTTACGATATCAATCATAAATTATATTTTTTTATTAGATATGATCTGACCAGGATTTGAACCCGAGACTTTTCAATTGAAAGACCGCCATTTTAATCACAGACTTATCTGTTAGATTTTGACATTAAAATCCAAGAATTCAATTTTTTTTCTAGAAGCAATATTATTAATACCTAGTATTTTTTTAAACTTTTAAATTTATTCGAATTTTTTTTTAATATTAAAGTATTATTTTAATATATTTTCGATTCAATTGAGCATAATCTTATTTATTTTTTTTTTTTTAATTGTTTATATATTAAATAATAAAATAAATATATATTATTAAAAATATATTTATTTAAAAAAAAAAAATATATATATATTATATAAATTGTAATTAAAAATAAATATTATATAAAATATTTATGTGCATTTGTTATATACAAAAATTAGGTTAAACACAATTTTTTTTTTGTTTTTATTAACTTTGTTTTATTTTAAATATTTATTTTGTTTTAATTACAAAATTTTTTAATAAAAAAACAAAACAAAATTAATAAATTATTTTTATAAAAAAAAAATTTTAATAAAACAAAAAAATACACTTACTTGGCCAGTGCTCTTTAAATATTGATAAGTACTATGTAATCCTTTCAAATCATGATGTTCTGTAAAAATTGGTTGAAAAAAAAAAAAATTAAAATAAATTAATTGATTTAAAACTTTAATTAATTTATTATATAAATTGTCATTTTAATAATACAATTTTATTAATTGTTATTTAAATTAAATAAAATTCATTTATAATAATAATAAATATATTTAATTTGTTGATAATATTATTATATTTAATTTGTTGATAAAAATTATATTAATAAAATAAGTGTAATTTTAATAATATACAATTAGACTTTTATTAAATTGTTAATTAATATTATTTTATTAAATGTCTGGGTTTTTTTTCAATTTTTTTTATTCTTTAATTAAATTTTACATATTCAATTTAATGGTGGATAACGATTGTATTAAAATTATCTTTTTATAGATTGTAATAAAGAGAATAAAATGTTTTTTTCAATTATCTAAGTATATTCAACAAGTTAAGTTTAATTTAATAATATATTAAGATATATAAAAAGATGCAGAAAATGTATAATTATATTTTAAATTCCAAAAAAAAGTAATTATTAAAAAATAGTTCAGAATTTTATTAACACATTAAAATTTTAATAGATATATTTTTCGATATTTAAGTTTAAGATACTGTTGTCATCCTCGAATTTATTAAATCAATTGATAGCTTTAATTAAATTGTCTACAACACGTTTTATATTATCTTGGGACTACAGCTGGGTAGCACAGTGATTAGAGTGCCGACCTTTCATGCGAAGGCAAGGGTTCGAATCCTAATGAAAGTGAAAATACTTTTCTGATTTCGGCACGACTCAGCTACCACTCGCCATTGGGTTGAAATTACTGGCTTAATCAATAATTAAGAATTATATATCTTTAATAAAAAATACAATAATATAAACAAATACTAAATGTAAACAAATAATTTAATTGAATAATAAAACTCACAGATATAGAATACGATATAACTCAAATACAAAATATTAAAATATTAACAAAAATAGAATTGTATGTATTGAAAATCAAAAAAGTTTCTATACGTGTTACAAGGCGTAGTGCTATCTCATGTTTAAATTGTATGTGGAATTCATTAAGATCAATTCTAATAATACGAATCTAATATGAACCCCTGTTCCAACATATACCTATGGTATATACAGACTTATTAGCCTAACAGTTGGACAGTTAGCGCTTAAAAAAAAAAGTTTTGTAACGAACTAAGAGAGCTATGGCTCAACGCTATGTTTCATTGATGGCATAGTCAAAATTATCAAAACGTTTTAACTGAATATCTGTTTCTATCAACAGAGAATTAAATAACCTAACAGTGTTTTAACAAGACCGTACAAGCTGCCATAAGGCTTCTAAAGCCCTATAAAGTAGTTAGCTTAAAATAAATATATTCGAATGGAATCTTCAAGTCTGGACTCTAATCCGGTAAAAAATTTATGCCGAATTATTAAAAACGAGTTAATCTGTACACTGTTAAAATCTAATCTGTTTTATTAACAAAAGTTGCATTGAAACAAAAATTGGATGAGATTTTGGTGAAAAATAACACAACACGTCATAACACAACAGTATGAATGCATTGTGTTATTGGAACGAACTTAGTTGAATCGTACTTTTTAATATAAAATAAAATACTTTTTTGTTACTAACTTTGATTTAAGACATTCAAACACATTATAAGCCTTACGAAATTCAACGATGTGTGCCTCATTTAAAAAGAAATTACAGTGTTTAAAGAATATTTGAAACCTGTTTAAATAAGCTTCAAATATTCCTCAAAATTTATTTTAATAATCCTATGATTGTCAGATAATTTGTTTAAATATTTGCTTTTATTATAAAATAACTAGATCATAATTTGTATTTATTACTTTTCAATTTTTTTTTTAAAGTAGGTTAATTTACAATTAATCTGGACTCTTTCAATAAAATTTATGATATTAATAAAATTATTAAGTATTGAAAAATAATTTGGTTTTTCTTTTGTCACGTTTTTTTTTTATAATTTATTTCGGTTTTAAACTTTCAATAAAATTAGATTATGATTTTAAAAAAATGATCGCACACAATCAATTAAGAGATTATATTTTCTTTTGAAATAAATAAAAAGCAGTAATAGGAAAAAAAGTAATTACTTTATTTTATGATTACTTTAATATCTGGATTTGAAAATTGTTAAAGATTGTACACATAATAAAATAAAGTTTTAAATATTGCCTCGGAATGAATTAAAAATATTTTATGAAAGTAGGTAAACTATTTTTTAATAATTTATAATTTTATATTTTATAATTTATATAAGAGAGTGTATTAAAATTTTAACATATAATTGGTAACTTGTTATTACAAATCAAATGACTACTTTATTTTATAGATACTCAATTTACTCAGTTACATTCGGAAGAGAAAAGACTAGAATACAAAAACGTTTGTGTTCAAAAAATAATCAACTAGTTCCAATTTAAATCCGGTCAGTATTAGCACGTCCAGTCCTGGTTCACTAGTAAAACTAAATCATTGAAATATTTTGATTAAAGACAAGTATTTAAAAAGAAATAAACTAGTTACTTATCAAATTTATTTAAAAAATCATATTAAAATATCCATATAATATAATTTAACTAAAAAAGTATGAGATATTCACTTTTTTAATTTTTAAAATTTTTTTTTAATTTTTTAATTTTTTCAATTTTTTAATAAAATGACAAAAACAGCACTAAAAGATTTGTAAGAAATTTTTTTACAACTAAATTCAAATTGAAATCAATATTTACTTATTATAATGCTTTAATTAATTACAATTTTGCAATTTTTCATAGTAATGTGAAAATACAGAAATTGAATAGAAAGTAAAAGAAATATGGTAGAAATAAATAAACTTAACGTTTTTTTTAACTATTATTTACTATTGAACCCAATAAATCAGTTTTTTTTCCCAATATTGAGTAAAGAAAAACTAAAAAGAACCAGATAGATAAAAATATTGAGATGATAGAGAGTTACAAAAAAAAAAACGATCAAACAATTAAATGTAAATTGAAAGAAAATATTGAAGAATATACAGTTAATCAAATAAGTTTTGGGTTTTAATAATATAGAAGTTAAAATAAAACTTCGAACATAACTTAGATTTTTAATATTAAGTCATAACTAAGTATGTCTTCAAAACTGAAGTTATCATAGTTTTATAATTTCTACCGATGAAGGCACTGCTATAGATACGAATTAGATGATTTAATTTGGAGAAATGATTTTCAGGAGACTATAAAGAACATGGAAACTAGGTGGAATCGGCTTTTATGAATATATTGCTACTTCCGGTGAGTAGCAGAGTATTGTTGGACTCTGCTACCAGCACAGAGCAGCATCACTTCTTCTAGGAAGTTAGAAATGCAGAACAATGGAAAGTTACTAAGCAAGAAGCAAAAAGTGTTTAAGTAAAAAAGAGGATGTGGAGGTGGATAGATTAGATATTAAGAAAAGCTTCAAATAACATTAGGAACTAAAGTTTATAATGAAACGATCAGATAAAAAAGAACATAAGATGAGACTTCGGGAGCAGACTTCGTCCTTGTTTTTATGACTATCTAATTTAGGTTCAATACTTTTATTTACAAGACTTGTGCGATTGCTGTAAAAAGGGTTAGGTAAAAACATGAATAATAAGGCCTTGTATATTTAAACTATTTTTCTAATTTATAATTTTTATATGCACTGTTGATTTAGTAAAATGAAAAATTGATAAAGATTTACAATTGTTAGAATGCTCATAACTTCTAATTTAAGAAAATTAAATTACCTGATGGCACACCAATCTGTTTGGAATTGTAATTTTTTTTTTAATTTTTTTCAATTATATATTTTCATGTGGTTTCTTTCTTAAATTCTTTTCTTTTCATTTCAATTTGATTCTGATTCTTTCCATCTACGAGTACTTTTTTTCAAAATACAATTTTTTTGAACTACATATACTTTAGAACTATATTTTTTATGTCTTGTAGTATAAATGTTTATAAATTTATATACAGTGCCGGCGCTACGCTTTTTGGCGCCCTGTGCACTTTTTGAAAACGCCGCCCTGGAAAAGTTCGTTTCCACATCATCCTTGAGAACTTTCAATGCATTTTTTTTAAAGAGGTGTCCCACGGAGGTATAATCCTCAATAACAAAAATTTTAACCGATAACAAATTATTAAAAAAGTTAAAATTAATTAAAACATTATGAAAAAATTTAAAATACTAAAATTTAATTCTACGCGCTTTTATTTTTGCAAAGTCGTTAACTAATTCTTCGTAGTCCAAATTTTCAAGAAGTTCGCTTTCAATTGATATAGTTGCTAATCCTACTAATCTATCTTGAGTCATTGTTGTTCTCAAATAATTTTTTATAATTTTTAATTTTGAAAAACTACGTTCTGCTGAAACTACTGTAATAGGTATTGTTGAATTTTTAAAGCTATAACTAAATTGGGAAATAATATTTCTAATTTTTTTTCAAATATAAATTCTAATGTTTCAATAGTGGAGAAAGTAGGTTTTTCTTACAAATTACAATATCTTTAAGCTTTACTGCACTAAATTTAAAAAAAAAACAATCAAACAATAAAATTTTTATAACTTTTAAAAAATGAAAATTTAGATATTTAAATTTTTCAAATGTTTTAATTAATATGTATTATATGTATTTAATTAATAATATTTGAAAAATAATTTGATTTGACATTAAAAAGGCAGTTTAAATAAAAAATGCATTAAAAAAAATTAACATGCTAATCTAGTAGGTAGGTACTATAAAACTTTTTTTTTATTATTTCTATACTCTATAGATTATAAATATAATTATTTATAATTCAGTGTTTTTTTTTTGTTCCTCCATATAAAAATATTTCATGTACGTACCTACTAAAAATAATAACATTTTTTAAGAAAATAACACACAGAACAGTGTTTTTTTTTTGTTCCACCATATAAAAATATTTCATGTACCTACTAAAAATAATAACATTTAACATTTTTTAAGAAAATAACACACAGATGACAGAACAGTGTTTTTTTTTTGTTCCTCCATATAAAAATATTTCATGTACGTACCTACTAAAAATAATAACATTTTTTAAGAAATAACACACAGAACAGTGTTTTTTTTTTGTTCCACCATATAAAAATATTTCATGTACCTACTAAAAATAATAACATTTAACATTTTTTAAGAATTAATAATGTTTTTTGTTCTAATTCTCTAATCATGGACCATGGTATTTGTATATTTATACAAATATATGTAGTATTAGTATAGTATTATATTTATATGTATTATATATACACATTACACACAGCTATTATTATAATGTTCTCAAATCTCAATTAATAAAGTAAGAATCAAAAGAATAAGAATACAACATAATCAAAGAAAAATTTAAGAGAATAATGAATAAGAAAGAAAAGAATAAAAGATAAAGAATAAAAATAAATTGCTCTTATTTCAATAATTTATATTGAAATTTGAAAGAGTAGTATGTTATTTACTTATTTTATTTTCTCATTTCTGATTCTGTAATAAAATAAGCCATATGAACATCAAAAAATCACTGTTCCTTAAATTAGAAAATGTAGTACAAAAATAAAAATGTTATTTTTTGGTCTTATAGATTTTGTTGTTGTATAAGGTGCACTTTTTTTAAATTGATAATTTTGTTCAATAGCTTGTTGATATGAATGTTAGGAGGAATGTTATTACTTATTAGAAGAATTTAGAAAAGAGAAAAATAAAAAACTCTTTCAATATTTTTATGATAGCTGCTGTTGAAAGAAAACTTATATTATTTTCTTATTCTATGGAAAGAGTTTGATAACCACAATAAGCCATATGAACACCAAAAAATCACTGTTCCTTAAATTAGAAAATGTAGTACAAAAATAAAAATGTTATTTTTTGGTCTTATAAGATTTTGTTGTTGTATAAGGTGCACTTTTTTTAAATTGATAATTTTGTTCAATAGCTTGTTAATATGAATGTTAGGAGGAATGTTATTACTTATTAGAAGAATTTAGAAAAGAGAAAAATAAATTACTCTTTCAATATTTTTATGATAGCTGCTGTGAAAGAGAACTTAGTTATATTATTTTATTTTCTTATTCTCTAATCTATGGAAAAAATTTGATAACCACAATAAATACAAATGAACACCAAAAAATCGCTGTTCCTTAAATTATAAAATGTAGATAGGTAAAAAATAAAACATGCTTTATTTTATATGATATTGAAAAAACAAATTTCGAATACATTTTTTCAATACTTATTTTATTATTATATAATTTTTTGTTAGACAAAAAATTTTTTTTTTTTAATTTCAATTGAAAATTTGCCGCCCTTAAATTCTGGCGCCCTGTTTTACTGTGCATACTGTGCATATGAAAGCGCCGGCCCTGTTTATATATATATATATAGAGTAGGAGGTTTTTCATTAAAATTTTAAGTAATTCTTTTAAGTAGTTTGTTTTTTTAATTTACTAAAAATATACAGTCAATAATAAAAATTTAGTATTCGTGGAATAAGTGGAAATATACTGGACATATAAATTAATTCTACCCACAATTACAACATAAGACAGGACTAGTACTACAATTATATTTGTTCTACATTGCAAAATATTTTATAATTGAGCCATATCTAAGTTAAATTCTGTAAATTAAATTAAATTTTTTATATTTTTCATTTGTTTATTTATTATAATTGTAATATCATAGGTGCATGTTGGAACAAGGGGACAAATTATATTATTAAATAGATCCTAATGAATTCCACTTATGATTTAGACATGAGATAGTACTTGACCTTATTACATGTAGAAACGTCTTAGATTTTTAATAGATACAACTCTATTTATTATATATTGCAAAAATTTTATATTGAATTATAAGGTATTACTATATCTGTGAGTTATATTATTCAATTAAATTATTTGTTTATATTTTGTGCTTGTTCATATTTTTATATTAATGCATTCTTTTATTAAAGATTATATTAATTATTAAAATTTTATTAAAGATTATATTAATGTATTCTTTTATTAATTATAAGTTATTTCATAAATTTAAACCTATTGACGAATGGCAGCTGAGTGTAGTCGACAATCACATAAAATTTTTTTCACTTTTACATTTGACTCGAACCCGGGCCTCTCGAATTAAAGCTAGACAAACTACCCTTTGGGCCCCTCACCTCTTTATGATCAAATAAAGAAAATATGACTTACATACGAAGAAAAGCTCACTTCTTCACTCTTTCAAACTCAAACTCTTTATCTAAATTATATTGAAAATCTTAAAACTTTTGTATTATAAGAAGATTTAAGTCAAACGATTTTCCAGAACTGTTATTTGCAAATAAACTAATGTTACTTTTATTATTATTTTAATATTTCTTATGTTAGAATTAGATTACATTGTCATATCCATTAGTCATATTACAATTTCGATTAAAACCTAATGTACTACTTATTTCCAAACTTAAGTGATAGGGTTAAGTATAAAAATTTGACTTAGTTTATTGGGTTTTGACAGGTGTACAATGTATTTTGTACTTTCACTCCTATAAGTTACTGTTAAAGTGGTATATATATATAAATATACATATGTCATTATATATTTTACGGTTTTTAATAGAAAAATTAATTGTCATATTTTTTTTTTTTGTTTTTATTACCCAAAGTAAATTTAATTTTTTTTTTTATTTTGTTTTTGTCCACCTGGCGGTAAATTTTTACAAATTTTTTTTTTATTTTTTAATTTCATCTCTTTACATTAGTTTTTGTTTTTAGGTTAAACTGATTACAAAAAAAAAAAAAAACATAAATAGAACCATGACTGACCATAAAATGTGAAACATTTAAAAAAAAAAAAAAAACAAGAAATTAATAAAGGAAAGAAAAGAAAATTTATAAAAATTTTGAAAGGTTTATCATATTTTTTTTTAATGTAGGGTTTTGTTTTTAGTTTTTCTATAACAAATGTATTTTGTGGAGACTTATTAAAATCTGGGCATAGAACTATACAATATGGACAAAAATAGAACCGGGCTTATATTGTTTTTATTTTTTAATTTTCTTTCAGTTATTTAATACTTTTTTGTTAGTAGGTATATGTGTAGTTAGTTATAGTTCGGGTTACTTAATGTCGATTTTTTTTGTTTTAATAATATTTTTATTATTTGTTATTATTGTTGTTGTTTCTGTTTTTTGTTTTTCGTTCTATTCCTCAGGAACTAAAACTGGGAAATATTTCCTTTGTTGATTTGTTTCCAAATGACTGGACATAGATAAAAAGTAATGAGAGTCTACTTGATAAGAACGAACAATATATAAAAGACAAAAACAAGTTGAGTTTTGTTGTTTTTTTTAGGAGACCGGTCAGAATTCTTGCATTACAAAATCTTTCACTGACAAAATCTTGCAAAATTTATTTTTAAAGGAGAATAGATTAATGCTTTGTTTTTAAGTATGTATTTATTTATTTATTTGTAGTACCAGACAATAGTAAATATTGCCTGAAATGTAATCCGTTGCCTATTTTGACATTTGAACTTCTTATTAAATTGTTTTAATATACACTATATTTTTTTATTAGATAAGATCCGACCAGGATTGGAACTCGAGACTTTCCAATTGAAAAGCCGCCAATTTACCACTATCGGTCAGATCTTAAGTATGTATAAACTAATATTGCAGGAGGATTTTAGAGCTGGATATGGTTGTTTTTACAGAGTTCTTATATATATGTATATAGGAAACATCGCAAGTTAGACTCTTACCAACTGTTATAAAGGGGCATTTCGCAGTCAAAATTATTCGTCTTTTAAAAAGTGAACATCAGTTTGCGCATTGGAAGAGATTTTAGAATTGGGTTCAAAATCAGCGTTGCCGCTTTTTCCAGAATATTACTAAATATAAGCTGGGGATATTTTTCAATTTGATTTTAGTGTCGACTAAATATAGGTTTAATTATTAAATTAGCTGGAGTTCTAGAAGATTTTGCCCTAGTAGATATTTTAGAAATTAAGATTTTGTCACATAAGATTTTGACGTAAAATATAATGTAAAAAACCCCATATTTTTTTAGTTTTCTTTAAATGTCAGTTCGGCATCGGAAAAAAACAATAAGGGAATTGAATTTTTATTATTATTATTTTTTTGGAGTTTTTTTTTTTATTGTTTTTTTTTTTGATGAAATGAAGAAATTAAAAAAAAAAAAGCTACTGGTGATATTTACTTTCAAGTTTATTGGTCTTTTGGTTTCCAAAGTAAGTAAAGTTATTTTATTTGAAAGTCGATTTAATCTCTTGATTAAAAGGAAAGGTATAAAGTTTTTTTTTTTTTTGTTTTTAAATTATGTTTAGGTTTTTTTTTTTTTTTTTTGATTTTCATTTTGATCTTCAATAAATTTAATTTCTTTTTTATTGCTTGGTTTATTTTGATTTGTTTTGTTTTTATTTTTTTTTTGTTTTTATTTTTTTTTTGTTTTAATTAATTTATTTGCAAGAATAAGAAACTAAATTGTCGTTATTAAAACAACATTTTTTTTTTATAGTCAACTGATTATTTATAAAGAACTATGATTGCTATGCACTAAATAACTTTGAGCTGAAGTCAATAAGTGTGTATGATGTTTATTAATAGGAATTTTACAGTTAAATGATGAAGAAGTATATTTGTAGTTCTAAATTTTTTTTTAAGTACTAACTGTTCAACTGTTAGGCAAATAAGCTTGCCTATACCATATGTTCATGTTGGAACAGGGGATCATATTATATTCGTAATATTATCTTAATGAATTCCACATACAATTTATACATGCGTCTTAGATTTCAATAAATACAATTCTATTTTGTTTATATTGGAATAATTTTGAATTTGAGTTGTATATGGTATTATATATCTGTGAGTTATATTATTCAATTAAATTATTTGTTAATATTTTGTATTTGTTTATATTGTTATATTAATGTATTTGTAACTACATAAAAGTTTTCTCACTTTCACTGGGAATTGAACCCCGCCCTTTTGCATGAAGGGTTGTCACTCTAAGCACTGTGGCTCCCAGCACTTATTAATAGTTAATGTTATTATCTTTGGAAACATTTTAAAAAATTATGTCTGTTAAAAATCTCTGTTAAAAAGAATTATATACAGGTTTCGAATTCATTTAAATAAATTGTACTCACAGCAAATATTAATTTTTTTTATCAAATATCTAGAACTGTCTCTCGATACTTTTAATGGTTTATTATTTAGTTATAGATTGAATAGTTTAGAGTTTTTAGAATAATATGCTGCCGATTATTAACAAGACATGTCCTAAAAGATAAGTATTCATAATCACTATCCTGTACGTAATTGTATTTAAGTTTGCAATAATTAGACCTATGATTTTATTTAAGATGGCCCAGTTTTAAAAATTAACCCAGTTAACATTCCAGTCCAGTCTTAATTCCGGTATTTAACATAATAGATTCCGTTGAAAAGATTAGCATATTCTATAGCTGGTTACTAAGTATTTTCTAACTTATCTGAAAAATAAATTCAACAAATTATAGTACTACGTTACTGCCGACCTATTTCGTTATGTTATTCAATATTTAACAAAATATTGTAAATTAATATTAATAGCAGTATTTAATAATCCCTAGAAGCATTTTTTTTTGTATTTATATTACAACTTTCAACCTACTATTCTACTACTATTACTTGAAAATTATTTCGTTATTTATTTTTTTGTTTGAATTTTTGCTTGCAGTTTTAATAGTTTCGCCTGAAACTTAGCTGTCAAATTAATTTACAAACTATAAAATCGTTATAATTCTAAAAAGTTTAAGTTTTCTATTATAATAAAGTTACAAAATGTATTTAATAAAAATCGTGAACGACTGTTGTAAGATTCTTGTTTATAAAAGAATAATATTACAAAATTATTATACTGCACTAACGATCATTTTAAAAGAATCAAATTAATTTTTTTTAGACTAGGCTATATAATGATAGGTTGTTAAATGGTTTGTGGTACAATATAATATAAAATATATAAAAAGTTGATCAATTATGATCTATTTTAGTTTATTTTTAAATTTAAATTTTTCAAAACTATTTGTAAGATATTAAGCACAGAATGCTAAAAAAACTATATAATTTTTAAATTGCACAAGAAAGAATTTTATAATAAATTGCAAGATTTAAAAAATTCTGTAATGGATTGGTTATAGAAATGATTAATTGTAATGCCTATATGAAAATTTAAAAAGTAGTCTTATATAGATTATTATAGATTTTATTGTTGATATGGTTTTGGGGCTGCTTTTTATAGTAAATGACAGCTAATGTTAACAAATTGTTTCAATAAATTTAATTTGTTTTCTTCAAAGACCAGATAAAGTTTAGGCTTTTTAACTTTTGATTAAAAATATTAAGAAAAATTCAATTGAAAACTCTGAAAACGCCTAAGGTGTATAATAAGAATTAAACATGTTTTAAAAAATCATGTTCATACTGTACAGCAGGTTTAGTTTTGACAGCTATCAAAATCAAAAATGTATTAAAGTAAAAAAATTATTGATTTTAAATTTTAAAACTTAACTGTTATTTTTTAAGGAATACAAAAATTAATAAGAAACCTTGATAAATCGAAAAAAAAAATCGATTATGTCAAAAAAAAAATGTAGGATCACAACCTTGAAAGAAAACATGTTTAAGAGTTTAAAATGTTAGAATCCCTACTGGGATTTGTGGATAAGGTGTTCGCAAAACTGAAATTAAATACGGGTCCATTCCTGTTTTTGAGTTCTGTTTTTTTAAGTTAGTTTTTTTCTGAAAATCCTATTGACATTCTAATCGATTAGCAATATTCGATACATCCAAAAAAATATATGTCAAACTTAGGTATTTTGAACATATGAATTTGTGCACATGAATTTGCAATAATCAATCAATTGTCATCGATCTATGTACATATATTTAAAAAAAAAAACGGAGAATCTAGGTTAGTAAGATTACTAGGACATAATAACATTATATGCTTCAAAGGAAATGCAAATTTTTGAATTGAACCAATTAAAAGTCGTAAACTAACATTGAACTAAATTACTAACTATTTATATTTGTAACATTAAATGAAAAAAATATAAAACCTTTGCTTTCACAAATTTTTTTTTCAATAATTATTTTTAATTTTTCTAACTTTGTTATATGCACAATATTAAATTGCAATTTAAATCTAGTTCAATTGAATCGTATAATATTTATAAAATAATAAATTTCAATCAAAAAGCAAAAAATGTTAAAATTTAACAAAGAAATAAAGAAGGAGTTTTATATTGCAAATCTAGTTTAAAAATAACCGGAAATACTTTCAAAATGTTACTTCTTTATAGGTGTTTATTTTTTTTGGATTTTTTGTTAAAATGCCATTCAACAGACAATCCATGAATATTGTTACATTTATATTATATTTTATTTAATTAATACTTTTATATAATACTTTCTTTCAAAAGGAAAATTTATTTTTTTTTTCAAATATTTTATGAAAATAAAAAGTAAAACCGCACCCAAAAACATGAAATTGACATTTTTATTTAAAATAATAAAAATTTGTCTATAGATTTTTTTTATGATTTCAAAAGATTTCTTTAACTTGGACACTATAACAACAATATTAAACTTTCATTCAATTTTAGTACACATTGTTATACTATATATAATATAATAAGTATATATATATATATATATATATATATATATATATATTTACATATATACGTAGTAAATATTCTTGCTTTTTTATTGTAATTTGTACTACAGAGTAAGTGCTACCATTTCAAGCTCTAGTTTAACTTAAATTATCTCTATTCACTTGTTTTTTAGTATTTTTCATTTTTTTTTTTATTTTTAAATTGCATTCACATTCACTCTTTTTCAGTGTAATAAAAAGCGAATTAAAGTTTTTTTCATATATCTTTTATTTTCCTGATCACTTATAGAGAAGTTTGCAGTACAAAATATATTTGAGCAAAAAAAAAGTGTTTCATGTTATTCACTTGGGGATAACTAAGGTGTATAAAAAGTAAATTTCATATAGATTTGATTTAATTTGACTCTTCAAAATAAAAAGTGATGGAAAAAAGCGTCACTTAAGTTACTACATAATTTTAAATTTTTAAAGGTCCAATAGCTATTAAATAAGGAAGTCTCCGAAATTTTTTCTAAGCAAACTTATGGTGATTCTCAAGTTTATGCTTATTTTAACCTTCTCCAACCCAGGCAAAAATTTTTAAGGTTAAAAAAATTATATTGTGACTTCTACAAAATTTTGGATCTTCTCTTAGAATTTTGTTATATAAGCAAAATGTTTAAAAGTTAAAAAAAAATTTCTTCTATTTCAAGGAAGCATTTTAAAGTTAAGAAAAACCTTTAACATATTCTAAAATATATTACTTGAGCTTCAATTTTTATATATTACTTAATTAAAATTTGCACAGGTATTCAAGTTCTATCAGGTGTTTAAAAATATCAAAATTTCGATTTGGATCCCTTACAGGCCCCTAATGACAGGGTATAACAATAAATTTTTCTGAAATGATTCAAACTAATGATAAAGTTTCAGCATTCTATCAGGCTTAAGTCGTTTATGGTATGAGGGGTTGAAAATTTTCCGTAAATTAAGTTTCATACAATACTTTAAGGTAAATTAAAGTATTGTATGACAGTCCTATATACAAATATTTATAAAAATTTTCAAAGCATCTGTCTGTTACAGTTTCCAGATTGAAAATATTCCTTAAAGAAACAACTCTTGTAATAACAATTTTATTATAGGACTATACCGGATTTTAGGGGACTGTAGCTCAGTAAGGGGTGTGAAAATATTGTTGCAATACAATACATTCTACATGCAATCAAAATTTCTTTTGTTTATTTGAAACGGTGTAAAAGTTTTGTCAACACACGGATGGACGGACAAAGTGCGACTATATAGGCATATTTTTACAATTTTTTTTGCAAATGTACTAAAAATTGATTTATAAATTACAAACGATTATTATTAGAAAATGTTAATTGTTAATGAACGATTCTATTTTTGAAATAAATATTTCTATGTATCATAAAGAGAAAGTTAATAGCGGCAGTGATGTGTAACATAGTACACAATTTTGTACAATGTATATAACATACATTGTATATATAATTTCTAATTAAAGGTACGTATTTAATTCTAAGTCATATAAACCAAAGGAGGTATTTCAGACGAATTATGAAAAACATTATACTATACGTGGAATCTGATACGCTGATGATGACAAAAAAATACAATAAAAATTACATTCAATACTTCGTTTGAATGTAAAACTTAATTGGTAAATGATTGTGCAATGAAATACACCATATAAGGTATATAAATTGATGCACCTTGCAATATACACATATTTTTAAATAATAGACATGTTTTGTTTAACTTTCATTCAAAAAAATTAGTTTTTTTTTTATTTCAGATGTGTAACAAAAGAATGAAGAGTTGAACATAATTTTGTACTATACATAAATGTATTAAAGTAAACATATGGTATTACTAGAGCTTATAAACCAGAGCAAAGAAAATCTAAAATAAGAAAAAAAATCAAAGAAAAAACAGTTTGATCTAGTAAGCTAACGACAATATGATAAAGTATTACAAAAAGATTTGAAGTGTTAAAAAAAAAAACCAAAAATGTAAAACTTTCAAATGCGAATTTTTTTTTAAACACTTATTCAAGTACAAAATGTTTTTTATAATAAGTGAGAGGGAGTAAAGTGTGACAACTCTGAGATACGCGTACTACTATATTACAAACATCATGTAATTCGAAATAAGGAATTCACAATAATTTTTCAAAATTAATTAAATATATAATTGCAGTGGTTCATTTTGATTGGGAAAAGTTCTAGCATCTGACTGATAGGGCAGTGGTTAAAATGGCGGTTTTCAATCAAAAATCTCGAGTTTATGCCCTGGTCGGATCATATCTAATAAAAAAAATATAGTGTATATTATAAAAGTTTAATAAGAAATTTAAATGCCAATTAGACAAAAGCTTATTATAATATCAGGCAATGTTTACCATTGTTTGACATTTGTTGAAAGAATCTGTCATACTTGACTTTAAAATTTGACATAAGTCGTTGAAATAAAACATATTACTTTAGATTTCTTTTTTCACAATTCAATTATAGTCTTTGTTATGTATATTAAAATTAGGAAATTTTTGAAGACCGATTTTGAGCTTCGATCGATTCAGCAAAATTTCATGAATTATAATAATGTGAAAAAAAGAAGTTGGACCTACTGAGCAAAACTGCGGGTGAAAAAAATTAGTTAAATCGCCTCTTAACTTAACTATTGGATTCTTAATTTTGATACACTCTATACCCCTGAGTCTAAGATATGTATTTTACCTGTCTTACTACGACTCACATACAAAGGTAATTTCAAATTTATGATACCCTCAGAACTACATTCTTACAGACACTGATATATAACCCGCAATGGTACGGGTATTAAAAAAAAAAGTATTACCAGTAATAGTAAATGTAAGTTTTATATAAGGAAGCTAGTACAAAAATACAAAAATTCAAGTCAAAGGATTAGCAATTAATCAAAATTGAACAATGAATGATAGTTTTATGAATAACGAAAAAAAAAAATGAATTTTACGTGAAAAATGTTATCCGTTGTCATTGTGTTCTGCAAAATATGGAAGATGGAAGTTATATTTATAAATAAAATTCCGTAAAATTATTAAACTATATTCGAAAAGAATAGAATTATACGGAAATGGACGAAAATTTTCTTTTAAAATTGAAGTGTATCTATCGATTTTCAGGTGTTTTTTTATTCTTTTAGTTTTTTTTTCTATTGTTGTAAATCAGATTTAAGTCTTCCTGCTGTTATCATTCAAATTGTCTTCACAGTTTTTATTCAACTTTTTACATACATAACACTTTTTTGTTTTTGGTTGATTTGACTTGAATTGACTTTTTAGCGCAATTTCAACAGATTTTGTAAATATGTGTCTATATAGTTTAGCTCTGTACGTCCGCCCATCCGTATGTTTACAAAAACTTTTACACCATTTCAAATAGCCACATTTCAATTTTAACCACGGGTAGGCATTGTAAAAAAAAATAACTTTTTCTGTAACCCCACCCTTTACTGAGCTCACCAGTGATATGCACCCACCAAAAGCTAAAAAGCCCTAAAGTTAAATTGTTATAACAAGAGTTCTTCTAGGTTTATTTTCAATATGAAAACGGTAAAATATGCTTTATTTAAATTTTTAAAGCTCAAATTCATAAGGTTGCCATACAGTACTAAAATTCACCGTTATGCAAAACTCAATTTTTCCAAAATTTTTGGCACCCAATATCTTCTGAACGGTTCAAGCTTGAATTTTGAAATTAGATCAATTAGGGAGAAATGAGATCTTCAGAAATTAGTACAAGTCGGTTTAAAAATTTTTTTGTCACGCCTCCTGTTTAGGAGCTTTAAAGGGTCGAAATTGAAATTTTGTTATTTTAATGCACCTGTAACTTAAAAACCCTTTTAAACTTTTTTTTAGTATTATACAAAATTAAAAGCTCCAACGTTTTATTTCAACATGTGTTAAAGGTTTTTCTTAAATTTAAAAGCGGTCTTTAAATTTGAAGAAAGTGTTAACAGTTTTAACCATTTTTTCTTAGATAATAAAATTCTAAGAAAAATTCAAAATTTTAGAGACACCATAAAATTTTTGAAGGTGGGAGCTGGGGTTAGATTCTCGAGAATCACCATAGTTATGCTTAGTAAAAATTTGCAAATCTTCCCGTTTGAAGGGCTATTAGTATATAAAAATTTACAATTTTTATAAATCAGTAACTTTGTCATCAGCGCATATATTCCCAAAATTAAACATAGTATTAAACACTGTAAAATTTTAAAAATGTCCTTTTTTAAAAACCATTGGTTATTTTTATTACTTGTTTTTGGTTGATTTGACTTTTTCTTTATTTAAGAACGATTTATAACTGAATTACAACGAGGAAGATTATAGTTGCCCTTGTCAACTTTTAGATACCCGTGCATACCCACTAACCGTTATTTATTTCCTCTATGCTATTATAAATATTACAAAAAAAATATAAGAAAGTAAAATAGTTAAAAAAAAATTTACCTTTTTATCCCATAATTTTAGCTTAAAAAAAAAATTAAATTTTTAATTCCATTATACTACCATAATTTTTGCTTAAAAACAAAAAAAAAAAAAAAAAACAAAAAAAAAAAAATAGCCCGCCCTAAAAGTTGGTCCGAGTGATGTCCAACTTTGCCAACTAACTTGCCCTATTACTTTATCTGCCCAGTTTTGATTTTAACCTCGTAGCTTCATTAGATTCACAGTTATCGAATTGATTACTTTGTATGGCAGTTGCCCGAAAACGGGGCCGTAACATTTTGAAACTTCATATAAGTGCTCGATTCATTATATAACTAACAGTGTGTAATTTTCATCCTCGTAGTATAATCAGTTTTCAAGAAATTCATATTGGTGCAAAAAAGTTGTATGGCAGCCCCCCGAAAATGAAGTCGTAACATTTTGAAACTTCATATAAGTTCTTGATTCATTATAAAACTAACCGTGTGTAATTTTCATCTTCCTGGTATAATTACTTTTGAAGAAATTCATATTGATTTAAATAAGTTGTGTGGCAGCTTCCCGAAACCTTGATCTGGTCTTAACCAAAAAGAATAGGGAACCTCAAAAATGTCCCAAAAATGTTTTGTGTGAATTTCAAAACTCTTGCTTTAATTTTTCAATTCCATCTCTTATAATTAATTTTTAATTCACGAATATATTAAACTTAAGCCAAATCAACTTCATAATATGATCATTATTCATATAATAATCATCAGATGATTCATCATATATATTCATAATTATCTATCAATATCAATAAGCCATTTACTTAAAAAAATCTTTGTCTTCTTTTTTTTTTTGCTTATCTTAAATAAACTACGCATCATTTAAATCATATGAAATTCTAACTCGAAATCGTACAAAAAAAATGCAAAAAAAAAATAAACAAAAAAACAGAAAAACAAAAACAAACAGAATTCATATAATTTCATGTTAAATACTTCATGTTAAAATTTTTGTATGAAAATATTGGAGTTAAAAAAGTTAGCTGTTCGAGAGCTACCCGAAGTTTTGGTCCGATCTTAACCAAAAAAAATAGGGAACCTAGAAATTGATTGAAAAATATTTTGTGAAAATTTCAAAACTGTAGCTCTTTTAGTTTTTGAGTTATCGTGCTGACACACAGACGGACGGACGGACGGACGGACGGACGGACGGACGGACGGACGGAGGGACGGACGGACGGACGGACGGACGGACGGACGGACAGACACACATAGCTAGATCGACTAATTTTTCGATTCTGAGCCGATACGTACCCTTGACACTATATCTAGCTCGTCTAGATCGATGCGTTACAAACGGAGGAGCAAATCTAATATACCCGATGTCATATATATATGCACGGGTATAAAAATACGTAAATTGTAAATATAGTTACCGAACAGTTCGATAAAAATCTTTGAAAAATTTATAAGGAAGATTTTTAAAAAAATCTTGAATTTATTGAGATTACGTAAAATGTTTGAAAATACAAAAATTAACCAAAATGAAATAAAGGTAGATTAGATAGATAGTTTGTATTTTAGATTGCTTGATACAATAACCACTTGTTTTAGATTTGAAAATTTTTTCAATTTATTTGAAATG
Organism: Dolichopus griseipennis; assembly: GCA_963082915.1. Taxonomy (NCBI): domain Eukaryota; kingdom Metazoa; phylum Arthropoda; class Insecta; order Diptera; family Dolichopodidae; genus Dolichopus; species Dolichopus griseipennis. The sequence goes on from OY720443.1 coordinate 85,094,729, forward strand.
CACGCAAAATGCGTATTAGGTTTTTTATAAAAAAATTGCTGAATCATTTTCTGAAAGTAAATCAATTGGTTTGAGTTTTCTTTCAAAATTTTAATTCATATGTTTGTTTTTCTGCCTATTTTTCAAGTACTTTTTCATTATAAAAATAAAATCTAGGCGTCCATCTTAAATCAAAAATTGATTTTATGGTATTGTTTGCTTTTGTGTTTTTAATTGCAATTGTTTTTTAATTGCTAGGTGGCAAAAGGGTTAAAATGACGTCCTTTTATTTGGGACATTGGGTTCTACTCCCAGTAAAGTTAAAAATTTAGTACTTATCTGTATTTTAACTAGACTAAACTTTCATTCTCCATTGGAATCAAATTAATAGCATTACAAATACATAAACAAATTCGAAATATAAACAAATATTTTAATTGAAAAATATAACTCACAGATATAGAGATAGCTAGTAATTCAAATATGAAATTTATATTAAAAGGCCTATTATAAAACTATTTCGTGTATTAGTTGAAAATGGAATTCATTCAGATCAATCCTAATAATAGGAATATAAAAACATGTCCTATATGTACCTAACCTATGGTATTTAACTTCAGGTAGAAAAGTTATTACAATTACAAAAGTACAACATATACAATAGACCAGTCCTCTTGCATGAAATGAATATCACAGATTGGTCTGAAGAAACAAAATATGTACCACATCAATCCTATTAACCAACAAATCGATGTCAAAGAAGGTCTCGACTGAGGTAAAGAACCCTATAATAATAATGATAAAAATTTGGCGAACGATTTGGCTAGGTTTGGAAATTTGGCGAAAGATCGAAATAAGTGGATATATGAAAAATGTTTCAGTCAGATACATACATATAATATCTAAATATAATAAAAGACAAACTGCTGCTGCTGCTGACCAACGTGCCCTATGTTATGTTAAGTGTTATTCACACATGTAAAATACTTATACTTACAAATACTAACATTCAAAAGAGAAAGAAAAAATGAAACTGATAAATGTAAATTATGAACAGAAGAAAGAAAAAAAAATCAAAACGTATAAGAAATCTGTTAACAGGTAGATACAGAAAATTTTTTATAAATATAATAAAAGATGCTTCTGCTCTTTAATTATGTTAATGTTAAGTGTTATTGACACATGTAATGTAACATACTTCTAATTACAAATTCTTACATACAAAGGAGAAAGAAAAAATGAAACTGATAAAATGTAAATTATGAACAGAAAAATAAAAAAAATCAAAACGTATAAGAAATCTGTTAACAGATAGATACAGAAAATTATAATAAAAACGTTTAAAGAAATTTTTTACATTTCAGTATGTATACTTTTATTTAAATCCACTTACAGAACTAATAACTAACTTTAATTTGTAGTTTTTATTTTTTATAAATATAATAAAAGACGCTGCTACTGTTGCAATATGTTAATGTTAATTGTTATTCACACATGTAACATACTTCTAATAACAAATACTTACATAGAAAAAGAAAGAAAAATGAAACTTATAAAATGTAAATTATGAACAGAAAAAAAAAATCAAAACGTATGAGAAATCTGTTAACAGGTAGATACAGAAAATTTTTATAAAAACGTATAAAGAAATTTTTTACACTTTAGTATGCATACTTCTATTTTATTATCACTTACAAAACTAAAACAAACTATATAATGTTAACTTAATGTTCTTTAGGCAATAGCAATAGCAGGAAAAAAGAATATATATAAAAAGAGAAATTAATATTATACCTGTCGTCCGACAGGCTTTTTTACTAGTACATAATATAGTAGAACACAGTACGAATACCTTATGTATAGGCGATTGGTAGATAAGTGATTAGCTTATCCTATCATGCTATTACAATTGTGTAACTTTTTCTTTATTTATAATTCATATTTCCATTCACTTGAAATTAAATGAATTTCTGCTCTTTATTTCTAAAAATAAAAAATGTGAAATATGATTCAATAAAATGTATCTTGTTCAAAACAAAAAGAGGCAGATTTTTTAGATACAATTCGTAGGTTTAAATACAACTTTTTTTGTGTACAAAAAAAAAAAGCATAATTTAGATAAGTTAATTGATTGCAAAAACGAGAAAAGTGTGTATTCCTTTCTACCTTATTTACACACTTATATTTTTAGTGAAAGTTAATATTTTTTTTTTTATAAAATGATTACGTAAAACTAACTATGCACTTCATAAATAGTAACTATATTATTTACACTATTCAGTTGTTTTTTTTTTATAATTGTTTTTATAAATTAAACTGTACATGCAGTTTTGAGGAATCATCGAAGCCCAGCATGATAAATGCATATTAAGTGCAATATCAAATATTCAGTGTGTTTTTTCCCCAGTGTATCCTAGTGTATCTTAAAAGAAAGTTTGTTTTAAACTGTGTGTGTAACTAAATGTGTAATATAATGTAGGTTTTTTCTAAGATCTATAAGTGATATGCATTTAATTGTGCATATAAGTTATCTATACACAGTTTTATTTAAGGAAAGTGGTTTGAAAATATTAAATTGTTTTTTTTTTGTATATTGAATCCTATAATTATTTATTGAAAATTTATTAGGAAACCTGAACTGAAACTAAACTGAAATTAATTATAATCCAAATGATTATAATTAGAGTCGTATATAATCAATATAATAAAGATTTATAAATATTATTTTGTGAAAATCTATTGTATTGTAAAGTTATATTAAAAATTTATACCCCTTTTTTAAAAATTATGAATAAAATATTCATCCATTTAAAAACTAAAAAAAAAAATATTCAAATAATAAATCAATAATGATTTCAGGAATTAATCGGATTTAATTTTTTAATCCATTTTTTTTAGGTTCCAATATTTTTTAAAAACAAATTTTTAAAAGTTTGTTTATTACTTTCACTTTGTCAGTGTCTCTGTTTTTAGGTCTTGTTGCAAGAACATCCCTACTCTAGCTTTGAAAAGGCAAGGCAAATGAAATTATCTGACAATGAACAGATCTTACAGATTACAGATTACAGATCTCCTAAAAGTTGGGAGCAAATCAGTTCCTTAAGTTTGGAAAATACAAGGTATTATTTAAGATTTACAATTTCTACTGCACACTTTTTAAAATATCTGAAATTGCTATGTGAAAACCAGTGATTAGAACAGACAAAAGTTGGTCCGTTTATGGAGAACTTATAGAACAACTATTATGAAGGGATAAAATATTTAAATGCACAAAATCGCTCTAGAACAGCGTTTAGAATAGCTTGAATATAAAAAGTTTCAGAAGTAAGGTTCTCTAAGTAATGAAGGTTCATTAAAATTCTAGAATCGTTCTTATTATTTGTTTTCGAAAAAGGTGCTTCTTCAAAAACCTTTGGGTTGATATATACTGCTTTGTTTCTAGATTTGTTTTTTCTATAATATGGACATTATAGGATGAACTATTTATTAAATGCTTAAAAAAATAAATCTAAATTAAAAAAAAATAAAAGATTATAAAAAAAATTGAGTTTTAATAAATTAATTACCTATACAATAAAAGTTCACTAATAAATAGTTTTTGCAGTTATAGTAAAGTACAAATCACTTTACTTTTAGGTGATTACAAATTGGCATGCGATTAAAAATTCAAATGGAAGATAAAATAATCTAGTGGATCTATGAGATATACAACTAATATAAAGTACTGGTAATTTAATTTTGTAGAATTATAAACTTTATTATGGAAATTGTACAGTGATTAACAGAGTGACTTCAAAGAGTAATGACCGAATGGATAAAAGCATTATGTAATAATCCAGGAAGTACCGTTATAAATCAACTATGTAGGTTGCAAAAGAATTTTGATCACATATCAATTGTTTACTGTGGCACTATAGAACTATCTTGTAATTTCTAATAGAACTATCAATTTTTATTGTCAATGCAATGCCATGTAGCATAGAATCAATTAAAAACTAAACTGTAGTTCACCGTTCTAAAATTCTTTCAAAAAAAAAAAAACTTTTATGAAATCAAACAGAGCATTAAAATTGATTTTTCAAAATTAAAAAAATTTAAACTATGAAATGTTTCAATTATTTGTAAATTTTTGAGCTTGGATAAATAATAAGTGAAAAATATTTAATAATAATAAAATTCTGTTGAACTTTCTAATTATTAAAATATAACGATATATAAAAGTTAATGATCAATAATTTCGAATGAATTCAATATATAAGATTAAAAGAAGGAATTTGTTCTTTTATGTTATTTAGAGCAGAAAATTTTAATGCATGATCAGACTGATCGTATTAAAACTATGAAAAAATAATAAGATAATGGAGTTTATAATAGAAAATTAGAAAATTTAAAAAAAAAAATCAAAGTTAGAAATCAAAACTAACATCAGTATTACAAGAACATTTAGAAATGTTACTATTATTTTTAACTTTTGGTGCAGTGGTTAGTACTCCGATCGAAAAGATTGAAATTGGAAGCCAAGCTATAGTCTGTATAGTAGAACAACTTTATATTGTAATAAAACATATATTTTCATTTTCCCCTTTCAATTCTTTTTTAAAAAGCATAGGATTTCCACAAAGCTTTTACATCATTAGTCGTTTGATTTCTATCCATGTTTTTCCACAGCTCTCAATTTTTTTTGCAACTGATCTTCTCCGAGCTTGGGTCTATCCACGAGCTTTGCTCTATCCACACCTCTTTTTTTCCTGTGGGTTCCAATCAAGTGAACAATGTCTTTTGTAGGTTTTCGAAGTGCATGGCCTATACATCTCAATTTCTTTCTTTATATTTGACAAAATATGGTTTCTTGCCTTAAGATGACTAATATTGTCTCATTCGTTATCCTTCTAGGCCATCTAATACATATTGTTCGGATGCATTTGTTTTCAAATACTTCTAACTTTTATTTTGTTCAGTGTTTGAGTAGCTATGATTCACTGCCGTAGAGAAGAACTTTATTTTCTCATGCTTCATATATTCTTATTTTGGTGCCTCTGTTTAATTGTGGTGATCTTCAGATTGCCAAAGTCATACATAAAATAAAATATATATAACGTTACATAAATAAATAATAATCACTACTACAGTAGAGCTGCCATTGGTTATCATATAATAGGGATTTATATTTACTATTGAATTTTATAACTCACTAAGGGTTTTAAACAAGATTAGTAAGAAATAATAATAATGTAGACAATAAGTTATATTCGGATTCAATGATTCTAAGCCTCACTCCAAAGGGCACAGTTTCCGGATCCTTGTTCTATCCTTTCCCTTCTCAATATACCGTATGAATATTGCTAGGAGCTTATACTTCTAGCTTATTATATCATTTGAATGGAAGATGGGTTTAGTCAGTAGATTATTATCATTTGACCAAAATCATCTAAGTAAAATTCATTAAAATTAACTTTTGAAATTTTTTTTAAATTTATTACAAAATTTAATGAACTCTAATACTAGAATATAATATGGCTATTCTACGGTTTAACTAGTATCCGCGTAGGACCAAATGACTATATATAAAAGATAGCTGGTGTTGCCAGCTTTCAAAAAATATATAGCTTTAATGGCGCATATTATCCTTTAAGGACGAAAAGGACATTTAAAAGTATCCTTGTTATTTTAGTATATTTTACAAAAACCGTTATAGCTAGCGATCTGTTAAATATATATATATTCATCAAAGGTAATAATTAAGATGACGGTCTGGAGAATATTTTAACGTTTATTTGATGACGATAGGTGCTGCCGTTTTGGAGATATTGCAATTTCAAGTGGAAATTTAAAACAAAAAAAAAAAAATTTTGAACTTTCAAAAAAACCACTATAACTATGAAATTTTCAAAAACACCCTGTATTTTTTATTATACTGTTAGAAAGGTCTTTTGACACTCTTTCTAACGGTATATAATAAGTATGGTGTATGTTGACAAATAGCCCCACCAGAGAACATGAATGAAAAACTGACACAACAATTTTTTTAAAAAATACATTTTCATACTTTATTTGTCATAAATTTATTTTGCCTTTTTGTTGGATGGTGTCATAATTCCAAAAAAAAAATTCCAAATTTACAAAATTCCAAAGAAAGAAAAAAAATAATTCTAAGAAAAAAAATTCCAAAAAAAAATTCAAAAAATACTTCCATAGCTTTAGCGAGCAAGAATTTTAGAGTTTGTTACAAAATCAGGATTATACGCTTTTTCCAGAATATTTATACATATGTATACGTGAGATTCTGAATTAGGAGGGATTTTAGAGTTGGATTCAAAATCAGGGTTTCAATAATTTGTTTAGCGGGGGTTTGGGGGCGGCAGCCCCCAATATTTATAAATTTTTTTTGTTGAAATATGCATGTAAAAAATAATTAGGAGAGATTTTATAGTTGGCTACAATTACAGGATTATACGCTTTTTCCAGAATATTTATATAAGTGGGATTCTGAATTAGAAGGGACTTTAGAGTTGGATTCAAAATCAGGGTTTCAATAATTTGTTTAGCGGGAGTTTGGGGGCGGCAGCCCCCACTATTTATAAATTTTTTTTTGTTGAAATATGCATGTAAAAAATAATTAGGAGAGATTTTATAGTTGGCTACAATTACAGGATTATACGCTTTTTCCAGAATATTTATATATTTGTATAAGTGGGATTCTGAATTAGGAGGGACTTTAGAGTTGGATTCAAAGTCAGGGTTTCAATAATTTGTTTAGCGGGGGTTTGGGGGCGGCAGCCCCCACTATTTATAAATTTTTTTTTGTTGAAATATGCATGTAAAAAAGAGTGAGATTCTGAATTAGGAGGGATTTTAGAGTTTGATTCAAAATCAGGGTTTCAATAATTTGTTTAGCGGGGGTTTGGGGGCGGCAGCCCCAACTATTTATAAATTTTTATTTGTTAAAGTATACATGTAAAAAATAATTAGGAGAGATTTTATAGTTGGCTACAATTACAGTATGTATTATACGCTTTTTCCAGAATATTTATATATGTATTTGTATACGTGAGATTCTGAAGTAGTAGGAATTTTAGAGTTGGATTCAAAATCAGGGTTTCAATAATTTGTTTAGCGGGGGTTTGGGGGCGGCAGCCCCCACTATTTAAAATTTTTATTTGTTAAAATATGCATGTAAAAAATTACTGTTTTTAAAAAATAGTTTGTCATTAAATTTTGATTTTTGAAATTTTTTTTTTTGGAATTATGAAAATGGAATTTCGGAAATGAAATTTTTTTTTTGGAATTTCGTACCCAACCCTTTGTATTTTTTTTATTTATACCTGGAAACATATTTATAACATATTAAAAATTTTTTTTTCAATAATAAAATTATTTAATTCATTTAAAAAGTACGGCTGAAAAAATTGTAATACTTATCAACATTTTTTTTTATACAAAAAAAATTACAAAACAAAAAACTTTTTATATCATAAATGCTTATATCTTCTAAACGCTTTAATATAGACATACCTTATGTATGCCCAAATTATAGAAAAAACTAAGAGCTTTCCAACGATGTAAAAATATTTAGGGGGTTTCTTTGCAAAATTTTGAAAAATATGAGTTTTAGAGAAAGGATGTTAAAAATTTTTTTTTTTGCAAAAATTTTCAACTTTGAACTACAATATCTCAAAAACGGCAGCACCTATCGTCATCAAATAAACGGTAAAATATTCTCCAGACTAACGACTTAATTATTAGCTTGAACTGAATACATATATATAGAACAGATTGCTAATTATAACGGTTTATGTAAAATAGACTAAAATAACAAGGATACTTTTAAATGTCCTTTTCGTCCTTAAAGGATAATATGCGCCATTAAAGCTGTATATTTTTTGAAAGCTGGCAACACCAGCTATCTTTTATATATAGTCATTTGGTCCTTCGCGGATACTAGTTAAACCTTAGAATCCCCTATAATATTTTAATTAATTTATCAACAAAATTTTATATTATATAAATTTTTATAACATTGGTATTTCAATCAAGGTTAATTATAATTAACTATCAATCAAAGAATTTAACTAATCGCAGTGAATATAATTATTACTCTAATTTAATGTTATATATATATATATATATATATATATATATATATGTGTATATTTTATTAATAACCATTTTTGGTCATTAACCTAAAATTTATCAAAATATATCAAACAAGTTATCATATACATATATATTATGTATAATATATACGTATATATAGATTTAATCTAATTTATATTTAATTTGTTAATCTTTATATAAAATTTATATTTATTTTTAGCCATCCAACCACACATTTTTTTTTTTGACATCAATTATTTTGACAATGAATGAAACATAAAGGATTAAAAAATATAAAAATTTTTAGGCTCTCACTCTTCCCGCGTTCGTACCAACTCCCAAATTATTAAAAGTCATGCTAACTTGCAAAAAATAGAAAAATAAATGCTAAAAAAATTATGCTATAAATAATAATTGGGTTTTTTTTTTCGATAAACTTAAAATTACAAACTGACATTAACACATAAAAATTTGAGATAAAAATCAATTTTTTGATTTTGTCGATCTCATTTCCGCTTTTAATTTTCTCTTTAATTGGATATAAAAAAAACACAAGCAGAGCAGTAACCACAGTGATTTGGAATTTATTACATAGTACACTTTATTAATATTTATATCACGTTATTACTCTACATGTTTATATCAATTTTTTTTAAATTTTTTTTTTTAATAATAGAAAAAAAAAACAAGAGTTAACTAATTAGTAAAGCATAAACCTATAATTAAATTATTAATAGTTAGGTGGCATATAGATGGCATAATAGAAAGAGTTGATAACCTTTAATTAGAGGCTATAATTAATGATTTTGTTATTTTTTGATAATTCGATAATAATTAGGTTTTTTAAAGTTGAGTGAAGAGCGCTTCTGCATTAGGTAATGGGGTATAATTACCTAATGTCCTAGTAACTTTTCTGGTGCCTTGGGTACGCTGGAGTTTTAAAACAGTGATTTGACGAATCATTGTAGCGGCTATAGAGTCTAACTGAAGAATAATGAGTCAATTGCAGCGTATAAAAATTCAAAGCCTTTAAGCTCTTAATATTTATTTAGATACAAATTACCTACAGAGAGTTTATCTATTCTTAGATTTGCCTAATTCTTACATATTCTGATGATTATTCAGCCAACATATTTTACAAATTGGCTAATAATATTTTTTAACTTTTATATGTAGGATTAAAACATTAGAATTAATTAGTATAAATAATATGGAATCTTGTTGTAGAATAGGATGATTGGATCAGGGTCTGTGATCTGTATAAAAAAAATTTATATTTAATGTGCGCCATCTATGTTTAATTTTTGATTTCATATTTGACACTTCAAATTTGACATTTGATATTCGAATTTTTAAAACTAAGGTAATCAACATTTCAAATTAAAATCTTTTATTAGTTCAGTGACCCCCATCGTTTTTTTTCAAACCTTTATACTGACCCGGATGAAAACAACACGGCTATCCAGTTCAAATTCCATTGCCCAAATAAAAGTTGAAATTTATGTATTCTAATTGATGTAATTCCATTATGTACATAGTATTTTACAAATTTATATAAGTACTATAATATATAACATTATAATTGAAATTTTTTCAATTATCGCTTTTAATAATGTACACTAAATTATCAATTTAGGTTGCTCCATTTATAATTAATTGATTAATTATTTTATTTTTCAATTTTTTTTAGACTTATTTCTATATATATATATGTATGTATTAATTTATGTATTTATAGAATAAACCAAATAGAGTGTTAATCATTTTTGTAGATATAACAAAAAGAGTTGATCCTCTGGATGAATGGTTAAAATAGAAAATCTATAATCCATAGATAAACTTAGATGAATAAATATTGCATATCTCATATTACAATCGGTATTAAAATCGTTTCTTCTTCTGTGGCTTGGTGAATCGTATTAAATCGTATTGTGATATTAAATATTATTTGTTAATAAATATTTCACATGCAATATAACAACAGTATCTATTTTTATTTTATATTTGGTGAGAAACGGGGTTTCTTAGCAAAATTTAACTTTCTTTCAGTAATTATAATTTTAATTATAAACTCTTGTGACTTTTCCAGATCTTTTGCACTCCCTCGGTAACTACTGTTAATTTTAATTGAACTAAACCTACTGAGCGAATTATCGTATAAGACGCTAGATTCACCTTTATAGCCCATGGCCTTTAACATGAGCAATTGCAGCTATAACTATAGTCTCTGGTTTAGTTAAATGATTAAAGTAGTTCCAATTAAAACGAAGTCCATGGAATCCCGTTGCTTTATAGAATGTCGAGTCATTAACAGAATCAGCAATATTAAAAGATTTTACTTGTTCATTCTTCTACTTTGGTTATGGCAGGGGTTTATCTATTAATTCACCAATGCAATAATAAGAAATATTCAGCAATAATTCAAAAGCTTAAAATTAAATAAACAAATGAATTTAACTAACGATACTTTGAATTTAGCTCCTTCTTATCAAAGAATAAAAATCTAAAAATACAAAATTTAAAATATTATTTTAATCTACTTTTGATTCATTTGAATTGAAATAACAGCCTCTGAAGTTAATAAATATTAATACACTAGCTGTTGGCCCGTCACAGAATGACGGAATGTCAATTGAAAGAAAACCTTTTTCTAATAAGAATTATTTTTAATTTCATTATATACATGTACATATATTGTATATCAATATTATATTCTTAAATAAAGTCGAAACTGTTACATTTTGCAATACGTAGATTATATTTCGATTCTAGTAATTGATACACAAAAAAAATGACTTATATAACTTCTTGTTGTTTCTTAAAAATTTGAAGATGAATAATAAGTTATGTAGTCTACCTTTTGTATGTTTTAAATTTGCTAAAATTTCGGGGTCGTTAGTTCAAATCCCTTCTCGGTGAATTTTTTTTTTTAATTTCAGTTAATTTTTTTTTTATTCAATTACATACTTGTTTAAATTTAAAATTTTTAAATTTAAATTCGACAAAATTGTTTGTTAAAAGATTTGAAATTTTTTTATAGGTTTATTTGGTTTCAATAATGATCTATTTCTCCATCTATTAAATTTATGTAGACATATTTTTAAAATGTTACTAAGCTCTGTATATTGTTTCATAAGCTTTGTTTAGATTCAAATCGAAATACTTGTATCTTGCCAACATTCTACAATGACCTACTCAACATGTTTAATTATGTACCTATTTTAATTTATGATATTTTATTTTCTAAAATAAAACACATTCAACAAAACATTAATATTTTATTTTTTAATAATTGAACACATCCAACAAAACACATTTAATTGAATGCGTTTGTTACACCTCATTCTAGACAAATATATTAATAATAATAATAAAATAATAATAATAATAATATATTAATACATTCAAAAACACTTTTCCCCACCCCGCTCTGGAAAATAAAATAACAACAAAAATATAATTAAATTTTTAACAGGACGAAATTTTATTTAAAATGACCTTAATAACACATTTTATTATTACAAGAATAACATTTTCAGGACATTTTCTATTTTCAAAATGAACATTTTTTTTATTAGATATAAAATCAACATAAAATATTGTTATAATAAAAAAGTAAACACCCAATAAATATGTATAATTACCAATTTAGATTAGAAGTGATCAAATGAGATTTTCTAAAATCAAAATAAAAATGTATATTCTTGTTTTGATTTTATTTTACTTATAATAATAATTTTTATTTTAAATTTTGTATTTTTTTTGGACTGACCAACTGTTATTGTCTCTTGCTTTTTCTTTAGAAGTTAATTGATGATATTATAAATTCGTAAAAATTCGAAAAACGTTGATTGTCTCATGAATCGTTAATTGTCTCAAGTTTAATTGTCTCATGAATCTGAACAAATTCAAAATAAAATTTCGTTAAGTAGCAAATTAAGGAGCGTTAGTTGAACACTATTCATTACAATTTGAAAAAAAAAGTCCGATAACAGTCTGGCGAACAGTGTTTTATAATAAAACAATGATGCTTCGGAGACGGCAAAGCATTTAAAGTTCACCAGACTGTTAACAGTAAAGTATTTTTGTAAAACGTTAAAAAAATGCACGTGATCAAAGTCGTTCATAAATTTTATTAAGTTTTTTAAGAAATTCGAAAAATGTTTGATTGTCAAAATTTTGTAAAAATCAAAGCAATTCCGCATTTATTTTATACTGTTTGTGCAAAAGTCAGCAACAGTTATTTATGGCCGGTTATTTATTATATTAAAAACGGTTTTACGATACTTAATACATTTTCGGAAGATAACAAGATCTCTAATACAGTCTAAAGCTATTTCTAACAACATAACGGTATTATTTACCAATGAAACTCCGTTTGTCACGACTTATAATGCAACTCATAACAAAGTGAATTTTAGTAAAATATATGCAATGAAAATATGTCCAAAAGGAAAAGTTCACTATAGTTATCTTAAAAAAAGAATTTACTAATAATAGAATTAAGTAAATTGCAAACGAACTCTGTCAAATGTCAAAATTTCTTAAACGTGCGACTGATATCACTCTTTATGAAAGCCCACTATATTCAAAGAAACAAATATTCCATTATACAAACATAAATATTAAGTTACAAAATTTCAATTATATTTGAATCTTTATCTTATAAAATGTAATTGAAATGACGTCGAACATATAGATTTGTTTATTTATATATTATTTGACATATAAAAATATTTTTTGAATATGACGAAATTGTGGCACCAGGAAATCCTTAAAATAAATTTTAGTTTATTTTGATAAATATATTTTGTTGGTATGTGTGTATGTATGTTTGTTAGTATATTTAAAGCGTTAACTTTATTAGAAAAAAAATTTAATAACTTTTAAAGTTAAAAAATTTGATTTATTTTTTGTAAAAATATTCTATTTTTGTTTTCATTTCATTTTTTTGTCGCCTCTTTAGATTTTTAAATGAAAGAGAGTACACAATATAGATTGAACAGGACCATCATCCCCAGATTCAGAGATTTCATATTTGATTGGTATTTATAAAAAAAAAACAAAAAAAATAAAAAATCTTTCCTTTTTTTATTTTAAATCAATCAAAAATTGGTTCAAAGTTCTTTTTTTCAATTCGATTTTGATTTGTATGTTCATCTGTTCTATCTTTAATTTTCCTCAATATTGGGATTTTTGAAATTAAGTTTTGTGAGATGAGTGATTGATAATTGATAGAATTTTGTTCTCAATTATAGATTTGAATAATTTATAAAGGGATATTTTTTACAATTTTTTTTTATTGGATAAAATAGTGAAGCAGATTGGGGTCCTTTAAATGGGTTAATTGGATAAAAGAATAATTTTTGTAAATATTGAATTTTGTGTTTTTTTTTGTTTTTTTTTTTTAATTTATAGAACAGCTGTTTGCTATTTTGTTTTTTATGTGTTCTCTTCTGTTTTTAAAATCTTTGGAAATCTATTAACCCGGAAAATGGATTATGTACCGTGTATATTTTGGGATAATTTTAACCATTTATATTTGCAGGTCTTATAAGATTTTTTTTTTCTGATTTTGTTTTTAGTTGAAATCAATAAATTGTAATTTTTTTTTTTTTCGGATTTAATTGCCTTGACCTTAATTTAAAAGAGATTTGTAATTTGGTTAATGAAAGATTTAAAAGAAAAAATATTGATGGTAGTTTAATAAATTGATGATGAAAAGTTTTAAAAAAAAAAAAACAGATAATTGATTAAAAAATAAAACTTTTAATTTGGTAGTGGGTGTAAAATGAAATGAAATGTGTATTTAATTGATTTGAAGGAAATGACTAAAATTAAATTAAAATACAAAAAGAATTTAATTATAAGATAAAAGTTTATTTTGTAAAATAACAAATTTAATTTAAGTTAATTTTAAATTTGAATAATTTGATGTTTTACTCTTTTGTTGAAGCATACATCCAATAAAACTAACTGCGATTAATAACTATAGTTTTGTAAGTTTTGTGTAAATAAGGATTGAATAACTAAGAATGGAATAATTCTAATGGAGAATGGTAATAATTGGATGAGTACTATTGAATGGTGTGAGTTAAAGTTTAAATGTTAACAAAGGGTAAATTTAAGAGTAAAGAATTCCCAAATGTAGAGTTGTTTTTAAAAGGGAAATGGGACTTATTTTATGCAGGTGTTAACATAAAGGCTGCCAAGGATTAAGAAGGTAATTTATGTAGTTTTAGTTAAAAATTACTTAAAAAATTTTTACAGTTTTAAAATTTAAGGAACTACAAATTAAGGGAGGCGATTCGTGTGCATCACGAAAAATTCATTAATCGTATCTTTAAACAGACAATAAAACAGAGTAATCCGAGCAATGCCGTAGGGTTAAGATGTCGCCTTTCATTTGGAAAGTCTCGGTTTCAAACCCCGGTCAGATCACATCTAATAAAAAACGAGGAAGAGTGTGGTAGAGTAGACTGTGTCAACTCTGGGATACCCGTATGACCGCTATATAAACATTAATTACTTTTGGCGAAATTTCATACACACCAACTTTATTAGGTACAGAGTAATACTTATATAAAAAAAGAAGTTGTATGGCAGCTCCCCGAACCCATGTACCAAAATAGCTGGATTTATATAGCGATGACGGCTATTGCAAAAAAAACGAATTTGTGAAAATTTCAAGATCCTAGCTCCTTTAGTTTTTGAGTTATCGTGGTGACGGACGGACAGACGGGCGGACGGACATACATAGCTAAATCGATTTATTTTTCGATTCTGATCCGATCCATACACTTGAGTCTATATCTATCCCCCATTCTTATCTGCGTCACAAACGTAATGGCAAATTTATTATACCCTTTGACTATATAGTCATACGGGTATAAATATCGTAAAATTGTACAATTGTATCGTAATAGTTAACAATATAAGATAAAATTTAATATAAATATATAAGTAACTCTTGTGTAGGATAATAGATGGCGCACAAAATTAACATTTGTGTATTCATAATCTTATTTATTAGTTACAGCTGAGTAATCAACGGCTTAGTGAATATAAAGATTAAAGAAACTGAAGCCTAGTCTAAATTGACTTGGTGAAGGCTCTTGCTCCATAAAAGGAGTGGAAAAGGAATAAAAAAAAAAAAATGAGACAGTAATACTTGTTGTAGAGCCATTGCCATTGCATACAAAATTTTATCAATGAAATTTTGTAGAAAATTTTATTTATTTATTTTGTGATAATACCTTCCATTAATTATAATAACATTTAATATGTTCTTAAAACGAATTAATTGAAAAGTAAACATTTTAATCTTACCGACATTTGATTATAAATAAACAATATTTATTTATTGGTTGATACTATCTTGTAGATTTACTTACCTAAAAGTAAAAAAATAAAAAAAAAAATTGTTAAAAAAATTAAATAATAAATAAATACCTATAATTTATTTAATTTTAATTAAATGAAAAACTGTATTTGGTATTCAAAACAAAACCATTTAAAGCTTAAAGGGAAGAATAATGATTTTGATTTTAATTAAATGAAAAATAGCATTTGGTATTGATAAAATTCTTAAGGTTCAATAAAAGAATAATAAAAATGCAAGTTAGTATTTAATATAAAACACTGAAACTGCATAATATTAGGTGCAATTATATTTGAATTATTTGTAGATTGAATATTTCGCATCCTATACAAGCGGATAGTTTGTGGTGTTACTGCTTCAGCTTTTCAGACTTATGGTTTTCTAGACACTGAAGAGTTTGCAGTTTTTTTGTGAGAAGCAACATTTTTTTTTACTAGCACCTCTACTTGCTAACTGTTTGCTGTATAGGCTAAATAGCCCGACTACATATGATTTGCATTTCGGAACAAGGACAAATATTATGTTCATATTATTAGAACTGATCAAATGAATTCCACATACAATTTAAACATGAGATAGCCGCCTTATAAGATGTTGAAATGTCTTAGATTTTCAATAGATACAATATAATTTTTATTTATTTTATATTCCATATCTGTGAGTTATATTATTAAATTAAATTATTTTTTTTATATTTTGTATTTGTTGTATTTATAAATAAATTTAATGTTTTTTTTATTAAAGAGATATATAGTTATTAATTATTGATTAATCCATTAATATGAGCCCAATGGCGAATTGTTTCTAAGTCGAGATCGAAAACCAGGTAAATGTTTTTCACTTTCACTGATATTCGAATTCCGGGGTTTTCGTAATAAAGGTTGACACTCTAACCAATGTCCAACCCAGCTGAATAAAATTTCAATGAAAATTAAATATTAATTTCTTATGAATACTTGGTATAGTATCGATTGATTTAGAGCGCCGATCGATTGGCCTTAATTAGAGTGTCATTAATACCCTGACTTTTCAATCGGAAAGGCTTGGGCTCGAACTTTATCTTAAATAAAAGCTACATTTGAGTAATTAATGTCTTAGTGAAGATTAATTTTCATAAAAAGGGTGCTGATTATTACAGGAATTTATGGATATGCTAATTTTGTAAAAAGTATATATTAGAATTAGACGCTCCAGAATTCACAAATTGAATTAAAAATTTTAATTCACAGTAGAATTTCATAAAATTAACTTATTAGAATCAATCAAAGTTTAATCAAGAGTTTATCTAGGTATTGCGCAGCACTGCGATCTTTTCAGGAGACAAAATACCAGAAATTAAAATATTAGAAATATGAAGATAAAATGAAATGATTTAAATTTTCAAATTAAATTTTAAAAATTTATTAAAATAAATCAAAAAATTATTTTAAAATTAAATGAAAAATGTATGGATACATTTTGGCAATTAATTGATTATTTTGTTTAATGAAATGATAAATTTGTATATTTACGATTATTATTTAATGTTTTTTTTAGTAGTATTATAATTTTCCAATTACATATATCTCAATTGCATTTGTATCTTTATGTTTTAATTCAAAATATTTATTAGTGAATAACAAACACATTAAATTTTTGGATTGAAATAATATTTAAAAATTAAACAAATATAGGAACATGTACATATTATGTATATTTAATTATAAAGTAGAATTTTTAAAATCTAACCTATAAATATACAAAACAAATAATTAAAAAAAAAATGTTGACATGGTGTTTAAAAATCGTGCTATTTCATTTATTCTTTGAAACCAACTAATATAGAAAATAAAATTAAAATTGGAAAAATATAACGAGTGGTAAATAGGATTTACCAAAATACATTTAATATATGGTTGCTAACTATCAGATAATATATAACATAATACATTCATATATTCTTAATGTAATATTGGGTTTTGGTATATATACATATATGTGAATATTTTCAAAAAATACAATTATAAACTTTAAACTTTATTTAAATAGTTTTAAAATTTTTCCAATATTTCGAATGATTGTAGAATTGAGATTTTAGAATTAAAATAATGATTGTAGAGTTAGTTAGAGTTGTCAAACGTAACCTCCTGGAAGGGTTTATATGCTGTTAGTTATCATTTATTTATAGAGTAGTTCTGATTTTTAATTAACTTCATTCTTCCACAACTTTAGAATCTCTCATTTAAAACCTTTTACATTTAAAAATTTCGAATCTTCATAAAGAATAGGAGAATTAAGTTTTAAACTATAATTTTTCTATAATATATTTTTTCCAGACAAATTTTATAACCAAAACCGGTTCCCTCTGATAGTTAACGCACTTTTGTAAGTAATTTAAAATTTATACTGAATATTATTCCATAACAAGATATTAGCGAGGCATCCTATGTTGTATGATTTAAACTAAAACCACTGCTTTATAATACGCCCCATTTTTTTCTTAAACCACTTTTTATTTAAATCACTTTTTTTGAAAATTAAGCCTGTAATTGGTTTGAAACTTTGTAGACATTGCTTAGAAACCTTAAATAAGAGGTCTAGAAGTCTAGGTTATGGAGTAAAAGCGCCTTATAATAGAAAAGAGTGGTTAAGTATATGCCTTATTAACGTACTACAGGGACAGTATGGGTTCTTCTTCTTCTTTTGCTGCATATTGGATGTTAGCGATCATATGATGCTGTTGATCAACTGTTGATGATTAATGCGATCCCTGGCTGTGTGCATTAACTCCCGCATGTCTGAAATGCCT
Source organism: Dolichopus griseipennis (assembly GCA_963082915.1). NCBI lineage: Eukaryota > Metazoa > Arthropoda > Insecta > Diptera > Dolichopodidae > Dolichopus > Dolichopus griseipennis. The sequence continues at coordinate 85,112,971 of OY720443.1, forward strand.
GTCCACTGTCTAATGTTTCTTAGCCATGACATTTGTTTTCTACCTATGCCCCTTCGTCCTTCAATTTTGCCTTGGATAATAAGTTGAAGCAATTCATATTTGTTTCCGCGCATAATGTGGCCAAAATATGATGTTTTCTGACGTTTAATTTTTAGAAACAGTTCTCTATTTGCACCAATTCTGCACAGGACATCCTCATTTGAAACGTGTTCAGTCCATGAGATGTTTTGGACTTTTCTGTAGACCCACATTTCAAATGCTTCCAATTTGTTGATGTCTTTAATTTTTAACGTCCAGGCCTCCATGCCATATAATAGAACTGACCATACATAGCACTTTATGAATCTTATACGAAGTTTGATATTTAAATCTCTACAGCAAAATAATTTTTTATATTTGAAAAGCATGGGTTCATTAATAAATATATCAATAAATTATCTAAAAAATCTCCAAAAAATGTTAAACCTTAAATGAATTTAATTTCACTGCAACAGTTATTATGCTGATCACTGTAATTTAATAATTTAATGAGTTGTTGTAGGCCAAAAAATAATCAGAAAACTATAAATTAAATCATGTGAATTTGGTAAAATTGCAAAAAAAAAAAAAAACAAAAATTAAATTGAAAAAAAAAAAGAAAATAATTAAATTTTATATTTTTGGTTTTTTGTTTTTTTTTTTGGGAAAAATTTTCATTTTCAATTGTTTGCATTGAAGAAAAATTAAAATATTTTTTTTTTTTTTGGTTGTGTTTTTTTAACGAACTTTTTTTTTTTTTTAATGAAAAATTGCTAATTGAGCGGATACAATTTACCAATCTTTTACTTGTTTTTTTTTTTTTTTTGTGTAGCCTCATTCAATTTGGTTGGTATTTTTTTTATGTTCAATGTTGGTGGAAAACTGTATTTTTTTTACCATGTACAAAATGCTTTCAATGTTTTAAAATTGACCGAACATGGTCACATAAGCACGTATTTATTGTATAAATAAAGTATATATACAAGTGCATGTCATCATAACGTTTTTAACATTTAAACTTTATTAAAGTTCATATTTGTATCTGGAAAATTCATCTAATAATTAAAGATACAAATTATAAATTAAAATGATATGATGTAATTGTAGTTTTTTTTTTTGTTTTTTTTTAAATAATTAAATAGTTTGTAATTAATTTTATTTGAATTAGATAGGAAAATTTATAATATGAATTTTTATTAAAATGACCTAGAAATTTTAAGTGGAGCGTGACGTAGATTCGATTTCACTAAGTGTTAAATTTTATGGATATGTGCAAATTATTTGAGTGGACAGAATTTTACAGAATTTATAAGATAATTTATTTTCTAGTAATCGGAGAACTGTTTATTATATAGTAGAAGGACCTTGAGAGCCTCAGAGTCATAATAAACTTCGCATGTACATTAATCTGCGGATGGAATATGTTGAGTATTCTGTTTTGTGGGCTCGTTGCTCCGTCTTTTATGTTTCAAATTATAGACTTTGAAATTTATGATGCTTCTAGACAAAAAAAAATCGCGAGAGAACTGCTTTGATCCAAAAACAAGTTTCAAGAAATTTGTTCTTCCAACCAATTGTTTGGCTAAATATATTGCGCCGTGATATGAGTTCTTAAAATTCATACGCACGTGTAATTGTTGAAAAACGATGACTAGAATCCTCTACATCCAAAAAAAGAATTTACTCCCAGTCTCTAAAAATTTGAAGATCAATTTCATAAAAGCAAGAAAAAGCTGAGAAAAGAACTTAGAACGCAAAATATAAGTTTTATTGTAAATTATAAAAAAGTTATATTAGAAGCTGACTTTAAGTATGGATTACGAATAATGTAATCAGTTTTGATTACTTTATGTACTGTTTATTTAATAAGCTCTTATTAAAGAATTTAAATTTAAATAAAAAATTAAATACAATTTTTAAATGATAATTGGATTTATAACAAATACAATTTTAAAATATTTTCCAAAATTGAAAATGATAAAAAGTAAAACTGAAATAAATCGTATGAGTGTAATCAGTAATCACTAATCATTTGCATAAATTCCTTAAATTTCAGAAATTTTTTAATATATTAAAATAAAAATTCCTTTTATAATTGAAAATGAAATTCATTTTTCATAATGATTTATTATATTTTTTGTATTATATTTTGAATTATTCAAATAATTTAACTTCGATATTAATTATTTAATTTAATTTTTTGAAAAACCTATGATAATAAAAGTAAATTTTAATTTAACCTGGTTTTGATTTTTTTTTATGAAAAATTCAGATTTAAAATTTGATCAGATTATAAATAATGATATTTTACTTGTATAATGTAATCATATATATATTATAAAATATAAATGTATAATATATTATTATAGTAAATGTTTTCACGATATATATATATATATTTTGACTATTGTATCAAATAATTATTTTTTAGTTCGATAATTAATTCAAAAAGTATAAACTTACATATTTACAAAATTCATATATTTATAAATATATCAACTATTGGCCTTTAAGGATTGGAAAATTTACTACATATCCTTTATACAGTTAGTATTAAAATTTATTGAATTTTCTAGTAAATTTAGGTATATAGGTAAACTATATGGTAATCAAGCAATGGTATTAAAATTAGTTATTAATATAATTTGAAACTTATTATAAATGATGAATTATAAATGATGGAATATTTTTTCCCAAAACTAAAACTTATTATCAAAAAACACTGCAGCCATGAAATAATTTGTAATAGATTCCCTATTTGCAATAAGAAAATAATTGGATACATATACTATTCAAAATTAATTTCTAATACTTTGAAGCTGCGCTCACCTAATAATATAACAGGAATAATAGGAAGAATTGAAGTAAAAGGAGGTTTTCAATTTTGTTTTTAGATATATCCTCTCCTTTGAGTGCAGCATTTCTAATTGAAACAAGCCTTTAGTAGCTTAGTAATAGTGCTAGTACCTATAATAGTTTTCATTTAGCGGCAATTACTTTTTAAATCAATTTTTGAATTACTTATTATTTACTTGGTTTTCAAAACTTTTTTATGTTTAAGTATTTTAAGTGTAATTGTTTTGAAATCAATTAAATTAATTACATTGTGATTAGATTTTTTTAATCTTTTAAAAGGTTACATTAGATTAATTTTAAGATTCATGATTAATAATATTTACTATACCATTGTAAATTCAATTGGGTAGGGAAATCTTAAATACACATAGCACTACAGCGATTTTAATAGCTTAAATTTAAGGCTTTTTTCAATAAAAGTAACGATTACTTTTTATGATTACTTTACTTTTTATATCAGTAACACATTAAAGACCACAGTGAAATTATAGGTTAAATTTAAGGCTTTTTTCAATAAAAGTAATGATTACTTTTTATAATTACTTTACTTTTTTTATAAGTAGGTACTATATTAGGGAGAATATTATGGACTATATTTTATATCATATACAGGGAAATTACTGTTACTCATATTCCGTTTTGTTTCACGGACGTCATTTAATGAACAAGTTTTCATATTGAGTACAAGTACTTATTTTAATTCACTCAATACCTTTGAAATTTGATAATATTATTTATTTGGTTTATATCATATATTTGACTATATATATTTGATCACCATGGGGATTTGTGAAGAAAAACTATTTTTCAATATGCCCCGCCCCGTACGGTAATCGAACTTGCACGCCCTCGGTTAGTAAGTTAACTGCTTACTGACTAACCCACCGAGAAGCCCAAGGTATAAGTAATTAGTAAATTTTGTTAACATTTTTTTTCACAAAATATTTTAACACAGAAATTGAAATTTAAAAATTTTTAAAATATCGGTTTGTAACGAAATTCTTTCAAACAAGTACTTTTGACAGCCAGTATTGCATTCTCTTAATGCAATTTATCTGCAGATTGTATCATATATAGGAAAAGTATTTATTTATTTATTATAAATATTTTGTTAGTTGTTTACATTGATCGAGATTTTATTGTGTGTGTAATTCATATATTAGTATATATACAAACACTCAAATGGATATTATATAATATGAAGAAATATATATATTTAAAGGAAATTAATATTAAATGCTTTTAACGCAAAATTTACTTTTATTTTAATAGTTTTTTACTATAATTTTTTTTTATTTAATAGTAAATTTAATGAAAAATTGTATTTATTTTTTTTTTTATTTTATCATTTTTCTCTGTTGAGAGGAAATTGTCTGATAATTAAAATACTTAAAATATTGAAATTTAAAAAAAAAGAAAAAACCAAAACAAAAAAAAAATATAATAAATATTAAATTTTTAAAATGATTTTTATATAATGGATCAAAAATCAAATAAATATTCATTTATTGTATTGACATTTAATATCAAATTGAAATAATTACATATTAAAGTCGTTATTATAGTAATTACTTTTGAAATACAAAAATACTGTTATTTTTATGTATAGTTATTATTTAAATACTAATATTAATAAAAATACAATTTAAAATGTTTAATTGTTAATTTCAGGTCAACCATATTTAAAGTTGATAAAATTTGTTTTAAATGAATAATAATTGTTACAATTATATAATGTTACAAAAATAATAATATTTAAATTGAAATCAGAAAATGTCAAAAATTTGGTATTTAATTGGTGTGAAATAAAAAAACTCTGTAGAAATATCGTCCAAAGATATTTTATTTTGATGAATAATTACGGTTTGCTTTATTTAACAATATATAAGCTTCCCTATTAGTGAAATTCTATATATTGTCACTTTCTAAAGAGTAAAATTATAGATGGTTTATTCGGCGAAGTGATAAAAGCCCCAAAGTCAAAAGTCCCCAGTCTCGTAATCATCGTGAGTCATTATTTTTTGAGTAATTTTGTATTTTTTCGAAACATAAAGGTGATGACCCTATATTCGTATCGCTTCTAGCGTTGGTTCTACGTTGTTTCTAGCATCTCGCTCTAAACCAAAGAAAGACCGAAAGCTAGCGTCGATTTTTAATTGTTAATTTTTTAAATTCTTAATATCCTTAAAATTAATTCTATTTAAATTAGGGACTTCTCTCATATGGAAAAAATTGAAGTTTGACTTAAAACACAATGTTGTATCCTGTTTTTTATACAATTGGACACTTTGGCTGTCAATTTATTTTTTTTGACATATATATAAATTTTTACGTTCGTTCCATTAGTTGAGACGATATGCTAGATGAAATTGTTAATATTTTGAAAAAATTTGAGTACTTTATAAGTGTTTACATGTGATTTTTGTATTATGTGAAGAATTCACTGTAAATATCGGAAATACTGACTGGCATTGTCTTAATTGTTTTTTAACAGGCCTTTTCTGATGTATTTTTGAATTTGTTGAAAGAGTCAATTAAACAACTTATGAGGGTATATAATCAACATTAATTCATAATATTCTAATGTTGTATTAACATATTCGTCTGTAAATTTTTTTCACTTAAATACTTTACAATACCCCCAAAAAAAAAAAGGTAGAAGTTCCTATCCCAAACATTAAATAATCATCTTTGATCAAAAGTCTATTTTTCAAGTTTGCTTTCAAAAGGTGGGGATTTTCGTCTGTCAAAACTCAGTAGACCAATAAAGGATCGCATTAAATATCACGATAGTGTAATAAAAGTTTCTAAAGAATAAACACAAGAACATTTGATTCCATTTAAATGACCAAAATAGAAAAATACCATACACCATAAAATAAATCAAAAGAATAAGAAAACTTTTCAAAAAGGTTTGCCAATACAAAAAAAAAAATTTCCCAAAAAAAAACAAAACACTTCTCATAAAAAAAAAACAACACAACCTCAAAAGTAATTTTATTCATCTGTCAATAATTGAAATCGTTAATTTTATGAAATTGGATTCACTTGGAAACGTTTTTTTTTTCGGTTTTTTTTGTATTCATAGTTAAATAATTCCTAATTTTTTGTACAGTATTTAATTTTTATTGCCATTACACACAAAAAGAATGGAAAGAAAGCATTTAGTTAAATTTTATTTATATATATATATATTCTATTTTCTTTTGGTAGCTTTGTATTTTGTTGAAAAGTCCCATTTTTTAAATGGAAAATCCTGCTTATTTTTTTACCAAGTTTTTTCCTATTTTTTTAAAAAATAAAAAAAAAGGAATAAAAAACAATTTTCAATTCATTGGGTATTTGTTATAAACTTATAAAGGCGCACATCCTGACTGTAACTGTAAAAGATTTTCTTCTATATCTAGAGAAAATGGTAGGAAAATTAAAAGAAAATATTATTCGGTTTTACTGATTATTATTTTTTTTAAATGCCCTTGCATTTTATTTTTATGTCCTTCTAGATAATTTGAGACGTGGAAGGATTAAGTTTAAGCTTTATTATGTCGAGGCACTGATAAGAAGGCATTGAGAAATAATTCATATAATTGCGTAATACCAAAAGAAATGGAATACTTGCGATCCAGTTCTGTATTGTAAATTAAATCCTCAGCTCTTTCGGTCATTTGGCGAGATTCGCGGTTATTATTTCGATATCTTAATCATAAGACATACGATTTGGTTTAGAACGCGTTTTGATTGGATAGTAGATTGAATGGTTTAACTAGGATTGAATGAATATTAAGCCTATAAGATTTAAATTTAAAAAATATAAAATTTTTCAGTTATCTCAGACGGATGAATTATCCAAAGTTTAAGCAAAATTGTTATGTAGGTACTAGAGTAATATGATTTCAAGTACTAGTATAGTACAAGTACCAGTTTCTTTACAAGAGAATTTTTCTAGCAACCTTTTCCAGTAAATATACTGGTACTTAGATATCAATAGTATTCTAGAACAAATACTTGTACCAGCACCTTACCAGTATCATCAGTACCACACTATTACTGCCAGTACCATACCAGTATCACCAGTACCTTACCAGTATCATCAGTACCATACTAGTACTGCCAGAACCATACAAGCACAGCCAGTACCGTTTCAGTACCACCAGTATCATACCAGTTCAACAAATATTTTGCTAGCAATTCGTACAAATTTTCCATTAATTTAAATATTATTTTCATAAATTAAGTAAATTAGTATTTAAATATCTTAAATTTTAGATAATTTAAATGTCAGTACCAGTAACTTTATTGGAAAATTTACTGGAATAATTTACCAGTACTGGTACTGGTTTAGTTACTGAATACAAATGTAATTTAGTATCGAATAACCCTATGAAATTCCTAATTGATACAAACCTCGAAGATTCTTTCAAATCCATAACAAAATTATACAAAAAAGAGAGTAAGCTGCCAAAGGAAGCAAATTATCAAAATTAACTTCTTAAATGCTTTAAGATAGATTAAGTGGTAATCATCATGTATTAGGTGGTAATCAAAGGATCTAGATATATATTTAGTAAAACATATATCAATATGTAATGGAACATGCATATTTCATCGGACGAATTCCCAAAGTAGGTTTCATAATTTATCTAGACTGACTTTTCAGTAAGTAATCAAATCCAAGGAATCAATTTTGTAACTGTATACAATCAAAATTAACTTGAAGCGCCTCTTTTTGAAATTTTACAATTAAGCTTTGATTTAAAATAAACAAAATTACATAATCGACTACGAGTATATCATTTCGTTACTTTATTCGAGTTTCAATTACATTTCATAAATTTTTTTTTTTTTTGTTATTCTTTTAACAATTTTTTTTTTTATTTTTGTATTTATGTTATTTGTTATTGTTGTTGTTTTTTCTCTATGTTTTTTTGGTTCATTTGTTTTTTATATTCTTTGAATTCTTTTTTTTTTTATTATTTCTTTTATACATTCATTGCATCTTTTATTTAATATTTTTTTTTCTTTTCGTTCTTTTCTTTTTGTATCTTTTTTCTCTTTCTTATATTGTTACCCACTAGACAATAAGTTTGGTTTAGTTTGGTTCGTTCGTAGTACAAGGTTGGGTTGATATAAACTTGTGTAAGTATAGAAGAAAAAAATGAAAACTATTGTTTTGCGTATAGAAGTGCAATATATTATATTTTTTTTTTTTTTTTTTTAAGTTTTTTTCTTTTGGAGTTATGAGTAAAAAATTTTCTTTTGCTGCAGAAAAAAAAAAAAAAAAAAAAAAAAAAATAATGTTCATGTCGGTTTCAGTTATTTCAAATGGTATTTTTGTTTTCTTTGCTTAAACTTGCTTTACTAATTTTTTTTCTACTATATACCAGTTATATTTTATGGAGTTTTTCCGGCAATGAATTTCCTTCTTTTAAAGAATTACAAAGTTTCTAAAAAAAAAAAAAGTTTTGCTTTTTCTTCAGCTTTTGTTACTTTGAAGATCATTTTTATTTAAAGTATCTTACTATTTTATTTTTAAGCAGAGTTTCAAATATGCAAGGCATAATATCTTAGGGAATATTTAATCGAGATTTTATTTACATAAAAAATCTATTTGATTTTGAGTAATAAGTGATAACTCTGGACATGGAAAACAAATCGGACTATCAATTTTTTTTACAGGTAAATCTATTCCAATTAAAAGTAATTGATGTATTGAAAGTATTTAAACTGAATGTATTCATTCATTAGTTGTTATTTGATTTGTATCTTTGAATATAATTATTTTTTTTAAGGTGTTAGCCCCACCTGTAAGATTGACCAAAGAGTTTTGTATAATACATGCTGTTATAATCCACATTAAAACTTATTTTGAGTTCGCACAGGAAATAAGTTCATTAATATATATTCATTACCTCTTTAATATAAAAGTAATCTTATAATGGGTACTCACTACTGACTTTTAAACTTGAAAACTAATTTTAGTCTTAAAAAGGCTTGAGTTTAGCATGAGATAATCTTTGCTGCCCATAAAAACTAACCTAATTTCTAAATCATCGTGCGTTAGTCATATCTGAGTCCTAGTGCAGTAATCACTTATGAGTTATTGCAGTAATCACTCAACAAAAAATCAAATAAGAATTTTTTTTAAATAATTAATTAAAATTTCATCAGATTATTATCAAATGTTATTTTGATGAAACAATAACTTATCATAAAGATAGTTATTTGATTAGTAATAATAAGTAATTACTAATTAGTACTAAGTATAGTAATTAGTAAGTATTAACAGGGCCTGTAATACGCATATACTTTGCATTGTACTAATGCATTGTTTATAATTTTAATTAAGTCAAAGAAATAAAAAAATTATAACGGTAAATAAAAAATATTTTATAACGGTAATAATGGTCAATCTGAGTTCAATATATAAAGAAAACAACATGTAACTAGATGATAAAATAAGATTACCATCCATTAAGTACAGAAATATGACTAACAGTAAAGTAACTTAGAGAAAAACTGTTGAAAATTAAGAAATATTGTACTTATAAAACCGTTACATGACTTTACATGTATATACTTAAACACCTTTATTTTTATTTTATTAATGTTAATTTAAGTAATGTTTTAAGATTTTACAGTGTTTTTCTTAACTTTTTTTTTTTTTTACTATTATGTTATAAAAGTTGTAACTGTAAAGAAATCGGAAAATGTGTTTTTATTTTTGTTTTACGGGTTTCCGTATAATTTTTTTTTAAGTACCTATCAGTTTTAAAGTAACTGTGTATAATATTGTGCAATATTGTAAAAAAAAAAGTTTTACTTAAAGAAAAAAAAAATAAAAAGTTCTCATTTTAACACCTGAACAATAATATTGAAAAGTTTTTTTCCTGTTCGTATATTTTGTATTATTTTGGAAAAGTTGCTTTTGTTATTGTTCTTGTTGCAAGAATATGGGTTTCATAAAAAAACGTTTTAGTGTATTTTAGAACAAAACATAAGAAAAATTATATTTGGTTTTTAGTTTGTCAATAACATGTTTATATTTTGTGATATTGTTGTAATGGAACCTTTTTTAGAATACTCAAAAAAAGTACTCAAAAAAATATACTCGTTTCAATAACTATTCACTTTAACAACACTGTAATGACCTTTAATTTTGTAATTATTATTTAAAGAAGAGTAATTTTCTAAATGTATTTCGGAGGGTATTATGGTATAGTTTGTAAAATTTTATTGGTTTTTTAGAAGTTCTTGGAATTTTTATTTTAGAAATAAGAAGTTTAGTATAGTTTAATAAGAAAACTGACATATGTTTATGATACATTTTTATAATAGAATTACTTAGTGGCGGTAAATGGGTTTAAAAAGTTTTTTGGGTAAAGTTTTTGAGTATTACCAACAAGTGGCACTCAAGTATTCCCTAAGTAAAATCGACCTTATTTAAGGAGTAGGACATTTTTTTAAAAGATTAAACATTAATCTTAAAAATTTGAACTAGGACAAAGAAGAAAACAAGAGCATTAAGAAAAAGGAAATGGCTACAAAAATTTTGCGAAAATTCTTTCTTTGTATAATAAGTACTGGATTGACCTGTACGCGTAATTGCGTAATCAATTGTGTGAACATTGTTAAACTTCAAAACTGTTGGCTCTAGAGATACGATTATAGTTTTCTCGACACCGGCTCATCTCAACCTTACCTAAACCTATTAGATACAAAATGCGGACTTACGAAATTATATATATAGATATGTTTGATTATAAGACTGTAACAATTGAAAACCTATGTAAATCAAGCTATTCTATTGCGGTTGTATGATTGGATGCGACAGTCATTACTCTCAGTTCAAGGGTTCGAATTCGAGTCTAAATAAAAGTGAAAAATTTTCCATTGGTTTTCGAATCGATTTCGAATTTTGTCATTACAAATAACATTTAATATTTCAACTACATCTGTAATATAAAATTAAATTAAGCAAATATATAAACAAAATAATTTGATTTGAAAATATAACTCACAGACATAATATTTTACCAAAATATGAAATTATAACAATACATATATAAAAAAATTAAAAATAGAAATCTATCGAAATAGAATCGAAGATATTTTACATATTTTAAAAGATCAATGATAATATTAGGAATGTATATGTACCTGAGGGCGCAGAGTCAGAACTCCCAGGGTCATAAGTACCTTAGGGATTAAAACTCCCTTTATTAAATTATTATTACACTTCATTAAATTTTGAGTTATATGGTTAACTTAAATTGTGTGATTGAGCGTTATATATTTAAGTCAAAATTATTGAAATAAAATCTAAAAGTCTTCTCTGATCTTTATAATTTAAAGTATGATAATACAAAAATATATATAAGCAAAATATTAGATGTACAACAATATGTATTTATATATTTATCTATGCGAGATACTATATTAGGAAGCATATTAAGGTTTGTTAAAAATCAAAGTTGACCCTTTTTTCAGAGTATTTATAAATTCATGTATGCGAGACTTTGGTTACAAAATCAGGATTACTCTTTTTGCAAATTAGTCTTTCTAAATGTAGTTTAAATGTAAAATTTTGGTTGTTTTCTTAATTTTGGAAAAGGGAATACTATGATTTCGAATCCAATCCGAAAATGTGTACCGGTCACTGATATTATATAATTAAAATTAATATTTTTTTTAATATTACTAATAATTTTTAATTTGAGAACTGTATAAGGGAGTTATGACCACGCTGAATCAAAACTCCCAGAGTTATAAGTCCCTTAGGGAGTTAAGGCTCACTGCTATGAATCATAAGTCCCATAAGGACTTATGACCCATTTAGAGAGTTCTGACCCTGCACCGTACCTAGGTGGTGAGTACCTAAAAGTAGAATAATTGGTACATATTTAAAAAAAAAAAAACATATTAATCATCAATGCATGCTTAATTAAATTTTCATTATTTTCTACATGCATTTTTATACTTCATTGATTTTCAATTGCCTTCAAAGGTTTTTTCCTACAACATAATGGTAATCTTGACTTGATAATTATTAATCATCAAACAGTGCTACCATCTATTTATTATAACAACATTTCTTAAATTAAAATAGAACAAAACCGAATTGTTAAATGTCAAATAATCCGTTATTCGTATCGGAAATTAAATACTAATCTTTGTATATATCTTTGTAATTCAAACGCCTTCTTCCCGGATGAATACTATTATTAAATATTGAATACTTTTTTATTGAAATAAATTGTTATAAACATTTTAAATGTTACCTCCAACATTTTAATGCGTCCATCAGTACGTTTGAGTGTTCGAATAAGTTTTTCTTAATAGTTTGATTATCATTACTATATTTTATGAGTAGTTGAGGAGTTCGCAAACTATATAAAAGTAATTAAATTTAAATTTTTAAATCAAGATAACATTGGAAGTACATAATTTTTGTTTAAATTTTTTTTTTGATTCTCATTTGTAAAAGGTCTAGTGGTACCCTTTATTTTTTCTGTTATTTCGGATTTTCTTATCGTGTTTTTTTTTGAATAAATGTCATTGAAAATTAGTAATCAATCGAGTGGAAATAATATTTAAAAAACAAAATTTTATTCTTCATAAAACACAAGAATTCATTTTTTTATTCTTAAATTGTATAAATTTGTAAATTGAGGAAATCGTTGAATTTCAATTATTGTAGGAGAGGTAAAATATAACACCGTTATTTTATTTTAGAAGAGGTATAGAATTTCTAATATTAGTTGCAATTTATTTAAGAAATAGTAATACAGCTGTTATGATGTATTTATTCAAAGGCCCTGATATTAAGCCTACCGAAGCCTACCGACTTTGATTCATGTCGGGATTCCCTTTAAGCTCTCTAATTAGAATACAATTTTGTAGATATTGGCAAAATATAATATTCGGTACATAGACTTAGAACTTTGTAACCATTTAAAATTTTGTATCCACTCCCCTCTGTTTGAAATCTACGAATCTCTGTTAAAGGTCTATAATTGGTCTATCTCATGCCCTATTAAGTCTACTGACTCGAATTCGTTTTGGGAAATTTTTTAAGGTCTCCTAATAAGACTATTAATTTTTAAAGTTATGATTACAAAATAGAGTATTCGATACATAGACTTAGAACTTTGTAACCATTTAAAATTTTGTATCCACTCCCCTCTGTTTGAAATCTACGAATCTCTGTTAAAGGTCTATAATTGGTCTATCTCATGCCCTATTAAGTCTACTGACTCGAATTCGTTTTGGGAAATTTTTTAAGGTCTCCTAATAAGACTATTAATTTTTAAAGTTATGATTACAAAATAGAGTATTCGATACATAGACTTAGAGTTTTGCGTCATTAGACGCGCCATGTAAACTGATTCCTTTAAAGCCTTATGCTAGGATTAATTCTTAGAACAGTCTCATTAAATGGCCTCGATTAACTTAATTCTTAGGCTTAATTGATATACCAACAATTTTTGTATGAAAAACTCGAAAATATCAATCAGTTATGAAGGACAGACTTCGTTTATAATTATATTCTTGAAATTTTAACAAAATTGAACCTTAAATTAAAATATAAAAGAAACTATGAAAAACAATAAAGAAATAATAAACTGGTCGAATACTTGAAGAATAAAATTCTGATCGGAAATACTATATGCATATATTTTAGTTTTTTTTTTACAAATTTTCTTTCGTAACTAATATAAATTCAGGTAAGATTTCTTTAACTAACTATTCAAGTGTAAAGATAATGGTCAAGTGAAAACATTATAACTAATAAAGTAACGATTTTATTACAATGTTCATAGGTTTCATATAAATAAAATGCAAATATTGTGTTCAAGTATGTATATATATATATATATTCTAGTTGAATACAATATTTGTATATATGTATGTAATATGTACCAGTATATTGTAATAATATTGAATTTTAATAGATGTTTTAGGCGTTTTTAATGAAGTCCAAGTATTAATATATATATATATTTGTAAGAATACTTTTCATCAAATTCAGAATATCTTTAGATATTTTTCTTATTGTAAAAACTAAAAACTTATAGAAAACCTATTAAAATGGTAATTTTTTATTTTTGATATAAAAGAAATCAAAACAGGGACGTTCCTCCGTAATAGGAAAACTCTTATAAAGAATGTATTTGCAATTAAAATGAAAATTTTTTATTAATTGTTGAATCATAGACATTGATAAGGAGAATATGCATTGGTAAATGTCTATAGAAATTCCAGTTTTACAACTTCTTTATAGATAAAATTTGATTAGTTGTTATGCTTATTAATAAATTTGGCTTCAGACTGTGTCCCTAAATCTATTTTGTAATCTCATTATAAGTCTGAAGAATTCTGATAATCTGAAAGCTATTGTGCAATTCATCATTAGTTTGAAGAACTCTGGTTCTCTGAATACAATCCTGTGATTTATCGTGAATCTAAAAAATTCTGCTTCTCTGAATACTAAACTGTACTTTGTCATGAGTTTAAAGAATTCTGGTTCTCTGAAACCTATTCTGCAATTTATCATTAGTTTGAAGAAATCTGATTATATCAAGCCTGTAATTTTTGAGCCATAATATATTTTGGTTTTTCTCTAATTAGTGTTTTGATGTTTGTTTTTTAAAACCATTATATAATCTCTAGCTTATACAGTTGTTTTGCGGTTCTTTATCTAAAAATTCAATTTTTAATCAAATTATTTAAGTCTTATGCATTTGGAGGCTGCTATGTAATTAAACCACCAAATAAACTATTTCATAATTGATTGTCTTACAAATATTTAATAGTTAAAAATTAAGGAACAATTGAGTATGAATGGCATTAATTAAATAATCACAAAGTGCTTGTTAATTAATATTTGGTAATCGTTGCTCACCTTACTTATAAATAAATCCGGGTATAATTCACAGCTATTAGTATACTTAATTCATTGTATTTACTTGGTATTAATTCCAGAGACTAAGATTATATAATCTTAGAAATAAAACAAATCAGATAGAGTCAGAATGGATGTTGTCATAAATATGTTAAAAACTGGTAACATCCCTGACTACTTGAACAACTATTTTTTAGAAATATTTTATATTTTTAATGTATACCTATTGTTAGTTAGTTTTATAATTGAAGAAATTCTTTTCTATATATAAATATAATATATATATATATATATATATATATATATTATAAAATATATATATATATATATATGTATATATATAAGTACTATAAAATATTTCTTTGATCATTACAATGGAAATCATCGAAGTTTATGCTATATAATTTTCCAATTATGTAAATTGTATAATGCATATAAATATTGTACATATCTTCATACATATATATATATATATCTTTTATATAAAATATAATATATACTGTAACAAGAAACTTATTATTACTGTAGGTAAAAAAAAAAAAAAAAAAAAAAATTAAAAAAAGAAAAAAGAACCACAATCTTGGTAAAATTTATGTTTTTGCATAAGTAAATTTATGCTTGATAATGGCAGGTGTGCAAAATCTTTATATAGACTTAAATAGAAGAGTCAATAAAATTGATTTCCAATGGAGTTTCTTTTTTATTATTTTTTATTTTTTTTTTATTTTGTTCTTTTTATATGTACTTTTGTAATAATTTTTAAAGTAAATAAATTTTCATTTTATGTATTGCTATCAGCGCTTTATATGAAAATGGAAGTGGTAAGGGGGTTTTATATTAGGGAAATTAATAATAAAGAAATAAGTATGATATCTTGTACATTGAATACAAGATAATTTAAAAAAAAAAAAAAAAAAAATTCTAAAAATTAAATAAAAACTATGCCAGAAGTGTTCTAGATGAATTATTTTAATAATAATAGAGAAAATTAAGTAATATTGAAATTATTCAGGTTTTTTTTTTAATATCATATTGTTTAATAATATATTTTATGACTGTAATAACAAAATCTTAAAATGTAGATCATACAAAAAAAAAAAAATGTAAAGGAAAATTTGAGAAAATATATATATATAACGGTTTTGAAAAGTTGTCCTACTTATAAGTTCGATTTTCTATTCGAAAAAAAAATTTGAATTGAAACAATTGATTTATTTTGATTTTTTATTTGCAAAGTATTGATTTGATTGTTCGTTTATTCATTGGTTCCATATTTTGATATCCAATAAATTGTAAAACTCATTGATATGAATATATAGATTATCATTTAACTGTGTACTGTATAACTTTCTGATTTTGGAAAGTGTTTATAGAGAAGGAAGGAGAGAAAGAGGAAAGATGATAAGGAGGGAATAAAATAATGAAGTTTGTTTTAGAAAACGTTCTGAACGTTTTGGAAAAAAATGGAATAAGTGTTCTGTATTCTATCTTAATAATTGTGGTTCACTAAATCCTGATTTTGTTCAATATTTGCCTAAAGATCAACAATAGTGTTTCTGCATTCGAAAACTGCAACTAATACTTGATTTAGAATGAAATTGGGGTTTTGGTTAATTTTTTTGTTTTCACATGTTAAGTCACTCACATAGACCTTAAAACGGAACCCTTAAAAGACACTGCAGTTATAATAATGTCAGTTAAAATACCTATAATGGCTACTAAAAAAAGGTCACACCCCTGATTACTAAGGCAATTTTAGGTTCACAAAGGAGAATTACATTATATTTGATCATAAGGGGGGTTTTCTGAGGAAAAACCTTTTCGATCTGTGCTGGTTTGAACACTTCTTTAATAAACTATTCATTCCCTTAAACACTATATCTCAGAATTCTCCCAATGTCTCTTATTTACAATTTTTTTTTTTTTTGCATACTTTTAGGAGCTAAATTAATTTTTTGAATTTGATAGGTATATAATATTAACGGAATAAATGACCACCTTAATTACTACATCAGAAAATTCTCCCAAGACCTCTTTGTAACAATTTAATTTTTATTGCATACTTTTCGGAGCTTAATTGATTTTTTGAATTTGATACGTAATAACATCCGAATAAATTATGCAATTTTTATTGTGATAAAGATATTAATCTTTTATTTTTTTTCAATAATTGTTACAGTTATTTAAGAGAGTAGAAGAAGTAAAATGTAAATTATATATATATATATATATCTTACAATTGTTATGAAGAAGTTTTTATGTTAAAGAAAGTATGTAACATTTTTTTTCTCATACTAAGGTATAGGATTTTAATTACAATTTTTATTACCAAAGAATGAAGTTAATTAAAATGGAATAAAGTTCAATTCAAATAAATTTTATACTGATTTTTAATTATTAGTTATCTAATGAGATATGAATATTGAATATAATGAATTATTATAAATATATATTTGAAATTTTAAAATAAAATTTGTATTTATAGTGTGTAAATTTTTTAGCCTACATTATAGTATATAATATATTTGATGTATTAATTTGTTATATAAATTTAAATTATAAATTTTTCTTTGTATTATGTTAAGCCTAAGGTATGATAATTTTATAGTATATGCCATTTATTGTTTTTTTAAATAGTTTTAATCTATTTTATAAATTATTTAATATTTAATCTATTTTATTAATTACTCACACATATTAATCTAAGTGGCTCTAAGGGTTTAAAAGATTAAAATACATATTTTAAATATTAAAATTTGTTATAATATAACCATATTTTATTATTATTATTACTATTATTATTATTAGAATAAGAAATTGATATATTATTTGATAAATGATTATTTAATCAATTTTAAGTTTTCTTATACATATTCTTCCTATTTTTAATACATGATGATTTTCTTCAGCTGTTTAATGTTATTTTTTCATATTAAACAATATTGTTATTTGTTATTTAAGTACAAATTAATAATTTTATTACAAAAGTATATGCATATTAATTAATATAATGCAATTAATATTTAAAAATGCTATACCAAAAGTTAAACAAACTTTTGAAAAAATTATTTTGCAATATTAAGAAGAATCTAATTTTGTATGGCTTTAAATGTACCCTTGTATAATACAAAAAATCGAGCTCACAAAATTCACTAATGTACAAAGGAGTGCAACTTTTAAATGAACTACACCATAATATAAAGAATGAAACTAGAATTAGTATATTTAAAAAAATTAATAGTAGAGCATATATGTAGAATATAATTTTAATTTTAAATTGTAAAATTGTAAAGTTTCTTAGAGACTTATAAAATAAATCTAAATCTAAATCTAAGAAATCCCAACATCAGACCAATGAAGGGATCACTGATTTAGCAAAACCCATGTTTTACTATCCTGATCCCAAATCTTACAAATTTTAGAAACAAATGTTTTAAAAGAGTCATGCGAGGCATTAAGAAACCTGACTTCAAAAATGAATTCAAATATTAAAAAGCAATATACTATAATTTTTAATTTAATTAATAACTTTAATTTTAAATTTAATAAAAATAATTGATTTTAAATTTTTTTAAAAATTTAAATCAATTAATTTATTGAATCAAAAATTTATAATTTTCTTAAAAAAAGAAGTTTTTTGTAGAAAAAATAGCAAATTTTCTTGAAAATTTTAAAAGGAATTTTCACTTGACATAAAAGAAAAACTGTTTGGTACTATGGAAAATTCACTAACGTTCTATGAAATTAAGAAGAAAATTCTTTTAAAACAACTATAAAAAAAAACAAAAAATAAATAATTATTACTACATAGTAAAGAATTTTTTAATTAATTTGAAGTTCGAAGAACTTTTATCATAAAAAAATTTTCTCATTAAGGTGCTAAAAATAAAAAAAATTTGTTACAAAAAATCTATCGTTTCTAAAATATAATAAAAAAAGCTATCGATTTGATGTAATTGAAATTAACCTATTTGTGGGTAATTTTTGAATAAAAGACTTTTTAATAAATTTTAAAAATAAATTACTGAAAAGTTTGAAACTGAGTGAAGCCACTTTGAAGCTTTGACTATATGGCGATATCTTCTCTGCAACCTTGTCTAAATTGGCAGTCTGTAACTTACCCTTAAGATCATGGTACAGTGGAAATAGATTCATTTAGATTTAAATCTGATTCAACATCAATTTGTAATTCAACTTGGTTGGAAATAATTTAACTTACTACATTAGCTATGTTATTAATATATATAGCGCTGAAAATTAAAATATCTTGTACTAAACGATTAATAAAGGTTTTTTAAATTTAATAAAATATCGAAGCACTTGTCAATAGAACAGGTACCAATCGTTTATCAAATGAGTGTACTAACAGTAAAAATATTACAAAAACTGTAATTATTCTAATTTCCAATACTGTATTGATATCTAAATTTTACTTTGGTTCTTATAACTCACATATGAAGTAAAATAAATAAATGGAGTGAAATAATATTATATAAATTAAAAAAGTGTGTCATGGGGAGTAATATCCGAATGCGGTATTAATGAAAAGTAGAACTTACCTACAGTTTGTCTTTACTTTAAAATCTCTAAAATGTGGGTAAGAGGAGCCCAGCCTTACAGAATAACTGAATCTGTTATAACTATGACAAAGTGAGTCAAAATCGTAATAAAATACTCCTAAGTTCATTATATTGAAATAAAAGACTTATTATTTCATTTTACAATTCTATTTCACACTTCAAAAAGAGCTATTTGAAAGGAAAAACTTCTACCTTAATCCACATAGGGGTTAACGTTTACATAAAAAAAATGAATTTTATAATAAAAAAAAAATTTTTTTGTAAAATCAATAATTTTTCCATTAAAGAAAAATAAAAAAAAAGAAAAAAATACGAAAGAAAAATATAGAAAAACCATCAAATTAAGTCAGGACAGTGAATATTGCTTTTTTTTATTGCTCCTGCTCTAACTAAATCTTCTAGCATCGGATTTTGTTTTAGTGTTTTTTTTTTGATGTGGTGTCACTAAACTAAATAGTACAACACAGTTTAATAACACTGTTTTTAAATCTATTTAAAATGAATGAATAAATATATGCATAATATATATATATATATACATATGTGCATTCGTACATATGTTGAAATATAAAGATTGTTAAAATCCAGACATTAATGCGCTCATTTTATTATTTTTTATTTAACTTGGTTTTATTTTCATATATGTTGCACTTATATATATATATATATATATATATATGTAATATGTATGTATATGTATATATATATATTGCATATTATACACAATAGGATTCAACAGAGAACGATTTTTTTTTTAAATTTTATTTTAAATATGGTTATTTGCAAATTTAATTGCAAAAATTGTAAACAAGCTTTAAAGAATTCTGCTGAGATCAACATATTAATACGGTTTAATTCTTTAAGCAGTTTTTAGTTCCATTTTGATTATTAAATTACGAAAATTATATTTTTTTTTCAAATATTAAAATTATAAATTCTGTCTTACTAGTTAGATTGGTAGTCTGTCGAGGAGATACGATTTAAATTGAAACTTTTAGAGTTTTAAAGGAACTTTAAGAGCTGCATGCAGGTATGGAAGCGGCTCAAGTCAATCATTTAATTTATTTATTGGAATAGATTTAAAATGGAGCCGTGAAATAAGGCCCTGCAAAATAAAGAGCCCTGGGGTTTTATTTCACATATGCAATTGAGAAATAAGGCCACAGAGTAGGGAAAATATAACCCCGCGGTAATAAGTAAGCTTTATATTTTGTGATCGTATGATACAATTACAAATACAATTACATATGAGAATTTAAATTCCGGGGTGTTTTTTTAATAAAGGTGAAATTACATCTCGGGGCGTTATTTCTCCTGAAGTCGAAGATTAAATTGTAAAAGAAAGTAAAAGAAACTCTGAGGCTTTGATTCTTAAAAAATCGAGAGTGAAACTAAAGAAGAAGTAACACTCTTCGTTTTTCAATGTGATTCAATATGAAATAACACCTTTCGGTCATATTTATTTATTACCAATGAGAATTAATATCCCGGAGGCGTTAATTTAATGAGCTTTATTTGACGGCTGCACTTAAAATATTTTTTAGTTGATAGCAATTGAAAATCAATAATAGGAAAATTAAAGGATATTTTAATGATCACTAGAAGCTTTACAATTAAATTACGTTTAACATGCAATTAGAGTACGTTTACAGTTAAAAAACTCAAATACCGTTATTCTATCAACAATTAAATTTAAAACTTTCTTTGTTCTTGTGTTCAAAGTTTGAATTAATTTTTTATACCCGTATGACTATATAGTCCAAGGGTATAATAAATTTGCCATTACGTTTGTGACGCAGAGAAGGAGGCGGGTAAATATAGACTCAAGTGTATGGATCGGATCAGAATCGAAAACAAATCGATTTAGCTATGTATGTCTATTTAAATCCAGCAATTTTGGTCCACGGGTTCGAGTACCTGCCATACAACTTCTAATTTTATATGAGCATTACTCTATACCTATGCAAGCTGCGTGTCTGAAATTTTGCCAAAAATAGTTTAGTATAATGCCCAAAGTTACTGCAAAGTTTGGTTGGTCTACTGCTGAGGGTTCGAGTAGCTGCCATACAACTCCTTCTTTTATATGAGCTTTACACTACACCTGATGAAGCTGAAATTTTGTAAAAAATAGTTTAGTGTAATGGCCAAAGTTACTGTAAAATTTGGTTGGTCTACTGCAAAGGCTTCGAGTAGCTGCCATACAACTCCTTCTTTTATATGAGCATTACACTACACTTAATAAAGCTATATGTTTGAAATTTTGCCAATTTTTCGGATGATATAATGTATATGTTACGGTCATACGGGTATCCCAGAGTTGACACAGTCTACTCTACTACACTCTTCCTCGTTTTTTTTGTATTTTTCTATTTTCATAAGATTCAATTCAGAAATTATTTCCTGCAGTTAAGTGGTACAAATCTAAACAAAATGTACTTTTTATAATATAACTGTAACTATGAACCTACACATATATTTACATACAAATATATGTATATACGTATAATATATTTTAGTTTTTTAATGATATTTATGATATGGTATAATCATATATTTTCTTGCATTAAAAATTATAAACGCTGGATTATACTTAATAATAATTCAACGTACAAACAACACACACATAAGTATTGCATATATACAATTAAACATCCATACATATATATATGTATACTGTGTAGTGTACATATATTTTATATGAAAGAAAAATGTGTAGGGATATGAGTTAGAAATGGATCATATTTTCTACTCATATGCAATATGCATATACATTCATATATTATATATATATAATATACTATTTTTATAGTATCCTATGTGTGTGGGTGGGGGTGTTATTATAGGGTTCGGTGGTTTTTTAAATGCGTACTTCTGTAATGAAGACATGAACAATAATGGTAGCTGGTAATAAAATAGATTTGTTGAATCTGGTGTAGCATACGTTTATATTAAAATAAAATTTATATATATACATATGTATTTATATAAAATATATATATACATACAAAATATAGTTTTCCTTAGGGTTTAATATAATAATGTGTGTATATTAGTTTTGCTTGCGTTATATCTGACAATCTCATTTAAGTTTAATTTTTTATAATATATAAATATATATAGTTTTTTTTTTTTTTAAATTTTTCCTCATTTTGTGAAAAATTGTGGAAAACTGGTTGAACATTACATTTTACCGTAATGTATATATTTTCCACATTTACATATAAAAATAATATTAAAAAAGATTATTGGAAAAGTTTTTTTGTGACTTGGCTAAATTTTATAATAGTGATACTGTTAAAGTTATTATCATTTTAACTAGGAGTTTCTTGGTATTGTGTGTTTGTGTGTATATGTGTGCGTATGTGCCGTGAGAAAATTCTATTCTGTTTCCTGGTAATTTCGATTAAAAAAGAAAAATTAAAAAATTTTCTAATTGATTATAATGATTTTCTCATAGATAATGATTGAAATATGAGTGAATTGATTGAAGATAGAGTGAAAAATCAGAAAAAATTATTGCCAAAGGGGAAAGAAGAAGGGAAGAAGGGGAGGCGCTTGGGTTGGGGAAAATAAACCATAACTTACAAGTAAAAATTCTTATTTAAAATAGAATTAAGATGGTAGACACTGAAAAGATATATGTATATATATATTTTATAATATTAATATACACCTGTGAGGTTTTAACTGTAATATATATATAAAAAAAAATTATTAATTTAATTCTCAAGTTTATTTTTCCAATGAATAATTTATTATAAGAATAATATCTTAAAAATAATTAATTGGAAAAAGATTTATAATAATAATAATAATAAATTGTAAACCAGGAAATTGAATACTCTAATAAATTTTTTTAGAATTTATAAGTTAATATTTAATATATATAATGTTATATGTAATTTAAATATAATTATTTCTTTTTCTATTATATATAGTGCTATTAAATTATTAAATGAAACTTAAAAGTACCAAAGATACTAGGATATCCCATTTTTAAAATGGTAGAATATATAGGGTTCTATTACACCAACACCACATCTTATCACTAATTCAAAAATTAAATAATAATTTATGTGATAAGTTTTTTTAGCATGAAATTAATTTTGAACTAAAATTTTAATTAGTGATAAGTGAGTGTTTATTATAAAAAATTTTAAAGAATTCCAGTGGTTTATTACACAAACAACTCATCACTATTTATTTAGTTATTGGCAGTACCAGACAATAGTAAATATTGCCCGATAATATTAATCTATTGCCTATTTTAACATTTGGACTTCTTATTAAATTATTGTAATATACACTATATTTTTTTTATTAGATATGGTCCGACCAGGATTTGAACCAGAGACTTTTCGATTGAAAAGCCACCACTTAACCACTGAGCTATTCGTCAGATGAGCTCATCCCTAATCAAATAATTAAAACAATTTTTTTTATAAGTGAAAGATTTTTAATTAACAAAACCTCATTGTTCAATCGTTTAATATCATTTTGGTGTAAAACTTATCTCAAAAAATTACTATTAGTGATAAGTATTGATTAGTAATAAGTATTTGGTACAATGTGTGAAAAATTAGAGTAAAGAAATTCACATTAATATGAAATTGAAAACAAATTTTTGAAGCACCTGTAACAACAATTTTCAATTGATCAATGAATGTTTAATAAAAATATTTTCTCACAGTTCAAGTTTCAAGTTCAAAATTTCAATTAAAACTTCAAAATGTCAGTTAAAAGGTTATGGAATCTTATTTCAAATTCTGGTTAATTTACACAACATTTGAATTAAAAAATGGTAGCATTATTTCACGAATTTCAAGTGCTGAAAACTGTAACTTCATATAAAATATCAAAAACAATGAATAGATTTTGATTTGAATTATTGTTTTTTAAATAATAGTATAAATTAAAATTTAAATACACTAAATTATCTAATTTATACAGGGGCCTTCTCATTTATTTTATATTTGGTAATATTGTATTGGCAAGATGAATATTGTGCTAGAAAATTACTTGTTAGAAGTGTATGTAGTGTAAGTAGAAGCTGTACTTATTGCACAACTATTATAATCAATTAATTTAAATATTTCCCTATTAAATTTGAATACCAGTACTCAAAAAATATACTTTCTTTGATCGGTTGGTGACTGAATCCACAAAAAACAAAATCCATAATGAATTTCACCAAAAAAACAAAATTCATAAGGGCTAACGGACTGAATAACAAAATTATTATGCCCTTTTCCAGAATATTCATAATATGAAATTACATTTATTTAAATTTTTAAATTTATTTATATTTCCTAAAAGGGCCAGTTTGAATTTTGAATTTATGGATGTTTTATTTCTGAATTTCGGTTTGTGGATCTAGTCAACAACTCAAGGATGATTACTCTGACCTGAAATATTCTTTACTTCATTATTTTGATTTGAAACCTGAAATTCAATTCTTTATATTAAAATATTTAGTTTCAACAGCTTTGTTTATATCTTAGGCAGACTAATTTTGTATTTATATATTTCAGACGGATACGTTTTTTTTAATTTAATTTCATTCACACGTCCCTTATGTCATTAATCATTAGTTTTCTCGTCACCTTTCATAATCTAGCAATTTGACCTCAAATTATTTGTTTACTAGACTGATATTAGTCTAGTCTATCAGTTGTATATTTTATAAAAAATTAAGATTCAAATTATATCTCTAGATATTATCTACTCTAAGAATTCGCAATTCAATCAATTAATTTCCAGGTTAAATAAAAAAACTATCTATTAAAATCAAAGAATGATTGCTCTCTTTTTTTTCCATTAAAAACTTATTGAAAAGAGTAGCCTTCAACCTTAACATCAAATTAATTTCATTGACTTTGACAATAAAGATTTTAATACCTTTAAAAAACTCAATTTCATCATTTAGTTGTTTTAAATGTTTCACCTTAATATTTTACCTTTACCTGTATACCTTTACTCTAAAGAAAAAACTTTCCTAACTAATTTTTTTATTATTTTTTTTTTTAAAAATTCAATTTTATTATGCAAATTATTTTAATTTAAAAAAAAAACAAAAAAATTAAATGAAAAATACTCTAATATAGTCTGTGTACTCAATAGTAGTATCTTACAGATATAATTTGTATTTGATGCGTACTAAATAAAAAAAAAAAACAGACAAAATTTCCAATTAAATTTCAAGAACAAAATTAAAGAAAAAATTGAAATAAATAAAAAATGAAACACCTCTTCATATCTACCTAGCTTATATATATATATATACTACCTAGCTTATATATATTTATATACTATCTAAATAATATATAAAAGCGAAAGTTTGTTTGTTTGTTTGTATGTAGCGAATAGACTCCTAAACTGCCCAGCCGATTTTCATGAAAATTTGTATATGGAGGTTTTTGGGTACGGAAAGAAATCGTGGCCCAAAAATTTTGCTCTAACGGAACGCCAAGTGGTGCAAGTATTTAAACTTCTTTGTTCTAAAATGAAAACGGTTTGACCGATTTTCTTCAAATTTTGTATACGTGCTACCCTGTGAGAATTGAGTTGACACTATTAACAGATTTAGAATTTGTTTGTCCATGTCGGTCCGACGGTTGGTCAAAATAATTTTGGAAGCTAATATTGTAAAAATTTGCGAAGTACTGCTTTGGCTAAAAAGAAAGCCTCAAAAAAAATTTTGTTGATTTCCATTAACCCATTGCGGCCCAACAGCCTTTTATAAATTTTTTGGTTACTTTACTCTAAATTAGAAACAGTGTAACCGATTTTCTTCAAATTTTGCATATGTGTTCCGTTTTGAGAATGAAATTAACTGTTTTAACAGACTTGCAATTGGTTAACCCATGCCGGCCCGACGATTGACAAAAAAAAAATTTGGAAGCAAATTACGTCCAATTTTGCGCAATACTGCTTTGCCCAAAGAGAAAGTGTAGTGGATTTTTATTGATTTCTGCGTTACTTAACTCTAAATTAGAAACGATTTGGCCGGTTCACCTCAAATTTTATATGTGTGAAGCAACTTGAAAATGGAGTTGAGTCTGTTAACAGTCGGTCCTACGATCGGTCAAAAAAAATTTTTTGGAAGTAAATTACGTCAAATTTTGGAAAGTAGTTTGTACTGCTTTGAATTACAGATTGTTTCAAAAATTTCTAGAATAATCCTAGAAAAATCGTTTTAAAAATATTGCTTTCATACATTTTAAAATTTACATGTGTAAACCGTGTGTAATTTTTGTGTTAACTTTTTGCAGTAACATCAACTTCAATTAAACCTCCATTGAGAGGCGCAGTAACGCGCACCGGGTATTAGCTAGTTTAATATAAAGTATAATATACTAATAAATACTGCTACTATTATTCATGTTATTTACAATATCATTCTTTTGCTTTTTTTCAATTATAATGAATTTATATTTTTATAAAAGATACAAAAATAACCTTGAACTTTTCTTATTTCACGATATTCCTGGGTCTCATGATTTTAAATCATTTGCTTATAAGAAACTTCCAATAAAAAATTTGGTAACCTTCTTCTTTTAAGCTTTTTTAGATTAATACAGTTTTTGTTTTACTAAAATAATTTATTTCAGTTTTTTTTTAATAACAATTTAATTTATTATTCTTTATTTAAAGTTAAATTAAACTGTATCTATAGATACATTTATACTGCAAGACATCCCAATTCCCATCCCATTCCTTTTCATACAAAATAAAAAAAAGCAAATTTTAGTAAAAAATTGGTGTCCTCTAAATGTGATTTTGTTTTAATAATAAAAAAAAAAACCTAAAATATTTTTAAACTCTGTGAGAAATTTAAAAAAAAATTGAAAGATGATTTAAAAAAGTTTTAATAAAAAGGTGGGTTGCTTAATAATGAATAGGTACGTTTGGAACTGTGGACAATGTGTATGCGTTGAATAGTATAGGAAATGTCATTATAAATCGTGTTGAAGTAATTAATACTGGAGAATTCATATTTTACGAGTATTTAACAATTTATAAAATTAAATAATGTTAAAGATTTATTGTATTTTGAGTTTTTCAGATGTTTGATTGACCTTGAATTCAATAAAAATATATGCACTTCCTTAAAGATTTTAAATTTATGATAGGATAGTTCGATTCTTTACATTGGTTTATTGTATACTAAATTATAGTGTTAGCGACCTAATTGTAAACCTTACTAAGAATACAAACTGTTTAAGTTAATACCTTTATTGATTGTTCATGAGGTCTTGAACATTAATCAGATGACCAACCATACGAAGTAATTGATGATTGATGATAATGGTTTCGATATACTGATTTTATGATTGATTATTGAAATTGAAATTTTGTTAAGTTCCAATCTTCTTATTCTAATGTTGCAGATGAAATTATTTTTTTAGTACCTATACCAAAAGAGATGACACTATAATTACATTGGATAATGGTTTCTTGATCTATTGATGCAGTAGAAACCTCATCCCTCAAATTTATCTCAGTTTCTCAATCGGCTGAGGAAGATACGACTTTATTTAAGACTTTTTTAATTTACAAAGCCATGCCACCGAATGTTCACTGAACAGATTTGACAGAATTTAAGAATTCGAAATTAAATTTTATTTGAAAAGGGATTTTTTTAATTTATCAAAGGATATGAGACCACTTCCGAGGCATATGACATCTTGCCCCTCACCAATCTTCAAGTTTCTTGATTTACTAGGATGAATCCTTCTCAATCTTATTTTTGATTCTTTAATTTACTGAGGCCTGGATAAGATAATATTTCTGAATTCTATCAAAGTTAATAAACCTTTTGAGGTATATATAAGACTATTTCGTTTAAATAATTTTTGCCTGATTAGATATAGCCTGGGAATTTGAAATTGGGTTCAGATGAAATCTGATTAGTCTATTAAAATAAATAAGACTAGTTTTTAAACTTAAAAGTCAGATGAAACTTTCCCCTCAACATTTTGACAGTTTTTTGATTTACTAATATACCCCATTTCTCCTTATTAAAGCAGTTTAATCTGCTGAGGCGGATGAGACGTTATTCCTAAACCCAATCAATATTTCATATTCTAATGAGGAGTATCAGACCATGACCTTTTAAAACTTCTGACTGATTTCACAAAACCAAAAGGAATTTGAAATCAAAATTTAGTTAAGATAAGATCTACTTATGTTATATTAAAGCAGATTAGGTTTTTAAATCTACAGGGGCAGATTAAATATATTTCCTCAATATTATTTCCCAGTTTTTTGAACCACTGAGGCAGTCCCTCAATGAGAAATCAATCAACAAAATTTAAAACTAAGTAGATCACAAATTCATTTTAAATCTCATATTACCCAGTTTACTATTTATAAACTTTTTTATTTTTGAAAATAAACGAGGAAGATTATAGTTGCCCTTGTCAACTTTTAGATACCCGTGCATACCCACTAACCGTTATTTATTTCCCCTATGCTATTATAAATATTACAAAAAAAATATAAGAAAGTAAAATAGTTAAAAAAAAATTTAACTTATTATCCCATAATTATACCCGTGCATATATATATGAACATCGGGTATATTAGATTTGCTCCTCCGTTTGTAACGCATCGATCTAGACGAGCTAGATATAGTGTCAAGGGTACGTATCGGCTCAGAATCGAAAAATTAGTCGATCTAGCTATGTGTGTCTGTCCGTCCGTCCGTCCGTCCGTCCGTGTGTCAGCACGATAACTCAAAAACTAAAAGGGCTAGAGTCTTGAAATTCACACAAAGTCATTTTTAGACAATTTCTAGGTTCCCTATTGTTTTTGGTTAAAATCGGACCAAGGCTTCGGGGAGCTGCCATACAACTTTTTTGCACCAATATGAATTTCTTCAAAACTATTTATACTACGGGGATGAAAATTACACACGGTTAGTTTTATATTGACTCCGGCACTTATATGAAGTTTCAAAATGTTAGGGCCCCATTTTCGGGGGGCTGCCATACAACTTCCTTGCACCAATATGAATTTCTTCAAAACTAATTATACTACGCGGATGAAAATTACACACGGTTAGTTATATAATGAATCGAGCACTTATATGAAGTTTCAAAATGTTAGGGCCCCATTTATGGGGGGCTGCCATACAACTTCTTTGCACCAATATGAATTTCTTCAAAACTAATTATACTACGAGGCTGCAAATTACACACGGTTAGTTATATAATGAATCGAGCACTTATATGAAGTTTCAAAATGTTAGGGCCCCATTTTCGGGGGGCTGCCATACAAAGTTTTTTAGCTCAATAACTGTGAATCTAATAAAGCTACAAGGTTAAAATTAAAATTGGGCAGGTAAATTAATAGGGCAAGTTACTTGGCAAAGTTGGACATCACTCGGACCATCGGACTTTTAGGGTGGGCCAATTTTTTTTTTTTGTTTTTTTTTCTTTTTTGTTTTTTTTTTTTTTTATTTTTTTTTTTTTTTTTTTTTAAGTTTAAGTTATGGGACAATGAATGAAAACTTTTTTTTTTTTTTGTGATTTTATTTTTTTTTTTGTGATTTTTTTTTTTTTTTTGTTAATTTTTTTTTTTTTTTTTTAAGCTAAAGTTATGGGACAATGAATGAAAATTTTGTTTTTTGTTTTGTGATTTTTTTTTTTTTTTTGTTAATTTTTTTTTTTTTTTTTTACGTCAAAATTATGGGGCAATGAGTTAAATGTATAAGGGAAGTAAATTACGGTTTATTTTATACACCATAGTGGGTATGCACGGGTATCTAAAAGTTGACAAGGGCAACTATAATCTTCCTCGTTTTTAATTAAAAACAAAAAAAAAAAAACCATAAAAAAAAATAACCATAAAAAAAAAATAGCCCACCCCAAAAGTTGGCCCGAGCGATGTCCAACTTTGCCAACTAACTTGCCCTATTACTTTACCTGCCCAGTTTTAATTTTAACCTCGTAGCTTCATTAGATTCACAGTTATCGAATTGACAACTTTGTATGGCAGCTGCCCGAAAATGGGGTCGCAACATTTTGAAACTCCATATTAGTGCTCAATTCATTATATAACTAACAGTATGTAATTTTCATCCTCGTAGTATACTCAGTTTCCAAGAAATTCATATTGGTGCAAAGAAGTTGTATGGCAGCCCCCCGCAAATGAAGCCGTAAAATTTTGAAACTTCATATAAGTGCTTGATTCATTATAAAACTAACCGTGTGTAATTTTCGTCTTTCTAGTATAATTACTTTTGAAGAAATTTATATTGGTTTAAATAAGTTGTGTGACAGCTCCCCGAAACCTTGGTCTGGTCTTAACCAAAAAGAATAGGGAACCTTAAAAATGTCCAAAAAATGTTTTGTGTGAATTTCAAAACTCTAGTTCTAATTTTTCAATTCTATCTCTTTTAATTAATTTTTAATTCACGAATATATTAAACCTAAGCAAGTAAGCATCATATAATCATATTGATAAAATGATTCATTCAAAATATTACACATATACATAATTATATGAATATACATATATAAATTATTTATGAAGCCATTTACTTAAAAAAAATCTTTGTCTTCTTTTTTGCTTATCTTAAATAAACTACGCATCATTTAAATCGTATGAAATTCTAACTCGAAATCATTATCGACATAAAAAACAAAAAACAAAAAAACAATAAACAAAAAAACAAAAAACAAAAACAAACAAAATTCATATAATTTCATGTTACAAGGTGCATAGCTATATTTCAAATTTTTGTATGAAAATATTGGAGTTAAAAAAGTTAGCTGTTCGAGAGCTACCCGAAGTTTTGGTCCGATCTTAACCAAAAAAAATAGGGAACCTAGAAATTGATTGGAAAATATTTTGTGAAAATTTCAAAACTGTAGCTCTTTTAGTTTTTGAGTTATCGTGCTGACACACAGACGGACGGACGGACGGACGGACGGACGGACGGACGGACGGACAGACACACATAGCTAGATCGACTAATTTTTCGATTCTGAGCCGATACGTACCCTTGACACTATATCTAGCTCGTCTAGATCGATGCGTTACAAACGGAGGAGCAAATCTAATATACCCGATGTCATATATATATGCACGGGTATAAAAACAAACCATTCTTCAGATATTAAAAATATCTTGAAAATCTTTTTTGTTTACTTGTCTTTTGTTGGCTTTGTCTAATAACGCCTATATATTTAGGTTTAATTTCATAGCTAATAGAATCATAAACAAATTTTTTAAAATAACCTTGACTGTAGCAAAAGAAAGATGAAATTTTCTCATGAAAATGAATCATAGGTTTTTTTATACTTTATGGAGTCCATAGTATAAACTACAAAGTATTGTAGCCTTTATTGCAACACTGAACTTCAACATTGCATAATTTTAAATAACTTTAAATTTTTTGTATCTTAAGTAAATAAAAAAATTTAAATATACAAGAAAATTTGTAAGTCAAGCGTTTCCTTTTTGTTGTCCACATATATATATTATATACTTTCGCCTGTATTTTACAAAAAAGTTTTATAAAATACAGGCGAAAAAAGATTACAGATTATTCAATGTCATGCCGTTTATAATTTATGAATTAAATTTTATAATGAAAAAAATGTAATTTGTAATAAGCATGTTTTTTAGATAAACTTTACAATTAGTTGATTGTTTAAATTCCAAATAGTTTTCACAGGTAAATATTGTTTTATAATTAGATTGGATTGTTAAAATAGTAATGGGAATTTTAAATAAATGTGTAAATTGTAAGAGGCTGTAATAGATCACAACATTCATTACTTATGCATAAAATTTAAATTAAAATTAAATTTCTTAAGTTGGTTTTTATCCATGAGATTTTTTTTCATTCAGTTGGAATTTCAATTGTACAATTGAGAGAATGAAAATTGAGAATATAATTGAGGATTCCGGAGTACCCGAATTCGGGAGTTTGATTTTTAAAATTTATATAAATTCGAAGCTCCTTCCGATATTTCCTTCTTATTTTAAGAAATTTACAAATTTTACAGAATTCGACCAGAATATATTTTTAAGTTTTTTTTTTTTTTTTTTTTTTTGTAATTAAAATTGAATTTCAATTACTTTTGTAATTATTTTTGAAAAATCAAGGAATTTAAAATAAAACTAATTAATCAATCAATCAATCAATCAAAATTCAATCAAATTTAAAAATACTTGTAAAATTCAAATTTTATTCAAAAATGATTGTAATTCTTATGATAATTAAATATTTTTTGGTATTTAACTATTTTAAAGTAATTAACTTCAAAAATGATTACAAAAGTAATTGAAATTGAAATTTAATTATGTTCAGATCAATCTTAATCCCGAAATGACCGAGCAATTTGACCCTTCAATTC
This sequence comes from Dolichopus griseipennis, assembly GCA_963082915.1. Lineage (NCBI taxonomy): Eukaryota > Metazoa > Arthropoda > Insecta > Diptera > Dolichopodidae > Dolichopus > Dolichopus griseipennis. The sequence goes on from OY720443.1 coordinate 85,145,697, forward strand.
TATTATACTACTAGTAAAAAGTGAACGGCTTCTGCCCATATCCAAAGCATAATTTTAAAATTTGGATGTTTTTATCACTCTATACCAATTACTTTCTTACCGCAATTCCTTTAACGTAGAAAAAATTGGTTTGATTTTATTGTTTTTTTTTTCACATCAGATCGTTTTATTTTTAAACTATTTCGATACAATAATGGTGAATTATGAATTTTTATGAATGCAATTAGTTGTTTTTTTTTGGTTTTATTTTAATTGTAAACTCAAAGCAGGCTTTAAAAATATTTAAATAAAAATTTTGTTTAAAGTGTTTATATTTTTTATACCCGTATGACTATATAGTCAAAGGGTATAATAAATTTGCCATTACGTTTGTAACGCAGAGAAGGAGGGGGGGTAGATATAGACTCAAGTGTATGAATCGGATCAGAATCGAAAAATAAATCGATTTATCGATGTATGTCCGTCCGTCTGTCCGTCCGTCCGTCCGCACGATAACTCAAAAACTAAAGGAGCTAGGGTCTTGAAATTTTCGCAAATTCGTTTTTTTTTAATAGCCGTCATCGCTATTTAAATCCAGCCATTTTGGTCAATGGGTTCGGATAGCTGCCATACAACTCCTTTTTTTAAATGAGTATTACTCTGTACCTATTACAGCTGCGTGTTTGAAATTTTGCCAAAAGTAGTTTAGTTTTATGGCCAAAGAGTCTGCAAAATTTGGTTGATCTAGTGGAGTGGGTTCGAGTAGCTGCCATACAACTTCTTATTTTATATGAGCATTACTCTCCACCTAATTAAGCTGGGAGTCTGAAATTTTGCTAAAAATAGTTTAGTGTAATGGCCAAAGTTTCTGCAAAAATTGGTTGGTCTACTGTTGAGGGTTCGAGTAGCTGCCATACAACTCCTTATTTTATATGAGCATTACACTACACCTAATGAAGCTGGGTGTCTGAAATTTTGCCAAAAATAGTTTAGTGTAATGGCCAAAGTTACAGGAAAATTTGGTTGGTCTACTGCAGAGGGTTCGATTAGCTGCCATACAACTCCTTCTTTTATATGAGTATTCCACTACACTTAATTAAGTTGTATGTTTGAAATTTTGACAAAAGTAATTAATCGGATGATATAATGTATATGATACGGTCATACGGGTATCCCAGAGTTGACACAGTCTACTCTACTACACTCTTCCTCGTTTTAATAAGAAACTCATGAAAGAAAAACATAAAACAAAAGTAAGTACAGTACAATACAGAATTTTATACTCTTTAAATACCCGTATTGTATTCTTATATTATTATATTTAGATGTTTGTATTAATATACGAATGTATTTAATATAATGTATACATAATTAATTTTAATAGAGCATATAGGTATCATTAAGTTCACAATACCGTGCAAAAAAAAAAAAAAAAAATAAAAACAAAAATATGCAGTCAAAAACGATTACCAAGCATTATTATTATTATTTTTTTTTTTAATATCAAGTTCAAAAACGTGAATTAAAGCTGTAGTAGACGCATTAAATAATTTTTTTGTTTTTTTAAACACAAGTTTTTTAATTTTTCTTATTTTTAGGCGAAATAATTCCGTTGTTCCGATGTATTAGAAGGGTATGTTTTGTTAAATAAATTTCCTAAATTGACGGAAACCATTTTTAATAAAGGAAAGATTTGTAAAAAACATTAGCGAACTTTGCTAAAAATTAGAAAGGTATTAAAAGTACATCATTAATTTATGGAGACGACTTGCAATAATGGACAGATTCGTAAAAAACATTAGCGAACTTTGCTAAAAATTAGAAAAGTATTTTCGGTAGGAAGAATCTCAATTTTACTATATTAAGAATTTGACAAATTTTTCTCTGGAAGCTTCTATTTCGTTATTTCCTATTTCATATGAACTTAGGTTCAACTGTTGGTTCTTAGACCAATCTTAATCTTTTATAATCCAAAATTTGGCAAAAAGTTTCACAAATATGTAAATTTTATTTTACAAAAATTATTTATAAAAATTGTGAGAGTTGTAGAATTGAATATATGATAAAGTAGGCCCCAAATATAATGCTAATTTTACATCTAGCACACTTTTTACATCTTAAGACTAACAAGCCTGTCTGAAACATCGACATTACGTGGTTGTCTTATTTAGTGTACCATCTTTTATAATATGAACATTTTTTGAGATTCTGATTCATACTATTTATATCATACTGTAATAATTTTTTATTTTCATCTGTGAGTTATATTTATGAATAAAAATATTGTTTTATATTTTATATTTTACATACTTTTTGTACTGATATAGAAATATTAATTATTTTAAATCGAATGGTAGCTGAATCAAACAGAAAATCGTCTAAAGATATTTTCTCTTTTACTGTAGGATATGAATCCCGGCCTCTGAATTGAAAGATTGCCAGCTATGCCATTCGATTAACTATTATGCCAAACATTCCTTCAGCCACTCAACCATTACAATTCGTTAAAATTAATTATATTTATATGATGATACAAAGCTTACATAATTAAAAATTTATAAATACATTATAATCGAAATTTGTATTCAATTATTCCAAAATAAAAAAATTCAACAGACCATGATGAGTCAAAATAAATAAGATTAAATAATTATAATTACAATTACAATATTCTTTGATGAATAAAACAATTTATAAAATTATATACATTGAATCGACCAGTCATTAAATAATGTTTTGAATTTTACTGAAAGTTCAAAGAAACAAAACAAATTTTTAGAGAGGAATGGATACAAAATGGAAGAGAGAGAGAGAGAGAGAGAGACAGAGATGCCAGACAGATAGATGATCTTTTTAAGTGTTTTGTTTTGTTAATTACGCAAAATTTGTAATAATAAAAAATAAAAAAAAATAAAAAAAAAATAACATTATAAATTATTAATAATTTAATATGTTATTAATTAATAGTATTTATGTGCGTGTTAGATTAATCATAAATTATGAATTCGTTACATGTTTTGCTGTTACTTTTTTTTTTGAATTTTTTAACTGTGAAATGCGATAAACCATTCATTAGACAATTATATATTATTTAAATGCATTCTTACATAACGTATTTATGTATATTGTATATAATATATATAAAAAAAAACAAACTTTTAAAAATTTGTGAATGATATGTTAATTTCACGGTTTAAAAAAAAAAAATGCCGGTTGCCATTTCTTATCGTTTTTTTTTTGAGCGGTTGTTCATTTTAAAATTCAATTATAATTTTTTTTAAAGAGAAATTAATTATATAAATATTTAGAAATATAAAAATTAATTAAAAATATTTTAAACATATATAGTTACTGTATGTCCAATGACCGTATAATAATTATGTAAAAATAACATTTTATAAAAAATTATATATAATTATTATATTAGTTTACAATATTATTAAAAAAAAAATGTTGTGGCATGAGTTTTGCCATTGGCAATAAATTTTATGTTGGTATACTTGGTATAATAGTTTGTATAAATTTAATGGAAACTGTATAAAATGAAGTAATAGTTGTATCATGTAATGTTTTGGAGAAGAATAGTTTAAAAATCTTGTAAAATTTAATCTCTATACTGTGTATCTTTATACTGGGCTGATTGTAACTAACAATTCTATTATGATCTTATCCACTAAAATTTTACAAATTATGTGTCATCTTCTAGTCTTGGGATTTACTTTGTTTCCTTTTTTTACATGTAGGTCAGTTAGTTTTCCCTTCTCATTCTTTTGTGTGTGAATAACCTTTTGCTTCAAGGTTTAAACAAATCTATTTTAATTTAATATAACTGCTCTCTTAGTTATTAGAAAGAAAAGACATATATACGTTTAGGTACTTTATTCGAACCCTGGAGATCAATCACAATTGCCATGGAAGTTTAATATTACAGAAAAGAGAATAGGTAAACCCAGAAATAAATAATGGGGTTAAGGGTCAGTAAAATTAATAAACGATTGTCACAAGTTAATTCTATAGCTCCATACAATCTGCGTCTGTGGAAACAATAGGCTTATTGGATGCCCTTCGATCCCTAGATATGTTTTACAGAAACAAAAATTCCCAGTTATAAGATATTTTAGTATTATGACATTCCGGTGTACAGAAGTTGTTACTTTTTCATAAGAAACGTTGCTGTAATATTTTTTAAACACTACTGAGGAACAGATTAAATTTGAAACGGTACTTCCTTCAATATCTTCAAACCGATTGGGTAAGTGTTTTCAATTTTATTTTTAGCTTGTGAAATGTAATGCTTTTAACATCTAGTAATTAAGGCTAAATGAACCTTTTTGTATTTAAAATAAAGTCAGCAAGTTCCTTACATTTCTTTTTTTCGTTGACTGGATATAATATTGCGTTCCTGTTATTTTTAGTTAGAGAAATCTAATATTAACTTTTACGGTTCTTTAACCTTTTATTTTGAAGGGAAAGAATGTTTACTAAATAATTAACAATTCAAAAAACTCTAAGCGGTTAGTCTCCAATTTTCATGTCATTAAAAACACCTTTTTTAACTGAAACATAAAAAAAGGTGTTTTTAATGACATGAAAATGGGAGACTTAGAAGGCAGAATATTTGAAGGACAATTAAATTTTAAAAAATCGTTTAACCTTATATTTGTCTAAAATCATATTTTTATGCCATGGAAAACTCTTTTACCTAGAACAGCTGTTTTCTAATGCACTTCTAAAGTACATCAAAATCCGGAAATGAAAATGAAGACAAAACATATTAAAAAAAAAAACTCTGCATCAAACACCATTCTATACCTACCTACTACTGTGTTTTTTTTACTAATTTTTTGTTTTGATTCTTTTTCAGATTCTAGAAAAATGCTTAAAACCAACAACAACTACAACAAAAAAACCAATGGACAAAACTTGTATTTTAGGGAACAAAAATATTTTTCTAAGTTTTCTTTTTAAAGGAAACCCTCACACAAAAAAAAAGACAACAAAAAAAAAACCAACAAAAACCAAGAACAAAACAAAAAAACTCTTAACAAGCTGACTATCATGCTATTTCATATTTTTTTTTTATAATTTTCTTTCTCATTCTTTTTATGTTTTGTTTCTTTCTCGTTCTAAAATCTAACAAAAAAAAAAAAATAAAATAAAAATTATTAGAAAAAAAAAAAAATAGTTTGTTATTATCCAAGATGACATGCTGCGGTCAACAGGCCGCATAATGTTATGTAGATGAATATCTTTGTCAGTATACATTTTTAACATAAATACTATATACATTAATTATAATATACTGGAACATTGTGAGGTGACAAAAGTTCCAGAGTCAAAAGTCCATGCGGAAAAAATGACTCGAAAAGAAGGTAAAAATCGACGGGAAACTTTAACTCACGAGAAGAGTACTTAAAATCCCCTGAAAATGTGTGATTAAAACCATTGGCAGTAGGATCGAATATTGATTCTCTCTTCAACCTTCAACAGGTTATCACGGTTTTAAAAATATTTAACACAGAATATTAATTTCTTTTTTTTAATTCACTTCTTTTTAATTTATAATTTTTTTTTTTATTTTTTTGTGTGTAAAAAACAATATTAAGTTTTTTTATTTTATTTTAAAATAAATCTAACTTAAAACAAAAAAAAAAAAAAAACAGTGTTGTGATTTGGTAATGTGGCCGCATCTCCAATGGCGGCAAGTTAAGTATATTTTTTTTTTTTACTTTTAAATATAATTTTTTTATTGAATAAAAAAATTTTTTATTTTTGTTTTGTATAATTAAAAATTCTTCTACTTAATTTATTCACAGCACTAATTTTAATTTAATTTGCTTAAAACCTTTTTTATTTTGTGTTAAAATATAATTTATTGATTTTATTTCTAATTTTCAAATTTTATTTTTGATTTTCAATTTAATTTAATTTTACATTTAATTTCATACCGGCACGTGATTTGGTTTTGTTTACATTACATTTAATACAGCTTTTTTTTTTTTTATTGAAGATTACTCTTTATTTATCATCTACTAGTTGTAAACAAACCAATTATAATATATCCATTTCATTCCCTCTCCCTCGGATGATAATATTCTAAATTCGCTCAGTAATTAATACCATCAATAATATGTCACCGTATTGCTTTTAATTTTAAATTGTATTGTTTTAATTTTTGATGGTATGTCAATTTTACTCATTTTTACTCTATTTTTTTTTCTTTTTTATTTTATCATAAAAGAAAGGGAAGTACTGAAATTTCAGTTCATTTCTTTTCAACTAACTTAAATTACTTAATTTAAATTTAATTATTTACATATACGTGAGTATTTTTACTTGCACGTAGATTTTGCTGTGTGTGAGTTTTTGGTTGTAACTAAGTTCAATAAGGTCTAGTTAAAAACTGTTGAATGGTGTTATAAACCGATTGCTCACTCATAGCAGAATAAAATAGGGGTATTGTTGATGGTATTTTGTAAATATTGTTAGCAATACTTTTGTTTTTATAAACGGTGATAACTTGTTCGGGTTGTATGAATCGTACACATACAATATTTAACCTAAATTATAATATAATTAAATTTTAAATTTTATAAGTTTTATTATTATTTGTTTTTTTTTTTTTTTTTTTTTTTTTTTTTTTTTTTCAATTTACTAATTGTTATTAAAAATTGCCAATTTTCGAGTTAATTTTTGTAATATTCGGGGCCTACAAGCTAATTTTCATGCCGTAGAATGTCATCTTAACTCCACAAAACCAGCAATTTTAGCCCTTGGTGAAACACAAGTCAGTGAACAGAATGATAATTTTAATATTATTGGCTACTCACTTGTTTCACACTTCGTACCCAAAAGAGGAATCGCGATTTACATTAAAAATGACATTGCTTTCAACACCCTAGATAAATATACACCTTCCAGCCCAACCTTCCATTATATTTGGGTTAAAATTATCGTTGAAAAGCATGTAATACATTTCTGTTTTTTATACAGATCACCCAACTCAAATGAACAAGAAACTGCTGTGGAAATTGACAATCTTTCAAACCAGATCAATGAAATTTTGGAATCATGTCCACAAACCGAAATTGTTCTGGCAGGGGATTTCAACGTACACAACAAAGACTGGCTTCATTTTTCAAGTAACTCTTCTTTGAGTCAAAACTCAATTGGGAAACAAGTTGAATTATTTTCCACACTGTTCCATCTTTCTCAACTTGTCCAAAATCCCACTAGGGTCCCCGACCGAGCTGATCAAGAGGGTCACCTCTTGGATCTGTTTTTAACCACTCACCCTGAAAAATATGTAGTTTCAGTTGGTTGTCCCCTGGGGGGCTCTGACCACTGCCTGGTAACCACAAGCTTCCCGGTAAGCACATTAGCCAGCCGAAGGATTCCTCCCAAAAAATTAGTATGGCAATATAGTCGTGCTAACTGGGAGGGATTAAACAATTTTTTCAAAGCATTCGACTGGTCATTGTGCTTCCGCGGTAAAAATGTCAACTTCGCTGCAAATGCGATTAGTGAAACAATTTTACTTGGAATGAGGTTGTATATTCCTCACTCCATGAAAAGTATTAAACGAGAGCCCAAATCATGGTTTAATCGCATTTGCAAAGAAGCCATTCGTAAAAAAGTGGAGGCTTTTAAGCAATACCGGAACAGCGGGTTGGAGTCCGACAGGGCCAACTATATCGTGGTTCGAAACAGATGCAAGAGAGTTATCAATAAGCAAAAATTCTTATTCAACCGAGGGTTGAAACGAAAATTCCTACATATGCCTAAGAATAGCAAATCGTTTTGGACGTTTGCAAAAAATCTAAAGGAGGACACTAGTGGGTCCTCCTTCCCTCCGCTTATTGATAAAAACAACTCAATTGTGTCAGATTCAAAAGAAAAGGCAAACTTGTTTGGCAAACAATTTTCCTTTAACTCAACACTGCCACAGTCAACTCAAAGACCACCAAATATTCCAGAAGTTGGCTGCTCCTTTGGTAGAATTTACTTTAGGACGCGAGCAGTGATGAAAATCTTGAAGAATCTAGATACGAACAAATCAGCCGGTCCCGATGGAATCACAACGATGGTTCTTAAAAAAACCTACTCTACCATTTCAAAACCTCTACGCAACCTCTTCTATTTATCCTTTACTTCGGGTATTCATCCTGCCCAATGGAAGATTGCGCACGTTTTTCCAATTCCAAAAAAAGGTAACAAAAGCGATCCCTCTAACTACCGCCCTATAGCTATAACTTCGGTCCTTTCCAAAGTAATGGAAAAAATTATAAACCAAAAGCTTTTGAAATATCTGGATCATAAAGGTTTGCTTCATGATCGACAATACGGGTTCAGAGCCCGTCGTTCAACAGGTGATCTCATGACTTATCTTTGTGAAAAGCTCAATATCAGTCTTCACCACTCTGGTGAATCTGATGTGGTAGCGCTGGATATTTCTAAAGCTTTCGACCGTGTATGGCATGCTACTTTGTTAGCAAAATGCAGAGCTATAGGGTTAGGTAGAGTCTTTCTCAAATGGATTGGAGATTTCCTTTCGAATCGTACGATTCGAGTTCTGGTCGATGGTTTATCATCTGACAAATTTGAACTGAACGCTGGTGTCCCTCAAGGTTCTGTTCTTTCTCCCACCCTCTTCTTAATATTCATTAATGATCTTCTATCTTTAACTTCCAATCCAATTCACAGTTTCGCAGATGACAGCACCCTTGTAGCTTCCTATGAATTCCGTAGCCGCTGTAACATTAATCATCAGGTTAATACAACAGCAAAAAATTTCACTGTCAGTGAGCTAAATAACGATTTAGCAAAAATTCACAAATGGGGTGAAAATAATCGTGTTCAATTCAACACGAAGAAAACCCAATGCTGTCTCATCTCGCGAAAAATAGCAACTTCCATTCCCAACTTGATTTTTCAGGGAGAAGTTTTGCAGCACTCAACAGATTTAAATATTTTGGGCATCGAGTTAAACCAGAAATTGACTTGGTCGAATCACATTTTTGGTATAGCTAAAGATGCAGCTAAGTGTTTGGGTTTTTTGTATCGCTGTAAAACTTTCTTCTCTCCATTAGATCTCCTCAATATCTATAAAACATATATTAGACCAAAAATGGAGTATAATGCACATATCTGGGCTGGTGCACCCCAATCAGCGCTGGGATATCTTGATAAAGTGCAAAACAGAGCTATTCGTCTTATAAATGATCCCAGTGTTACCTCAACGCTCACTCCACTTAGCCATCGGCGCACAGTCTGGTCACTTACCCTGTTTTATAGATACCTAGTGGGGACGAACACCTGTTCTAAAGAAATAAAACAATTAATGCCTCCACTCAAAGTTTTCCAACGTGAAACAAGGAGTGCAACAGATGCTCATCCCTACTGCGTCGAATTGTTAAGATGGCGAAACACGGCTTATGGAAATTCGTTTGTTATGCGCATGTCGAGATTATGGAACCACATTCCGTCCAATGTGTTCCCTAAAGTTGGTAATTCGTATGTGTACGACTTAAATAAATTTAAGAAGAATATTAACATCTTTCTCCTAAATATCCCTCCAAATTTTCCCCATCCGCCATAATCCAAAATTCCCAAATATCCTCCGACAATCCTAAAATCCTTTCATATCCCATCCCTGTAACCAAACTGTACATTTGTATCACAGGTTCCTTCCTAAAGTTTGGTTCAAAAAGGGTGTGGTTTTGGTGCGTTAAAATCGCACACTACCCAACGAAATACCGCAAAGTTTCAATGGGTGGCTTTCGAGCGTTCCATTCCCTCGTAAAAAAAAAAAAAAAAAAAAAAAAAAACGAAGCTGCAGTGCAAGAAAATAACAGTGAAAAATATGTTTTTGGACTAACAAATGGAAAATAAAACTAATTGAAAGTAAAGCTGTTCATGTTAATTTTAGTAATAGAAATATAAGAAACTCATCTAAAATAAATTTAAATGGTGTATTTGTATCTATCGAAAGTTCAGCAAAATACCTAGAAATGACACTGGATGTCAAGCTAAGGTGGAATGAACATGTTAAGAAGAAAATACTAGAACTTGAAAATAAATATAGAGAAAATTACTGGCCCCTAGGGCGTAAGTCTAAATTAATAATATATAATAAAGTGCTAATTTACAACCAAATAGTTAAACCTGCATGGTTATATTGCATTCAACTTTAGGGTTGTGCCAAGCAAACACATATTAAAAAAATACAAACATTTCAGAATAATATCCTACGTAACATATTAAGTGCTACCTGGTATGTAAGTAATAGTGACATTCATAGAGATTTAAAACCAGCAAAAAATTAATAGTTAGTTATTTCGACTAGCTTTAATAAGGGAAGGATGTGGTTTAGCTCGGTAAGAATCCGGCATACACTTCTGGTACGGGGCAGTTTGTATCTTTCGAAGATTGCACAACAATCCACGTAAAATAAAAAAACAAATATAATTTAAAAATTTCAGTTTATGGACTTTTGACCCGCTAAGTGGAAGCCATAATTCCCGGAGGATAACTTTTGACTTCGGGACTTTTGTTAACCTCGTCTGCAAATCTATAACTATATTGTACATGTACAAAAAGAAAGATCATATCATAAAATCATGAAATTCATAACCATAAGCGGGTGGAGTAAAAAAAAAAAAATTTACTACACATTGGTGCTTTACCATAACTAACAGAGAGACAAAAATAAAAAAAAAACAAAAAAAACAAAAACAAATCTAATCATAACTATAAAAAACGTCAACACATTCTTTTTTTAACTTGTGTAGTTCGAAAACTTAAATAGTTGAAATGCGATGAAGATGCGCTCCATTATCAAGAGATCTACACACAAACTCAATACAACACCGTAACACTATAATAGTGTTTTTTTTCTAATACATATATTTAACTATATGAGAAAGAAGAAGACAAGAAAATTTATATATATATATATATATATAATTTTTCAATTTATTTTGTAGGTCTGTGGGTACATGGCGAATAATATGTACCCAGTAACCTTTACTATATAATACAAAAAAAAAGAAGAAGTGATAACAGTATGGAACCTGTATGGAATTTTTTTTTTTTTTTTAATATATAAAATTTTCCAGAAATATAATATATACAAATATATAATATATATATAGGAAATACATACGTTTGATTGTATGTTCTGTCATTTTAATATAAAATGAAAGTTGATGTTACCATAAATGAAAGAGAAAAAGAACAAAAATATGTGTAGAGGAAGAAAGAAAATGATGAAAAATATAATGCTATTGACATTGAAAGGAACTGGCTTAGCTGTACTTCTATTTTTTGTTATTGTTTTTGTTTTTTTTTTTATTTTTGTGGTTTATGTCCATAATATAAAATAAAAAATAAAAAATAAAAAAAAAAAAACTATTAAATAGAAAAACTTGTTTTCTTTCTCAATTTCTTTCGTGTTTTGAGGAAGTTGTTTAGTTCAGTTCTGAGTTTAATTTTTCATTTTGTTTTTGTTCTTTGGTAACCTTTATCCTCATCCGGCTTTACAGTCTTATTTATAGTTTTAAAAAAAAAAATCTATATATAATAGAACTTAAAATTTATATAAGGTTATCTGGATACCATGGATATGCTTAGAATGAAAAATATAAAAAGAAAAATAAAAACAACAACAACAATAACAATTCAAGTAAAATACAAAAATAAAAATTAAGAAGAAGTTTTTCATTTATTCTTTAGTTTTTTATTTAAAAACAAGTGGGAAGACTATAGAGTAGTGTATGATCGTATCAACTCTGAAGCACCTACGTGAATACTATGTGTGAATAATAAAATATCATTAAATTTTGGATATTTTAACAAACAATTTTTGTAGATTGAGTTTTGGCGGAACAAATTTTGCATAAACATTGGCCATAAAAATTAACTTCTTTTGGGGAAAATTTCAGATACCTAAACTTAGCTGGTCACTAAGTTTCTTTTACAGATACCTAGAAGGGACGAACTAGTTTTCCAAAGAAATAAAATAATTAATGCTCCCACTCAAAGTTTTTCAACGTGAAGCAAGAAGTGCAACGAATGTTAATGGCGAATCACGGTTAATGGAAATTCGTTTTGGCGTCGAGAATATAGAATCATATTTTGACCCATGTATTTTCTAATATTGGTAATTCATATGTGTACGACTTCATTAAATTTAAGAGCTTTAACATATTTTGCCTTAATAAACCTACAAAGTTTCCGATTTATCCTACACGATCCATTTCCAATTCCCATCCATAAAACTAAACTGTACATTTGTATCAAATGTCCCGTTCTAAAGTTTGCTTTTAAGAGGATAGGGTTTTAATGTCTAAAAGTCACATGCTACCCATAGGAACTGTATACAGTTTCAATGGATGAGTTCGATACATTCCATGACTGTGGTTAAAAAAAAGCATATACAAAAAAAAGCAAGTTATATGATGACAGCTATTCGAGCCTGTTGTAATAGACAAATCATATTTTCAGAAGATTTTTGTCATAAAATATATAGCTTCTCTTAAAAAAGTTTAAGATACATAACTTATAGATTCTGATTTCTTAGTTTCTGATTCTGATCCGATTTTTAGTCAATGTCTATCTCGCCAACTTTACAGCATCACAAACGTAATGGCAAATTTAGTATATCCTTAGAACCTACTTTCCTACTGGTATAAAAAATACAAGTTTCTTAAAAAAAAGTACCAACAAAATAGGTTTTTGAGATTTTGTATCTTTAAAAGAGTCTTTTATTAGAACAAAAAATAAATAAGTGAAGAAAAATATAATCTTTTGGATGAAACTATATATTTATTTGCTTAGTTCAGATTAAAATTGATAATATCTAGTTTTTTGTTTTGAATGAAAAGATTTTTGTTTACTATTAATATGTACTACTTTTGTGTACTATTCTAGTACGTTCTACTCTTCAAATCTCCAAATTAGTTTCATATATTCATTTGTTTCAAAGTACTAAAAAAATTAAAAAGTGGAGTTTTAAAAAAACAAAAGAAAATGGAAAATTGAAGTTGCTGCATTTTGAAGTATTAAGATCATATTATTATTTTGTTGTAGTGATTCGAATAAATGATTAAATGAAAATAATCATGATTATATTTTTAATTTATTGTTGGAATTTATTTTTAAATTAGATTTAATTGGTATATATGTTATAATATATTTTGTTTTTAGGTTAGAATGAATTTAATTTAATAGGAATTATTGACACCATTTTTTTAATAAAATCAAATTATTTAAAAAAAATAAAGGAAATAAATGAAATTAGAAATCTAATTGAATAAAAGTTTGGTAATGATTTGAAAAAAACTTTTAAATATTAATTTAAATTGTTCCTTACGATTGGTTACCAAGGAGATTTGTAAAGAAAACTTATATTTCAATAACTTTTTTTTTAATTGAATATTGTATGACTTGTACGGGAATCGAAACTGCACGTCCTCGGTATTTTATTATATTTAATATGGAGTTTATTTTTCGTACTAGTTTTAATTTTAGAATTAAATGTCTAAGATACAAATCTAATCAAAATGAGGAAGAGTGTAGTAGAGTAGACTGTGTCAACTCTGGAATACCCGCATGACAGTAACGTATACATTATATCATCCGGTTATTTACTTTTGGCAAAATTTCAGAAACCCAGCTTCATCAGGTGTAGTGTAAAGCTCATATAAAAGAAGGAGTTGTATGGCAGCTACTCAAACCCTCTGCAGTAGACCAATCAAATTTTGCAGTAACTTTGGCCATTATACTAAACTATTTTTGGCAAAATTTCAGACACGCAGCTTCCATAGGTATAGAGTAATGCTCATATAAAATTAGAAGTTGTATGGCAGATACTCGAACCCGTGGATCAAAATGGCTGAATTTAAATAGCGATTCCGATTTTTGCATAAAAACGAATTTGTGAAAATTTCATAATCCTAGCTCCTTTATTTTTTGAGTTATCGTGATGACGGACGGACGGACGGACATACATAGCTAAATCGATTTATTTTTCGATTCTGATCCGATCCATACACTTGAGTCTATATCTACCCCCCCTTCTTCTCTGCGTCACAAACGAAATGGCAAATTTATTATACCCTTTGACTATATAGTCATACGGGTATAAAAAATCGAATCTAAACAATTCTGAAAAATTTATATTTAAAGTGTTCTTAATTATGGAATTGTGCAAATGAATTTTGGGTTTTTTGAAATTGATTAAATGAGAATTGAATAATTTTGTTGTTATTTATAAAACTGAATTTACTAATTTGTCATTTAATATAAGATAAAATTAATTTAAAAAGAAGTTTTTAATTTTCAAAAACCATATATTGAAAAAGATAATAAAAACTAAAGATTGAGTTTGTTATTAAAATCTTATAAAACAAAAACAGCCTATCATAGCATATTAAAATTTAAAAAAAATTGTCGAAACCATTAGAAGTTTCGAAAAACCTACATATTGGAGAAAAATTTTTGACTTAATATCTTGTAGATCTGAAACTTATCAAAATTAGAAAGAACTAATATTGAAAAATGTAACGTTTAATTTTGGAACCATCTCTTATAAATGCTAAGCGTATAGCTTAATAAAAAGTAATCCAAATATAGCATTCATAGTACATGTCATAGACTCTAGTATGTTGTAATAATTTCTTAAACCCAATTTTGGCTGAACCTTAAATTTTTGATTTTAAAAGAATCTTACGAGGAATATCGTACAGTTCTTAGTTATACTCTACTACAATGACTTTCGAGTTTTCCAATGCTCCTTGTTAAAACAGTACAATATGATATGATTTCGGTATTCTTATAGTTTCATTGCATTGAAGTCTTTCATTATTTTTTTTGTTTAAAACGGTAAACCTTAGGTTTAAAAAATGTTTTGGATATTTTTGAAGTCTAGAAATAAAATTGGAAAAGGTTGGTACTTCTGAGAGATAAAGATTAAAGATCTGAGATAAATTGAAAAACAATCTCTAATCAAACTTTTTATACCAGTTTGCTGCAACTTTGTTTGACGTTGCTTTTTTAATTAGACTTTTATAACTTTCGACTGCTACTGTTTGTCATAATTTTTAAATAAATTTAATTTAATTTTTCATAAATTTATTATATATTATATATTTATTTAAACATTTTTTTTTAATATTTCAATTTTTTTATATATAATATACTCGTGTGTTATAAAAAAAATTTATATATAAAGGTAAATAAAACATTATTACTTACTTGCATTATCATTAATTATTGAATTGCCACCACTTAATCCCAATGCTGATAATTCAGATGGTTGCAATTTTGTTTCCATTTCATGCAACTTACTATTTAAATTTTTTGTATGCATAAATAGGAAAAATGTACATGAAACTGCAATTAATGCAATAAATTCAATGGACCTATAAAATAATAATAATACAAAAATAAATAAATAAATATAATATATATTTGTACATATATAATAATTAATATATGTGTAGAGACATTTTTTTTTAAATAATATACAACTTGAAAATAATATAAAATAAAAAAAATAAATGAATTTTTTTTTAATAAAGTAAAACAAATATAAAGTAAAATTGGGTGAAAAAAATCATAAATAATATTCATAAAACAAAATGAAATAAAATAATCAAAGAAGAAAGAGAAAGAGAATTACAAACAACAAATAAATTTATCGTATTGTAAAAAAAAGAAAAAAATAAACAAAAAAAATACAAAAACAAAAAATAACAGTAAATAACATAAAAAAAATTGCAATAATAATACCAAAAAAAAATACATAAAATATGCTAAAATAATTAAAAAAGTAAATAAAGAATACAAAATAAAATTGTTGAAAAACGAAGTGTACAAATTAAAGATAAAAATTTATATATATATTATATATATATACATCATAAATAAAGATGGAGGCATAACACAAAAAAAAAAGAAAAGATACCGTTGATTTGGTGAGTTTTAAGATTTGAATCTAAATTGTAATATGAAATAACGGTTGTTTTATAATGTTTGAATTCAGGAAATACTTTAAATTTCTAAATTGCTGAATTTAAGTATTATACAACCACAATTACTTCGGAGAGACACATATCTTGGAACTCACCTAAAAACCTAATAATATTGGGTTTCTACCACTGGTGTTTACCAAAAACCACCACTTATTTGTGTTTTACACTTTATATTTTCAAACTTCTGATATAATTCGATTAGTTTTGCTTTATATGCTTATACAATTTCTACGATATATCTTTTTATTTTACATTATCTGACCAGGTCTTGAACGCCGGACTTTCACCTTGGAAGATCGACGTTTTAACAACTACGCCAGAAAATTAACAAAGTCTCCACAAATTCGAAAGTATTTTAAAAAAAAAAATCTTCTTTGTTACAAGACTGTTGATATTGCCAAAGAAAAGAATCTCACTTTAATTTAGGTGTGACACCTTTTAAGTTTTAAAATGGAATAAGTAATAAACCACTCTAAGAAGTGTAAGATCTTTTAACTTGACTTATTAATTATAACTTTAATTTAAAAATTTACAACAAGTACTTGAGGTTTATTACTAAAATTATTATGAATGAATGTCCACTCTTGGTCATCATGGAATTTCCTTAATATTCTGGAAAAATTCCCTCGCACTAATTCAGAGAATAATTCATTATAAAATATGGAATACAATACAACAGAAATAGGAGTAATAAAATGAAAAGGAGTAGAACTATAATAATTTGTACTTCTTCAAAAAAAAAAAAATAAAACAAAAAAATATAAAAAAAAACAAATAAAATAATAATAATAATAAAAATAAAATAATAGAAAAACAAAAGAACAGTCAAATATAAAAATTTATTTTTCAAATTAAAAATTTATCAACTTGCTTTTGCTTTTGTATTTGTTTTTTTTTTATATGTACTTGTGTGTATAACTGGTGGAAAAGCTCTTTGTTTTTGGAAAATTCTTTTTATTGTCCAATTTCTACACCTAGATGGTAAATAATATATAAATTTTAAATGTGACCATATTGCTGTTATGATTTTTTCTAGAATATTTAATGAACTATAAAAAAGTGCTTCGCGTAGTAAAAGAGCTAAAAAATTGAGGGTTTCCAAAGGATCAAAAGGATAGAGCTGGGGAAAAGGAGTCTGGAATTGACTTGCAAAGAGTAGACCATAAAAAAGATTTTTTAGCTTGAACATTTGAAAATGAATATATATTCATATATTAAGTTTTTAAAGCACTCTGACAATGTTATATTTTGGAGAAACTTTCAAAAAAACTTCAATTTTTGAACCCATTAAATCTAAGACCTTTACTTGTTTCCTTATGTCCTATGAAAAATCAGTTCACTGCTCCAAATCAATAGACAATAGATTTTATTAAAAAAATTGAACCAAAAAATGAACCACGACTTCTTTATCGCCTCACCTACCGGAGGAGGAATTTTAGAATTCTATTAAGAAGGAGCCTCTTTCCTTTTGATTCAATTTTGAACTAAAGACTCGTATTAATTACATATCAACTATTTGGGAGTATTAAATACCAGGAAATATATCTTAGCTAATAAGTGTCCAATCTTCAATATCACTTGGTCTTAGATTAATAGAAGGTTTCTATTACGAAAACTTATAAAATACTAACTGTTTATCCAAATATTTATTTAAAGTAATTTGGAAACTTTAATTTAATAATTTTAAAATACAATGTAAATTCTATCCAGAATCTAGAAATAAACAGAATATAGGAACTATAAACGAAAACCTTTGAAAAACTTTAAGCTAAATTCAAATTATTTTTTGTTTTATTGTATTTGTAAATTTTTGAGGTAAATGAACAGGCAACGGTGCATTATTTTTTATTCAACTATTTTATTTGGTTTTTGTTTTTGCTTTTTTTGTTTTATTATTAAAAAAAAAATTAAAATTATTCACGTATATAATAAAAACAATTAGGAATACACCAGAAAGTTAAATAAAAAACCGTAAAAGGAGGAAAAAACAAAAAAACAAAAATTAAAAAACAATAGTAAAAGACAAATTTTTAAACAAAACCCAGAACAAGAAATAGGTCGTCCTCAGTAACCGCTATAAAATGGTTATGCAATGGATAGTATATGAATTAATAAAAATTACGTTCTGTGTTTGGTTATATTTTATTTTATTTTTTAATTCATTGAAAAAAACCACACCGAACAGAACAACAGTGAACAAAATAGATGAAGAACTATTTAATTTAGTAATAACGGTAAATCCTGCTTTTGAAGAAACCTGAAAACCATACGTGAGAAATACTTAAATTGAAGTTATTTTCATTAGTATGACTTAAATTTGTGATAGATAAAATCCAAGCCACAGTATTTTAGATACTTAAAGCCATCTTTAAACAAATGAAAGCTTGCTTAGGGTAAAGATATGTAGTTGACAAAGCAAGATTATAAATCTCCCACTTATTATTGCAGAGTACTATAAATCAGAAGTAAATGGTTGTCGTGTTCTATTGATAAGGAAACTTAAATGTTCAATTGGAATTACAAACTTCTTTAGTACAACTATTAGTTAGCAGACCTTTAAGCTAGTGAGGTTTTAGTTGGGGTTAGAATCTTTATTCAACTCCGAAATATTTTTGTATTCTTAACTTAATTGGCAGAGACTTATCAAATGACTTAATGGAGACTCAATTATATTTTGAATACCTTAACTGTGGATAACATTTTTTTTAAGAATTCTATGTCACTTAAATCTCGAACTATTGTAATTCAAATTTTTACAGTATTTGATTTTTTGAAATTAACATTATACAACTATTTGATCCATCAGTTTATTTGCATTGATTTTTCCCTGGTATCCCTAGATTAATTTTTGTGGAAAAATTTGGGAAAAGTTTATTTTTAGCAGCTTTAAAATGAATTTTTATAATTTTTCTTTGTTTATTGCATTTAAAAGTAAAAAAAAAAAAAAAAAAAAAAAACAAAAAAAAATAACAAACATATTTTAATTTAATAGGACTTATCAGGATTGAAGAATTCAATATGGAGAAAAAAATAAAATTCGAAAATCAATATATTAAATAAATTTTCTGATATTTGTTTTTATGTTATTAAATGTCAATTCAGTAATTTTCTTTTATTTTACTTTTATATATATACAAAATATATATAAATATATATATATATATATATATATATATATGTATCAAATGTAAATGATGATATTTGTTGTCCATTGAATTCTTTATTTATTGGTTCTTTTTGTCAATTTAATTTTGATTATTTTTTGAATTTTTAAATATTACTTTTTTTTTTTTAAATTAAATGCAGTTTTATATTTTACAGTACACATACATGATTTAGTAAATATTAACGAATTTGATAGTTTTTTTTTTTTTGTTGAAATAAAAAAGATTGTTTTAAAAAATTAAATGCAAATTTGCTTGACATTTAGATTTTTTTATTTTAAATGGAATCTCTGTTCTTCTAATCTATTATTTTAAATTAAAAAATGGTAATTTTGAATTAAAAAAAATTTAAAATTTCAAAATTGACATAAAATTCGAAAATATTTAAAGAAAATTTGATAATTTTATTGGTTAAGAGTAATTGCATTCGGAAGATCTTTGGAAAGCTACTGATCAAGAACCAATAGAAATAGCAATCGAGAAAAGAAAGTACAGATGGATAGGTTATATTCTTAGAAGATCTCTAAAATGCATAGTAAGACATGTACTAGAAGGGAACCGTCAAGGAAAGAGGATTTTTGAAAGACCAGAAAGTAGATGGCGCAGAACAATAGAAAGAGAAATAGCGATAATGAAAAAGACATGGTCACAACCTAAAGTCATTGTACGAAATTAGAAGATGGAAAGGCTTAGTGCTTCCAAAGGAAGTAATAAACGGAAAAAATTGCATATACGGAGTTTCTATATTTCAGATATAAAATACCATCAGCAAAAATCGTAAAGTAACAATGAGTACAATTGAGAAGTTTCTTCCATTATTTAAGCTTGACATCCATTTGGGAGTTGGTATCTTGCACAGAAGTTAAAATACTTAGTTTTTTTTTTTAATAAACTAATTTTAGATCTAAGTAAATTTATAAAGGATTAAAGGCTGGATGATAAAGTGGTTGAAGTTTAAACCTATCATGGAAAAAGAATTGTTGAAGTGGAATCGGATAGACATAATTTAGAATTCTATTCCATATCAATAGGAAAAAATAATTTAATGGAAGTAATTTTTATTTAGGAATAGCAAATTACGCAAAAAAAATTTTATTTACACTTATAACTCACAGATACACAAATATGAAAATTGTATATGTTAAATTTTAAGTTATAAGGCAAATATAAAACTTTTACATTATAATAAAAAAAAAAACAATTTGGAGTTTAAAATGTGTAAATCTGGATGTAATTAGATCTTTTGATCTCCACGGGAACTTTCAGAGATTGTATTGAAATAATATGATCTCCGAAAGTTTAGCTTCACTAAATAGCCTTCACAATTATTAATTTCTGCATATAAACATTTTAAATTTATAGCATTAGCTGATTTTTTAATTTGAATTTAAATTATCTTTTGAAACTGAAAGTTGCCAGACTCCTTTACTTTTATCAAATTTTATTAAAACATTTTTGTAAACTAATTTGACAAAATGTTTTATATAAAAAAATTAATTTAGCTATTTTATGTAAATTTTTTATTTTCTTTTTGTGTCAGAAAAAAAATTTTAATTAATTTGTATAATATAATTTTTTTTTATATTTTAATCAATTTTCCGCGTTAAAGAGTTTTATGCAAATTTTACTGGATGTATGTGTTTAAAAAAAATTGAAGTTTGTTGTGTTTTGAAATAGTGCTGAAATACAATCATTTTTTATAAATAAATCAAACAAAATTTTACAATTTAAACGGACAATTTCTATGCTAAAATAAAAAAATGTAAATAGGTACTTCTAAATTAGCATCAGAAAATCAATCTGAATAAAAAACCAAATTAAAATCAATTTAAATTATTAAAATTAACCACGTGAAAAACTTTGTATATTTTTTTATTTAAATAAAATATTATTTTAATTAACGGCTTAACTTAAATAGTTTTTGAGTATTAAAAAATCA
The DNA here is from genome assembly GCA_963082915.1 of Dolichopus griseipennis. Lineage (NCBI taxonomy): Eukaryota > Metazoa > Arthropoda > Insecta > Diptera > Dolichopodidae > Dolichopus > Dolichopus griseipennis. The sequence continues at coordinate 85,166,813 of OY720443.1, forward strand.
CTTAAATTCAATAAAAATTAAAAAAAAACACCTTAAATAAAAATGCTAAGCTCTATTTATAATTTAAATTTTTAATTAATAAAAGAAAAACACTACTAGAGTAGATTCTGTCAACTTTAGATCGCACTTTAATTAAAATAATATTATTCGATTAAAGAAATTTGATTTTTAAAATATTCAATGGTTGTATGGCAACTCCTCAAACCTTTTTTATCCGACTTAGAGTTATGCATCTAAAAACAATATTTGTATGACAGCTATATCATCCTGTGTTGGGTAACTTGAATTTTGTGCAGATGGTGCCCATACAACTTAGCTTAAATAATTAATTTAAATTTAGACAACTTCTTAATAAAGAAGTTAAATCAAGTGTTCGGATATATAAAATCAGAGGTTGTCCGTCCGGTGGTACGAAAACTTTTTCAATTCTATTAGACGATTCTTAATTAAAAGAGTTTCAAAAAAAATTTCAGAATCCTACAGCTTTTACAGTTGTTTTATTTATAATTCAGTAGCCGACTTTTTTGAATTCACTACTTCTTCGATTTTGATCCCATCCGTACACTAAATTGGGTATGTACTTATTATATAATTTATATTAATTAAGGTATATCAAGTTCGTCTCCTTTACAGGATCCCAGACCCAATGGCTAATTTAATATACTCATAGTTCTAACTTAGGTCTTACGTTCGTTTTAAAGCCGAAATAAAGCCGAAACAAAACATTTGTTTAAAATTTAAACAACAATCAAACGAATATCGCACTAATGAAATTCTTTAAATACAAAATAAAAAGAAAACTTTATATTATGTATTTGAGTACATAATAATAATACATGATATACCTATACATTTTTATATATTATATTCTTTTTTGTTTAATTCGTAAATGTTTTAAATTTATCCGGAATTTTTGGATAAAATTCTGAAACAGAAACCCTTTAAATTAAAGTTTGTTAAAGTTTCAAATAATTGTTTTTCTATTTTTTTCTTGTTCATTTTTTTTTTTGAAAGGAAAATTAAGAAAAACAAAATCAAAGAAAATGTAAAGTTTTTTCAAAGTTAAATAATGAAAAAAAGATTTTCATTTTCACTATAAAAATAAAATCTTATAAAAGCAAAAACAATCAGTGCTCCATTAAAATTAAATAATTATACATAAGTTATAAAGAGGAACATTTATTGGTAAGTTAAGATAACCTCGAACTCCATTCAAACTAAAACGTATGTCAATTGTATGCTAATTGTTTTATACTTGTTGTAAAGATTTGAAATTTCCAATAGAGTATGGATTAAAGATTTAGAGTCCCGTATTTTTTCATATTCCGAATTTTGTTTGATGTAGATACATCAAATGACGATGTAGTACAATTTTAATAGTTATAGATCGGTTCCAACGTTTCATTAAGGCAATCAGTTTGAATATCCATCAAATATATCTCGTAATTTTACTGATATATATATATGTTATATTTTTACAAGGTAGTATCATGCATTTCTTAATAACACTTAAGGGTTAAAAACATATTAATTAAAAAAATAAATCATGGCCTAATAAATTATTGGACAATGCAAAATAAAGGGAAATGACTTAAAAATTCTTAAAATTACTGTCAGAAAATGAATGCAATAAAATTGTTATCCTTCATAAGAGCAAGGACTTAAATAAAATAAACATAATGCGTTTGCACATTGTTGAGAAATTAAATGAAGCACTTCCAAGTTTTTAAAAATTCCTAAAAGTATGCAATTATTTGAATATCTAAACATTTATTTGTGTATTAAAACTTTTGGAATAATTAAATTTAGGGTATTAGTGTTATAAATTTTATTCTGATCTTATGGAAACAAATGGATAAAAAACTTTAATAAATTCCTAAAAGTATGCAATATTTTGTGCATTTTAATTATTATGAATCGAATCTTTGTAATAATTTTTAACAACATTACAAATTATTTTTATTTCAAAAATTTGCCCTCAATGATATTGTATTTAATGCATAATTCAAGGTTCGTAAAGCATCATTTAAACTAATAATATTTGATAAAGGTAATACCTAGTGATGTCATTACTCAATTTTTTAGAAATATATTATTAGTAAAATTTTGTATTTAATATTGTATTATTAACGGTTATTAACACGATAGGCTGGTGAAAGGTTAGAAAAAAAGTTAGTGTAGGTACAAAGTAAAAGCATTAGTATTATATGAAACGTAGTATGTAATCCTAAGCTAGTAGGTCTTTTAATATAAGTGAGGTAGATTTCATTTAGGATCACAAAACTTTCAAAATATTCGAAGCTTTTATATATTAATTCTATTTTAATAACTAGGTCGGCAAGTTCAAATACAGGCATTTTCTTAATTTAAAAATTTTATTAGGGTTAAATAACCATTTGTCTACTACATAATTGAAACTTGGGTAAACTCATATTTTGTATATAATTATCTGTATTATTTTACAAAATTTTTTTTTTTCTTTATTTTTATTAAACAGAGACATGTTCTATACAAAGTTTAATTTATGCTACAATTTCCGATTAAGAAAATACATAAATATTTACTGTTTTCTTTTATATTTCCACAAAAAAAACAGAAAAATTATATGAAAAATTATAGGAAAATTTGAGTATAAACTTTATCACATAAGAACTGTTTTTCTTTCGAATTTTTTAATTATAAATATTTTGTTTTTAAAAGCAAAGAATATTTAATGAAATTGTTTAACTTTTAATTTAATTTTTTTAATTTTCTTTTTAATTTTCAATTTTCCACGAAAAAAATGTAAGATTTTCATTTAATAACGAATAGCCTGAAAAATAAAGGGTTAAAAGGGTTTTTGTTTTATTTTTATCTCTTTTCCATTTTGTTTTTTTTTTTTTTTGTATAATTTAATTATTTACCGTTATTAATATGTAATAATTTTATTCTATATGATAATTTAAACTAAATATGCTATGTGAATAATAGTTCCGAATTATTTGTTAGTTATAACAGGCCTCGAATATGCATTTTAGTATTTAAATATGTGGGTTTAAAGCTTAGAAAATTTATAAACTCGATTAGGATTAATATCGAATAAATTAGAGCTTTACCCTGAAACTCAGCTGCCATGTCACTGAATGTTTTAGTAAATTTCTAATAAAAAATGTCACTATTATTATATTTTATAAAAATTCTGGGAACAGGCTAGGTTCTTTTACTTAGTGAGAGGTGAGAGGAATATTAAAAAAGAATTACAATGAAAGTTGAATCTGTAAAAGTTACTTTTAAATTAAAAAAAAAAAATTGTAGACTAGGACGTTTTTAAGAAAAGAGAACACATAAAATTGAAGTATGTTTCATATCTCAATTGTTTTCATACCCAATTAAGCTTCCATAGCCAGTTGAAGCCATTCTCGGGATATCTGCCTTTTAAAAGTGAACAGTTTAGACTCCTTAATATTTCTTCAAAATTGTTTATGGGAAGCCACTGTTGATTACAGTTTAATAGAGCACAGGTTTTTTTTTTTTTTATTCCTTTTCCACTCCTTTAAGGAGTATAGGGCATTCACCAAGTTTTTATTTTAAACTAGGCTTCAGTTTCTTTAATCATAATATTCACTAAGCCGTTGATTACTCGGCTGTAGCTATTGTATAAGGTTATGAAATATGAATGCACAAATGTTAACTTTGTTTGCCATCTATAATCTTACACAAGAATTATTTATATATTTTTATTAAATCTTATTTTATATTACGATATAAACTATTACGATATAATTAAACAATTTTACGATATTTTTTTATTGGATATGATCTGACCGGGGTTTGAACCCGAGACCTTCCACATGAAAGGCGGCGTCTTTACCACTACGCCATTGGTCAGATAGAGCACAGGTTACCTACATATAAAATAGCGAAATGGGTTCTTTGGGTTAGTCATTAAAATTTGTATATTTTTACACATGGGATTCTTTGTTATTAATTAAGAAAAGAATTCTTTTGTCATGTTAAAAGGTCTTCAAAAGGTATGATTCAAAGATGGTTTCACTGAAATGCAAATATAAATTTGAAAGATCTTTGGTAAATCAAATTACTGGATTCATTAAATCGATTTAAATTAAAATAAAATTCGAACATATAATATATTAACATTTTAACAACTAATTTTAATAGAAAAATCATTCAAATTAAATTCAAATTATATTTAGAAAGTATACATTCCTTAAAAAATTTTAAAAAAATTACATTATTAAAAAAATCACATATTAAAACAATTAAGTAGAGCAAAAATAAAATTTTATTCATTTTATATAATTTTCAATTAAATTAATTTGAAAAAAAAGTATTTTCATATATAATTTGCATCTGTTAGATACTTTAAAATTACTCTAATTTTTAAAAGCAATCAATATATTTCAGAAATAAAAATATCAGATATTTAAATCTTAAAGCTACTACTTTAATATTAAATTAATTTCAATGTTATTTCCCGCCTTCACTTTAAAGTTAAGAAAATTTTTCCATTAAAATCTTTCAAATAAAAATCTGTCACTATTTTTAAGTGAAGCAAAATGAGTAAAATTATAAAATAAGCAAAATGTTTGTAGGTTATACTGTATATAAGTATAAATTAATACTCTATAATAATTTTTACTTGAGTTAGTTACTTGAGTTAAGTATACAGTATACACTTCTCCCTAATGTTATACACCATAAATCACTTTTAATACATTGCATAGGTAGTAATTTTCAATCTAGTTTTTTATTTCTTCAAACAAATCAACAAAACAAAACTAATATTCAAAAGTCTATAACTTATAACTTTTTTTGAAAAATATTCTATTATTATTATTTGTATAATAATATACTATTTCAATTTGTTAACTAAAAGAAGAAAAAAAATCATAACTGATTTATTACCTTTCTTTTTCCAAAAAAAAAAACTTATTTGAAAAACTTTTACTTTTATTATAAGTATATTATAGGTATGTACTAACTACTATAATATACCCTTAACTAGATATTCACACATTTTTAAAAATTTTTTTTTATTTTTCCACTTCTACTAAAAAATCCATTCATCATAATCATCATATTCATCATTATCATTATTAGTTAACACCATATATTTTGATAGGAAAATATGAAGAAAATCTTTTAAAATCTGAACTCTTTGGTAAATTTAAATAAATAAAAAAAAAAAAATGATAATAATAATAAATTGTCGGTAGTTATTAGATAGTAAAATTGTTAAAATATTTATTAATAGAAGTAAGATACTAAAAAAAAGTACACAGTACCTAGTATTTAAGATAACAATCTTTAGCTACATTTTGTCTAAACGGTTAAAATTAAGAATTTATGGAAATTATATACCGTATTCATGATATAGTAGTGATATTGCATTATTTCTCGATTCTGTCTTATTAAATACAGAAATTATTAGAACTTAACATGATGTTATTTCTAGTGTAAACCTACAATTAATTTAAGTAGTTGAAAAAAGTGATAAGTTAAATGGCACAGGTTTGTGTAATTGGACGCATCAATGCTAAGTGATTTTACCCCGTAATCACAATTATTTTCTTTTCATCATATATAGATGAATTCTGATACCCCACAAAAGGGAATAAGAAGTTAATATTTAAAAAATTCTAAAAGTTTGGGTTATAGCTTATACGAAGATGTTAAGTAATTCGTAGCACATTTGAAGCAGCTGAATGAAAGGCAGGCATATAGGGCATTCCCCAAGTTTATCTCCTTACTATCTTCCTATATATATATATATATATAAGTTTCATAATTACAAGGTAGAAATGAGCAATCCTTAATAATACCGAAGAAATTAAAAAATTATTAAAATAAAAAAAGTAATTCACGGCCTAGTAAATTATTGGGCTGTGGAAGAGAGAAATGAATGCAAAATACTTAGTAATAGCGTAAGATAATTAGTTTATTAAAAATTTTAGTCTTTATTACCTGAAAGAGATTGACTTAAACAAATTAAGCATGATGTGTTTACATGTAAAAAAAATCTTAAATTTTTAAAGTTCCTAGAAGTATGCAATAATTTGTATTTTTAAATAATATTAGATCGAGCTTTTAAAATAATTAAATTTTGAAGAGTAATGCTTGCTAATAAGTTTTCTCATGACCTGATTACAACACATGGTTAAAAAAACTACAAAATTTCTAAATTTCCCTAAAAGTATGCAATTTTTTGTATATTTGATTATTTATTCGAAGCTTTGCAATGAATAAATTTTTGTGGATTTGGGCTATAGATTTCTTGCCCATCTAAATAAAATACAGGGTTTTATAACATTTGGACCCAAACATCACCACTTGGTTCAAGATCTCAACAATAGTTAGACAAATAATATAAAAAAATCTAATTTGCAAAAGAACTTATCAAAATCAAATATCTGCCAACTTCATTAATGATTTTATATTCATATTAGTAGAAAGTTGGAACACAACTTTTTCATTCAATAAACATCTATTTGCATATTATTACAACTTTTAAAAAAAAAAAAAATTTTTTAACTATTTTTTAAGATAATAAAATAATTTTTATATTTTTTTTTTTTTGTAATTTTTAAACAGAAGAAGTTGATAAGAAAATTAAAGTAGTTTGCTATTTTTTTTTCTTGCATTATTATTTTCAATAAATTATTTAAAAAAAACGGTTTATAGTAGTTTTGATTTTTCACTTATTCAATTCAATTTTTAATATCTTGCATATGTATGTACTAGAATGCAGTAGTAGAATGCAAAACTTGTTTTAAAAATTTGTTTCAGTTCATTCTATAAGAAAATTATAAGAGCAATTATTTATTTATTCAGAAAAAAAAAGTAGTAGTAAAACTTATTTTAAGTTGATGGGTGGTAAAATGTTAATTTGCATATTTACGAAAAATAAAAAATTTTTGAAAAATTTTACCTGAGTGAATATATAAACGTTTTTTTATACATAGTAAATCTGGAAGAAAAGTTTATAGTTTTGAAGATATAAAATAAGAATTATATTAAAATAGATAATATTTATAATAATCTTTGTCTTAAGAACTGTCTGTACAACTCTTTTTGAAAATTTATTGTATTAAACTTAGTAAATACTTGATTATCATACGATATTTAAAGGGGATTTTGAATTAATAATTTTTGAGAAGGGAGAATCGGTAGTACATTGACGTCTTAGTAATTTCAGGAATCGATATATAAAAAAAAGCCTCCAGAAGTCAACGGGATACAATTGAAGTATCATCATCCATAGAAAAATCACATGGAATAGTGATCGCTTAACATCCAGTTGTGGATTGGCAGTAGAAGAAGAAGGAACCTCTCACTTCTAATCAGACTTGATATTAGATTTGTAGGAACATTACTAATTTGAAATATTCCTATCTTGTAAATTTATTAAAATTTTGCGACTGTACTATAAGTTTCTGATTTGTATTTCGTTACTATCCAATATGTAAATTTAAGTTGGTTCATATTATGATTTTACATTATGTACAATTATAGGATCTCGAGATCGAATCTAGTTAATTTGGTTATTGAAATTATAGAAACTAATCCATTAAATTAAACTTATCAAGCTTCTTACGCGTAGGAATCCGTGTTTGCATGTACTCCTTCTTCACGCATACACCCGAAATTGAACAGATCATTAAGATCAGATTTTGTAGTTTTGGTTCAACATTCGGAAAAAAAACTACTAGGTACCCCAGAATTACAGTAACTTTGAGTGATTTCCAACGTTCCTCACCCAGCTTCATCATTCTTTAACTATCCAATGTATAACAGAATATATCGTGATGATTTAAAAGCATTTTATCAATATAACGGTAAAAATGTTTTTCTTAATTAATTCAAAATTTAATAATATTATTCTAAAAACTTTCTAAAATATTTGACACATAAGATATACATATATATCATGTATATAGGGACAGACACTAAATATATATATATAATATTTATCGTTATGTATATATGAAAGCGTATTTTAGTAAAGTACAGCTTTTGTTTGATAATAAGAAGACATAAGATAATTATGCATTTCCTTCAGTGTTCTTTTTTTTTTGTTGTAATTTTGTGTTAACAGTTATGTAAACAATAAAAGTTTTGGGACTTGTGTCCTGTTACTGAAAATTTTCATGAAATTTACATATTATGTAATAAGAGTTAATTGAGTTTTAGAGAATTGTTGAATACATATACAGATATCTTTAAATACATGTGTAGTACATAAGAATGTTCCGAATATAATCTCTCACCTGTTTTAACATCATCATTTTGGATTGTGTATTGTATATAACGGTTTCTAATGAAAAATCAAAACTTTTAATGAATAGGATAATAACCGTTATATATTGGTAGTAATGTGTTAAGATTACAAGTTACAACATTTAAAACAGATGACAGTTGATATTAAGTTATAAAATGATATCTGGTTAATGTAAATGACAACTTAAATTGTACATGTATGCATACATACAGAAATTGCATACAAGAGCATATCAAATAGCATTGTAATATCATATTAGGGAAGAAAATGATTATTATCCAGAATTAATACAAAAAGTATCAGGAAACGGATATAGGAAAATTCCGTTGTATTATATTTTTAGAATGTTAAATTGAATTTTACTTATACAAAATCTTAAAATTGTTTATAAAAAATCTGTTATTGTTGATGTTAACATCAGTTTAATTAAGTAATCCAAAATTTATATTAAATTGTGCTTAAGATGGAACTGGGATCGACAAAATTTAAATTATTTAAATATTAAAATATATTTAATATATTAATATCGGATGCTGGTTACACGAGGATTGGAGCTGCGAAAAAGAAATTAGATGCCGAATCGAAATAGCAAGAAATGCATTTCTTAAACACAAAAAAGTTTTCTGTTGTCGCGAAATGAACTTGGGCCTTCGCTTACGATTCGTTAAATGCTATGTTTGGTCTACACTCCTATACGGTGTAGAAACGTGGACCTTGAAAGCGAGAGAAATCAACAAACTTGAAGCGTTCAAAATGTGAATCTACCGCAAAATGCTAAAAATATCGTGGATGGATCACATTACAAACGAAGAAGTTCTATGTAGAGCAAACGCGGAAAGAGAACTACTTATAAGGTTGAAGAAACAAAAAATCTCTTACTTTGGCCATATTATGCGTGGAAACAAATACGAGCTACTTCAGTAATAGTTCAAGGGAAAATTGAAGGAAAAAGAGGTATAGGAAGGAAGCAATTATTATGGTTGCGTAACATTAGAAACTGGACAGGCATCAGAAACATTGGAGATTTAATCCATTCAGCAAAAGATCGAAACATCTTTCAGGGCATCGTTGCTAATATCATATGACCGCTGACATCCAATTATGGATAGGCAACAAAAGAAGAAGAAGAAATATTAAAAAAGTTTTCTCGATATAGAATATAATAAGGCAGTTAATACCGCATTTATAAATTGCATTTATTTGGTAGTTTTCGTTTGAATAACGAGAAGAACCGAATTCAATTTTTTCATAGCCGTTAGGAAGTGGTTTTGAGCAAACCCCACACAAAACCTTTATAGAAAATGTAAAAAGAAAAGTGGAATAGCCTATTTCTCCTCCCATTGAGAAATCAGTGGGATGTTTTAAAGACGCTGCTGAAAATTGCAAAGCGTTAAATGAAACCAAAAATTTATTAATAATTTAGGAAAATTGAAAAACTAAAAAATTGTGGGAATTGCAATACAGAAAAAGAAAAGGAATTTTATTTTTAATATGTCCCGACCTACAATCGGTAGGGATGGAATAAAGTAAATTCATTAGCACTGTTCTCAAGTTGAAGAATGTTTCACATCGACTATTTTTTAGTAATGTAAAGCTAATGCATACATTTGGGGAATCCGACTGTTTAATTAAAATAAAGAAACGTCATGGCCCTTACGGGAGTTGTTGACACAATATGATTTTTGTCCAATGCTATGAATGTCAAAGCTAAGAAATATATTTAAGCACTGGTTAACCGAGGGAGTATTTATGACCCTTAAGGGTTTTAGTCAGTAAAAATTTGACACTATCATCAGTCATTTTGGGGTTTGTATAATTCTTTAATTAAGATCCAAGATATCTTCAGAGTGGCTATGTGTCTTTACTCTAACCTAATGATGTCATAGGGTCTAATTCCTTATTGACAAAAAATTAAAATAGCCAAATGCCTTCTCATTTATTTAATGACGCATTAATAAATGGTTTAACAAGATTAATACAGTTCCTATTTACTATCTGGAGAAATCACAGCCAAAGGAACAAAATGCATTTGTAACCAATAGAATCAGGGTCTGTTGTGCTTTAACTGGGAAAAAAATCAACTTAATTCCCATCCCAATTCCCCTTAATTCCCAGTACCAGGAATAATCATTTTTGAATCTTAGATTAGAATAATCATTTCCGTTAAATTTTATTTAGAAATGCCACTTTCAATTTCTAGAACCCCGTTGTTGAGAAGTAATTAGGCCTACTGAGATTTAGTTGTGAATGAATTTCAGAAAATTCAAATAAACAATTAAAACTACATAACAACTTTAAATAAAATTATATTGCAAAATTTTACAATTTATAAACTAATATGGAAATAATATAACATGTATGCAATTGTAACTTGCGGCAAAGGAACCCCTAGCAAATCTAATTTAAAATTATATAAAACAAAATAAACCCAATTCATTTACCATCATTTTACCAAGTCAAAACCAATTTAATTTTTTGATTGAAATTGCTTTAAGCTTTTTATGAATTAAATGCAAATTTATTTCGGTTAAAAACTTAAAAAAAACGGTGGTTTGGACAAAAAAACCAATATTAGATGGTTTTTCTAACAAAACTGATTTTCTTTTTTTTTTACCAAATATAATTAAATTTTCTTTTCATTCATCAGTTAAAAAAAACTGAATTTTCCTATTAAAACAACTAATATGTATTTTGGTTTTTTTTATAATAATTTTAAATGGTTGATGCTTGTTCCACTTGATGCAATTTTTAAGATATTTTATATATTATGTACATATCTTAAGATACAAAAGGATTTTCCCGGTTTTTTTTTCTTTTTTATTAATGAATTGAATTGAATGCATAAAATAACATAATGATGTAAATAACCTCATAAAACAAATATATGATTTATTTGTTGATAATATCAAATAGGAGATGTTTTATAGGTTTTTAATATAAATAATCTATTTGGACTTGGTTGGCTTTTTATACCCGTATGACTATATAGTCCAAGGGTATAATAAATTTGCCATTACGTTTGTGACGCAGAGAAGGAGGGGGGGTAGATATAGACTCAAGTGTATGGATCGGATCAGAATCGAAAAATAAATCGATTTAGCTATGTATGTCCGTCCGTCCGTCCATCATCCCGATAACTCAAAAAATAAAGGAGCTAGGATTATGAAATTTTCACAAATTCGTTTTTATGCAAAAAACGGAATCGCTATTTAAATCCAACCATTTTGGTCCACGGGTTCGAGTACCTGCCATACAACTTCTAATTTTATATGAGCATTACTCTATACCTATGGAAGCTGCGTGTCTGAAATTTTCCCAAAACAGTTTAGTATAATGGCCAAAGTTACTGCAAAATTTGGTTGGTCTACTGCAGAGGGTTCGAGTAGCTGCCATACAACTCCTTCTTTTATATGAGCTTTCCTCTACACCTGATAAAGCTGCGTGTCTGAAATTTTGCCAAAAACAGTTTAGTATAATGGCCAAAGTTACTGCAAAATTTGGTTGGTCTACTGCAGAGGGTTCGAGTAGCTGCCATACAACTTCTTCTTTTATATGAGCTTTACTCTACACCAAATGAAGCTGGTTGTCTGAAATTTTGCCAAAAATAGTTTAGTGTAATGGCCAAAGTTACTGCAAAATTTGGTTGGTCTACAGCAAAGGGTTCGAGTAGCTGCCATACAACTTCTTATTTTATATGAGCATTACTCTACACCTAATAAAGCTGAATGTTTGAAATTTTGCCAAAAGTAATTAACCGGATGATATAATGTATATATTACGGTCATACGGGTATCCCAGAGTTGACACAGTCTACTCTACTACACTCTTCCTCGTTATTTCAAAACTTTGCTTTTGTTTTCTTTCAAGATTTTGTTTCAAGCGATTTATTTCGGTATTAAGTAAAATTGTTTCATCATTATTACGTTGTTTTTTGTGTTTTTTTTGTTAAATGCAAATTTGATGGACAATTCAAATTAAAGTTCATGGTAAAAATTAAAAAACCAACACGACTATTGACCGCATGTTTTAATATTCATATATGTATTTATAAAAAAAACCATATGTTTTTTGTACTTTTCCATAGGTTTTTTTTTGTCCAGGAATCTATAAAAATCTATAGATAAATGTCATTCAACTCATCTTTTCAAAAAAAAAAAAAGTTCATTACCTATGAAATACAAAAAAAAACAATCACCCTTCAAAGTTTCCTTTAAGTTTTTTATTAAAGTTTTTTTTTTTATTTTTTTTTTTCCTAATTAATAACAATTCAAATTATAATTTAAAATTTAATGAGAAGAAGAAAAATGTTAATTCATCCATATACCTAACATTGTTAATAAGTCAATAATCTTTTTCTAGATATCATTGAACTTTTTTTAAAGTTAAGAATTTTAAACTGGTTAAAAAAAAAAAAAGAATTGGTTTTTTTTTTTCTAGTATTTAAAATAAATTTATAATTTATCTATGATTTATAGATATTATAACCTTTAATGTCAATGTACCTTATACATTTATTTAAAAAAAAATTAGCTTTTAAGAAACTTTTAAATTAATTAAGCTACCCGATGGTTTTTTTTTTTTTTTTTTTTTTTTAAATTTTATTCTAAATTTTGATATCGAAATTTTATTGTTTTTTTTTTTTTTTAGAAGTTTTAATTTGTTTGTTTGTAGCCACTGCCCGCTTGAGAGAGAGAGAGATCGGTTAAATATTAAAATATATAAGATCTGCTTTCATATGTCGTTTGAGAGAGATTTTATCTGAGAAGATTTTTTTCTATTTGAGAGAATAAATTAAATGAACGTTGTTTTGGAATTAATCGAAGATTAAAATAATAAACAGGGTTGAAAATGAGGATTAAGACGGTTTAATTATTGCAAAGTTTATTTTGGAGATTTTTTTTAAGAGGTCTATTTTAATTTATAAATTATTTAATTGTAGTCATGACTCATTTAACCACTCCGTATTAAATACAATATTTGAGAAAGTTCTCGATTAATTGCAGGGGTGGAATCTTATATTTTCTGAATTTTGCCAAACTTTAATATTAATCTAAATATAATAAAAGACAAACTGCTGCTGCTGCTACTGATTAGCGTGCCCTATGTTATGTTAAATGTTATTTATACACGTAACATACTTCTAATTACAAATTCTTACATATATAAGAGAAAGAAAAAATGAAACTTATAAAATGTTAATTATGAACAAAAAGAAAAAAAAATCAAATCGTATAAGAAATCTGTTAGAAGGTACATAGAGAAAATTATAATAAAAACCTATAACGCTATTTCTCACATTTTTGAATGTACTTCTGCTTTAATATCACTTACAGAACTAAAAAAAAACTATTACACTGTTAACTTAATGTTCTTTAGGTAACACATTTCCTTTTATTAATTCTGTAGCGCAAGAGTAGAAGAAAAACGAATATATATATTAAAAGCGAAATTAAAATTATACCAGTCGTCCGACAAGCATATTTACTAGTATATTATAATTATAAATTTTTAATTACTAAAACAAGCTTCTGAATAAATTTTGAATAAGATTGATTAATTTAAGGATTTGAATTAATTTTAAAGTTGGTTTCATAATGGAATTAAAATCTTTAACACATTCAATATTCCTGGCAATATTCAATGAATGTAGAATAAATGTTGAAAGAATACTTGAAGTAAAAGTTTTATCCATAAATTATAAAGCTTTTCATTCATTAAAATTAAAAATCTGGATCTTCCATTTTTGTATTCTTCTTGTGTTTCACAATTGGAAATTTTTAGTTTTGACTGCTTAGAAATTCAGTACATATTAGAAAATATTGTGAAACCAATCAATCTTTTTTGAAAATGTACTAAAAATATATTCCAAAAAAATTGTCAATGTTCATTGAATCAATAAAAGAATATTCTTCATTGTTTTAATTAACAATAACACTATTGATGAACAATGAACATTTCAATACTTCAGATTTAAATAATTTAAAGATTTTGACTCTATTAGGTAAGATTCTTCCATGATGAGAGAGAGCGTCGGCGGGTTGACACGTGTGTAAATGCGCTGATTTTGTTAATTAATTTTAAAAAGTTTTAATAAAAGTTATTACATAAAAATATAAAAAATTAAATTATAATATATAAATCTTTATAATTTTAATCTTTGATTATATATAAATTGTGAGTTTGTTTTAAAACAAATGTTTTAAAATGCCAAATACTGAAGTGTGCAATAAATGTAAAATTGCAATTAGAGGAGAGACTGGAAGAAAGTGCGCGGGAGTATGTGGAAAAATATTTCACTCTGCGATTAAATGTAGTGGTTTGGATCAGAGTGTTAGTAATCTGGTTGACACTAATAAGTGTATGCTAAAATTTATGTGTGATGATTGTATTACATACATACAAGATGTTGATATGGTACTAAAAGAAGTGCAAGATAGTGTAATTAAAAACAATATGGTATTAAAAGACATGCAAGAAAATGTAAATAAAAACAATGTTCAATGTAGAAGAATACAAAAATGACTTTCAAGCATGTTTAAAAAAAAGTGAAAATGAAATAAAAAACTTATTAGAAGCAATTGAAAATAGATATATTGAAAGATTAAAAGATATGAAAATTACCGAAAAAGTATGTGAAAATAGTATATCAGAAATAAAAAATACTTGCAGTGTTGAAATGAAAAAAATAACAAATGTAGTTGAAAATTTTAAAGAGATTAATAAATCAAAATTAATCTCTGAAGTCTCCTACGCAGACAAATTAAAATTAGCAATTATAGTTAAACCAAAAAATAATGTGCAAGAAAGTAAAAGAACTAGAACTGATTTAAAAAAAAACATTGATGTGTGTAATTTGCCAGTAAAAATAAACAATATGCGTGAGAGAGATAACGGTACAGTGTCTATTACTTGCTCAAAAAATGAATCAGTAAAAACAATTGAGAGTGAGATAAAAGCAAAAATGGGTAGCAATTATGATGTATTAGTACCTAAAGTACATGATCCAAAAATATTAATAAGTGGGATGGATGAAAAATATAGTGATGAGAAAATTATTAGTGCAATAAAAAATCAGAATAATATAGTTTGCAAAAAAATTAGGTGTTTAAAAATTTATAGTTCGTATAATAATAAGGAGTTATATAATGCTATAATTGAAGTTGATGCAGAATCTTTTAAAAAATAATGGAATTAAAAAAAATTAGATTAGGTTGGAATATTTGTCCTGTTTATGAAAAAATTAGTGTGTTAAGGTGTTATAAATGCTTAGGCTTTAATCATACAGCTGATAAATGTAAAAACGAAAAAAGCCTTTGTCATAGATGTGGTGAGGAAGGCCATAAAAAAAATGACTGCACAAAAGATGAAAGTGAAATACATTGTGTAAACTGTGTAAAGATAAAACAAAAATTAAACCTACAAGAAGCTGAGTGCAATACATTGCATTTACCATTAAGCCACAAATGCAATGTATTTCAAAGAAAACTTAAGCAAGAAGAAAACAGAATTAATTATTAGCAATTAAATGAAATACAGTGCATATATCTTAATATTCAAGGCTTAATCAATAATTTTAATGAACTTGAAATAATTATAACAAATAGTAATATAGATTTTGTATGTTTAAGTGAAACTCATTTAATAAGCTGTAATGAAGATTCTTTAATTCAAATTGAAGGATATACTTTGTTTCGAGTGGATAGCAATTCAAAACACACTGGTGGAGTTGCATTTTATATTAGAAATTATTGGAATGTTGATATAATTGGTCGGGTTGCGTTAGAGTATGAATTATGGATATTAGGTTTAAGAGTATCATATAGTGATAAAATATTTTAACTTACTGGTCTTTATAGATCGCCTTCAAGACATCTAAATATGGAGTCAAATTTTTTTATTTATTTTAATAATATAATTGAAGATCTATGTGAAAAAGACAATGTAATAATAATGGGAGACTTTAATATTAATTGGTTAAGTAGTAATAATTGTAGTAATAAGATGATTGAAATAATAAATGATAATGCGTATAAACAAATAGTGACTGATTATACTTAAGAATTACTAATGAGTCTAAAACTTTAATTGATTGGATAATTACGAATACATATAACAATATTGAAACTAAAGTTAATAATCAGTATAAAATATCTGATCATGAAACTCTAGATGTTCGAATAAAAATTAATAAAAATCTAAAAGTTATTAATAAAAAAATAAAAATAATGAAATACAATAAAGAAAGGTTTATAAATAAAGTTGTTCGTAATGACATTTGTACAACATACTATATAGATTGTAATGCAAAAGCAAATAAATTTAGTAACAGTTTACACAATATTATTAATGAATTTGTATATGAAATAAATATAAATGGAACTGAAAATAAATGGTACAATAGTGACTTAAATAGATTAAAAATGCAAAAAATAAATATGTATGAAAAAGCCAAGTACACAAATGATATTAATGATTGGAATAATTATAAAAGTGTTAGAAACTTATATAAAAATCAAATAAGCTATGCAAAAAATCAATATGTTATAAATAACATTGAAAGTGCTGTAGATCAAAAAGACATGTGGAAAAAGATTAAAAAATATATATTAAAAAAACAATATAATGAAATAAATGAAGTGATATTTGATAATGTTTTAATAGACGATCCTTATAAAATAGCTAATAAACTTAACGAATATTTTGTTAATAGTATTAATGAAATAAATAATAGTATAAATACGAGAACTTTTATAGATACAATACCAAACAATAACAATAGGTTTAATTTTAAAAAAATTTCAAAAAATGAACTTAAAAAATTAATTATGAATATGAAAAATAAAAAAGATAATTTTTTGATAAGTCCTCAAATGATTGTTGACATTTTTGAATTAGTTGGAGAAAATTTATTATCAATAATAAACAGCTCATTAGAAATGGGAGTATTTCCTGATAACTGGAAAGAAACTATAGTTGTACCCATTGAAAAAATAAGTGGAACAAAAAAAGCTAATGAGTTTAGACCGGTAAACACATTATCGATTGAATCAAAAATTATGGAAGCAGTAGTGAATGAACAGTTGGTGAGTTATTTTGAAAGTAATAATTTAATCTCTGAATACCAATCAGGGTTTCGAAAAAACCATAGTTGCGAGTCACTTATAAATTTAGTAACTACTAACTGGAAAATAGCAACTCATGAAAAAAAGGTAATAGTTGCTGTTTTTCTTGATTTGAGAAGGGCATTTGAAACAATTAGTAGGAATATTTTACTCTCCAAACTTCAGCGTTATGGTGTAAGGGGTAATGAATTAAAATGGTTTTCATCATATCTTACAAACAGATATCAAAGGACTAAAGTTAATAGGGTAGTCTCTGAATCAATAAATGTAACACTGGGTGTTCCACAAGGCTCGGTGCTGGGCGTTTTACTTTTTATAATATATATTAACGACATGGAAATGTGGGTAACTTTATGTAAGCTTCTTCTTTTCGCTGATGATGCATTATTATATGTGGTTGGAAGTTCGGTGGAAGAATGCATAGAAAGTATAAATTTTGATTTAAATAAACTTAATGATTGGTTTGATATGAATAAGTTAAAACTAAATGTAGAAAAAACTAAATGTATGTTTATTAACTGTGAAACAAATGATAATGTTAAAATTGGTAATCAAATAGTAGAGAAAATACATGAAATTAAATATTTAGGCATAATTATAGATAGGAAATTAGAATTTAAACAACATATAAACTATATTTGTAAAAAGCTAGCTAAAAAAATCTATTTTTTATCGCAAATTCGAAATCAATTAAAGTTTCAAATTGCAATTCATATTTATAATACTATAATTAAACCTCATTTTGAGTATTGCTCAACAGTAATATTTATGTCAAAAAATGCAGATAAAGATAGGTTACAGAAATTACAAAATAAAGCTATGAGAATAATACTTAAAGTAAATAGATACACATCAATTAATTACATGTTGAGAACTTTAAAATGGTTAAGTGTTAAACAAAGAATTATATTGAATGTATTAGTAATAGTATATAAAATGAAAAATAATTCATATCCAAATTATTTATGTAGTAGATTAACATATTGTAATGATATTCATAATTATAATTTAAGAAATGCACAAAATTTTAGATTAGAATTTTTTAGGGATGAAAGAACTAAGAATTTATTAATGTATAATGGGCTAAAAATGTTTAATGAATTGCCAATCGAAATTAAAAATATAAACAATATTAATAGATTTAAAAAAAAGGTTACAGAATATGTAAAAATTAATTTTTAATTAGATGTAAATAACTAACTATATATATAAATTTTAAGAAACTGAATTATATTATGTAAATGGAATATTAACCAAATAAATGAAATGAGATGAAAAAATCTACTGCAGAGGGTTCGAATAGCTGCCATACAACTCCTTCTTTTATATGAGCATTACACTACACCTAATTTAGCTGTATGTTTGAAATTTTGCCAAAAGTAATTAACCGGATGGTATAATGTTTATATTACGGTCATACGGGTATCCCAGAGTTGACACAGTCTACTCTACTACACTTTTTCTCGTTTCTTAGAACCTAACTGGCAATCAAATAATTTTGACAAATCTATTTGGTTGAACACTTTTAATTTCTCATAATACTAAAACTTAAGTACCATGTGCCATATCATATGAAACTATAACTGTACTGTTTCTTATCTAAAATTGTTTGTATAAAAAGAAAGTTTCAAATTTTACTAACAAGCCTGTTAATAAAACATTTCACTTAAAATAAAATACATGTTGCTATTTAATTACTAAAACATTGATTATAAAATGATTACCTAAAATACCTATTTACAAAGTTATAATAGATACCATATACCTACAAAAGAAATTAAATTTGGATCGATTTCAGTAACTTTTTATATATATGATATACGAATACGTGTACGGATGAACTTTTCTAATATATTAAAAACGATTTTAAAATATTAAATAATAGCCTACAGACATTTTTTACAAAATAGTAAAATTAACTTTTTCTCTTTTTAAAATTCAACAAATTTTATGATGAAAAAAAAGTTTTATTAAAAAACTAAAGTTTTTATTTAACAATTAGTCGAATATGATGAAAATAATAAATTGATTCATCGTCCGACTAAAAAGACCAACAAAAGTGCAACGAACCAATTGAAGACAAAAAAAAAAAAATAAAAGTGAGATGTAAAAATTTTTACCTTTAAGGGAAAAATGACCTAGAAAATGTTTTCATTAAATTGCAAAAAAAAATTTCAAATATGTCTGCAAAAAAAAAATATCGTTAATCTAAATATGCGAAAATTTATAATTAATTTTTTTTACTATTTTTTCTATATTTAACTTTTGTTTTCTTTTAAGATACAAAAGTAATTATGGTTTCATCATTGGTATAATTTTTCAAGTTCGAATAAATTTTTCAACATACCGTGTTGGGTGGCATGAAAAAAGGGCAGGTGAAATAATACCCCGGGGTGTTATGTCTCTTACAATATAATCTTTGACTTTTTTTTAGAAAGAAAGTCCCGGAGTGTTGTTTTAAAGAGTTCGAAGATAGAATTGAAAGAGAAATAACACGCTGGGTCTTTAATTCCGAAGACGCGGTGTAACTTCACATTTCATGAAAAATAACGCCCCGGGGTTTTATTTCTTTTACTTTTTTAAATAAAATGTTTCATATTTGAATGAATTTTAAAATTGCGTTATTGAGATCTAGCTTAATTTAAACATGTGTATATGTGATTTGGAATTAAAAGAAATTTTAAAGTTAAATTAAAAGATCTCTGGATCTCTGGAGAATATCCATCCTGTTTTTGACACTAACTCTAAGATCTCTCTAGCTAGAATAACTTCTATATATGAAGATTAACACCTAGAGGTTTAATTTTTCAAGAAATTGAACATTGAATTGGAACAGAAATAACACCCCAGTACATTATTACCCAAAAAGTTCCAATTACTACAATTACCCAATTTTTCTGTATTATTAAATATGAGAAATAACACCCCAATGGCTTTATTTCGCAGGGTCTTATTTCATGCCCCAATTGTGTTGTCTGTTATATATTTTTAAATCTTTTATATACGTACATAGTTAGTAATATTAATTGAGGAGTAGATACATACTTACAAACTTTATGCTGTATGTAGTACTGTTGATACAGTAATAGTGATGATTTTAACAAATCAGTTTCTTTATATTTTTTTATTTTACTTTTTTTTTTTAGTGTGAAAGTAAAAAAAGGTTAGATATGGTGTAAATGAACGGATGTTGTTAAATGAATTTTAATTTTTTTCTTGTTTTTCTTATTCTTACTTTTGGTTTATGAGGTTTGAAATTACGCTTATTATACGTTTTGTTGTTTTAACGTTTAGCTGTCTTTTAGTTTATTTTATTAATTAGTAGAAAAACAAAACTGAAATATATATATATATATATATATACTTTAAAAATTAAACATGAAAATGAATATAAATGAAGAGATAAAAACGCAGTTTAACTATTTTATATATTTTAATTAAATACATTAGTGTTTTTCTTTGATAAATATTTAATAAATAGGAGTGCCAGAGTAACTTTACAATAACTTTCATTCTACCATTTTTTATTTAATTTATTTTAAATAGTTTTAAAAAACTGAAACAAGAAGATTTAATGTTGCATTTTTATCTCATATTTATTCAAAAAAATCTTGAATTGTTTTAATAATATTATGGTTTTAATGAAAATTGGGTATTTGGAGTTTCAAAAATAATTAGTTCGGTAGACATTTTTTTGTATTTTGACTCAATTAGAAGTGAAAAGGTTGTATAATATAAGTTAACACACTCATCAATCAACTTCATAACACTATATCAATAAATCAATTTCATAATACAATGCTAAATGCAGAACTTTTCTTATTGAAATATCATATTTCAGTCAAAGATTTTTTTAAAATTTTTTGTATAAACTTTTTTTATCTTAACTTAAAATAATTTAAAATTTAATAATGCCTAATCAGCATTAATTTTAATATAAATATATCTGTAGTAAATTAGAATGATTAGAATAAAATAGATTCTAAACAAATCAACTTCTTTTTATTTACTTTTACTTTTGTGAATCAAGCCTTTTTCCTCCGATCTATCCAAGGTGAGGCTGCCAGAGGCACAATAAATTAAATAATAAAGTACAAGTAGATTAACTTATTAGGGACGCCAAGGTTCGACAATGGACTGTAGCGCCATAGCAGAAGAAGAAGATTAACTTATATTATAAATTTATTAAGGGGTATAAAAGGTATGATTTCGATTGGTCAATGTCATTTTGACGAATTTTATGAAATATTTTTAGTATTAAACAATTGAGTATCCCATCAGTTTATATAAGATATGCTTCCAAATACAAGAATTTTGATATAAAATTGCATTTTTAATAATATGCAATCACTTATAAATCTTTAAGATATAAAAATATGCAATCAATCAATGCAATTAATTAAGCCAACACTATAATATGATTTATCTATATCATACAATATCGGTTCAATGGAAACTCATTAGTATAAAAATTTATATCAATATTTAAAATCAACTAATCCAACTACAGGCATTACTATTCCAATTAATTACTTTTGTAACATAAGAATTGAAAGGAAAATAAGATAAGAAACCAAAACTATGTTACAAAATAGATTTTTTTCTATTATGGCGCAAAACACTCTAGAAAAAAATTTAATATAACATATATTTTACCACAATTAATATGGCATTGAAATTATTTTGTTAATAGGTTTCAGACAATTATCCTCTGACAATTATATGTTTTTGAATAAAATGGTTGTATTCTAAACTATTTTATAAAAATATGCCCAAAATTTCAAAACGAGGAAGAGTGTAAAGATACTACGTAAACTCTAGGATAGCTGCATGAACTACAAGTTAACTACTTTTATAAAATTTCAGTTATCCAGCTTTATTAAGTATGGAGCTTATATAACTAAAGAACTTGTATTGTAGCTCAATGTAGCGATTGGACGGATCTTGTATAAAAACTAATTTGTGAAAATATCAGAAACTAAACTATTTTAGTTTTTAAGTTATCGTCCAAATAATCAATTCGGTCTATTTTTCGATTCTGATCCAATCTAAACCTTTGAGTTAATATCTAAGATGAGTTAGTAAATGAAAAACAGTCATACAGTATATTAACAAGATTAATTGCTTAGTAAAATTGCAGTTAGAACTATTAAAATAGATACTTTCCTTTTTAAAATTGCTTCATAAATTCCTATACTTATAACACCTAAGGGTACGTTTATGTTGGAGCTGCGAAAAGTGATAAGAGCGTCGATAAGAGCATAGCGTAGAAAATTTATATTGTTTATCGAAGATTAAAGCGATGGTCCAATATAAACACTTCTATTTAAATCTTGTATATAGTTTTCTACGCTATGCTCTTATCGACGCTTTTATCATTTATCGCAGCTCCAACATCAAATGACACTCAATCACTATTGATGACAAATCGACTATTTAAACAAAAAACATATTATTTTCGTATTATAGGTTATGTCAATGCTGACTACTCATATGTTAAGAATGATTGTTTTTTAATTGAAATATTCTTAATCACATTTCATCAAAACTTTTTAACACTTGTTTAATTTTTAAAGTGTTGTATTTTAATTTTACTACCTCTAACTGGTATTGAAGTCTATTTTAAATATTAAACCTAAATTATACAATTATTTAATCTTAAGCTCTAACAAAAAGCGAAAGTATTTTTGTTTTTTTTTTTTTGTTTCAAAAAGAAAGTTATGAATTTTTTTTAATTTCTATAATCTGCAATTACTTTTGTTTTATTTTAAACAATAATTCACTCCTATTATAAAAAGCTTACAAACAACCTAACAAATATATTTTGTAGCAGTAGGTGAAATCAAGATTTAAAGTAATTTATATACTTAATTAAATTGGAAAGGATTAGTTTAATATTAAATAATTTTGTCAAAAGCACGTGTATGAAAAACTGATAACTAATAATTAACAAAGCAAAGTAAATATTAAAGATTTTATAAAAAAATTGAAAATTAATAAAAAATTAAGTTAAAGAAGGATTAAAAAAAAAATTTACTTTAAGTACTTATTTCTTATTAACTATTCGATCGTAACAAGGTATTAATACAGGTAGCGGATTATGTTTTAAAAAATATCAGTTATTAGTTGGAGATTAGTTAAAATTGTAAATAACTGATTTTTTCTTATATAATTAAAAGAAAATTTTTAAAATATTGTAAAAAAGTAAAGATTAAAAGTTATTTAATATATTTATTGCATTGATTTTAGTTTGACTTGAATTGAAATGTGAAAATTAGATTTGTTGGTTACAATATATTGACTATAGAGTTGGGTATATTATAACATACATTGTCATTTTGCATAATAACTATATAGTGTTCCATACCGGATAATGTAAAGCTAAAAGGAGAAGCTTTGCATTGAAGTGTGAGGAATGTAAGGAGAAGATCAAGCTAGATTAAGGGATCCAGCTAAACCAAAAATTATCTGGTCCACCATTTTGTGGGAGTAGCTAAGACACTGCTGAGTGTTTGGGTTGTTTCGCTGCAAAATTTATTTCTCCCTCACTGATCTTCTTAAAATCTATATAACTTATATTAGGCCGACAGCCGAATATAATGTACACGTTTGAGCTGGTGACTCCATTCAGCGATGGGATATCTTGATAAATTGTAAAATAGAGAAAAATAATCCCAGGATCACCTTAACGCTTATACTCCACTCAGCCATCGTCACTGACCTTGTCAACTCAACGCTTACTCCATGGTTTGGTCACTGACCTTATTTTATATATATATTTTAGGTACAAACACCTGTTCTAAAGTGCAATTATAATTAACAATTAATGCCTCCTGTCAAAATTTTTCAACGAAAAACAAGGAAACCAACAGATACTCATTCCAATACACAGTTGAGCTAATCATGGATCTATAGAATCACATTTAAGAAAATGTATTCCTCAAAATTGATAATGTACCTATATGTGAATCATATATCTTAATTTAAGATAATGTAATGTAAATATGTGTAAGATTTAGCTATTTCCTATCCAATTTTCTCCATCCCTCATAATCCAAATATCCTGAACCACAATTCCAATATCCTTCCATGTCGTAACCAAACTGTACAATTGTACTCCCGCAGTTTTGGTGTGTTAAAGTAACTACCCAAAGGCACATTACACAGTTACAATGGGTAGCTCTCGAGCTTCCACTATCCCTTGTAAACAAAATAGGAAAAAAATATGAAAAACGATTTTGTATCAACGACTTAACTTCACGTAAGTAGAGTTATTCTAATATACGTGTATAATATATAAATCAACTAAATATTAATTTTTGAATTGTCTTTACTATTAAGATTACGAAGTTTTATTAAAATTGACTTAACATTAATTTACATGAAAACTGGCAATAAAATTCATAAATTACATTTCAATTTTATAATACAATTATATTTCAAATTATTCCAGAGTGTTGAGAACGTTATGAATATTTTAAAAAGTTTTTTTTTTATTTTACAAATTTAAAAAGATGGTTGCAAACATAAACGTCAATGTTTATTAGAATTTTAAAGCGTTTTCTACATTGTTCATAAGATAATCATATTATCATTTTGTTTGGAATTTTACTATTTATTCTTATTTATTTTTTTTTTTTGTAAAGTGAACATAACTTTAATATATATGTATACATGTGTTTATTATATTAAAATTTATTCCTTATTTAATTCTACACAAAATGTGTAATATACTCGTACATGTAGTTGAAATGTAATCTAGTAGTTTAGAGTTTATGTATATATATACTCTTATATAAAACGCTCATTCGAATATAAATATTATAAAATTTCTGTAAAAATTCTAAAAGAATTCCTTACGAAAAAGTCAAAACAACTCTGAGTACGGATGTACCGTAGAGATAATTTTAATATTTATTGAAAATAACTTGATTAAAAGATGCTATGTTTCATCGCAATTTGCTGCCAGTTCATTTAATTGGTTATCATATGATAATTATACCCTTAAAGATACAAGGCGAGACTTAAGCTTTAAAAAGTTAACAAACTAAAATAATTAAAATTAAAAAAAGTTTAATAGAGGATATCCATTAACAGTTATATTTTAAATAATAAATTGCATACTTCTAGGTTTTTATTTTATTTTTTTACAATTGATAACGGTATTATCACGATAACGGTAAAAATACTAGTTCTAGAAACTTACTTAACATTTTTATATAATATAATTACACAAACTTACAGTTCTGGACATAAAATTAGCCACATTAACATTTATTATAGCTAAAAATACACTTTTTAATTGACCGTAAACTGTAATTCATAATATAATGTTTCCCAAATTACTGCGATAACTTTTTAAATACAAAAATCTAATTTCATATTCATTAAATTCTGAAAGGTAATAAGAATTAGTGTGTTTTTCAAAAAACATTTAAAAAATTGTTTATTATACTGTTTTCCTAACTGTTCTTTACTTATTGTGTAGTTATTACTACACAATACATGATATTCTAAAAATGTATGTTACATATAGAAGCATTAATTTACGTGGATTATGTTCTATGCTTGACATGCATTATCATAAAATAGTATTATTGAGCTTTTTGTGAATTTTATATTAGCAAGTACCTCTTTATCATACACACATTATATATATATATACTTATATATTTATAATATCATTCTATATATACTGGAATCAATGTAAATATTACACATAATACACATATACACAATTGTATTAGCATTCATCAATTTAATCCTGAATCTAGAAAAAACCTAAATGTACATGGAAGCAAATATGATAACGAACTGTATATGTGTGTATGTTTGTATATAAAAAAAAAAAACAAAAAAAAAAAATTAACATCCAAATGACTAGAAAATAATACAACTGAAAAACATCACATTAAAATCAGGATACAAGATATTCAGGATATTTTAGGATATAAAATAGTTTGTATATATATTTAGTTGATATTAACCATATTAAACTATGAAATGTACTTATACAAAAAACAAAAAAAAAAAACAAAAACTACAAAAAAAAAAATAGTTTACTTCTTGCCTTAAATAAGAAAAATCCCATTCCAATCCTATGGATTTTTATAATTTTCATTGACAAGAATGTTAAGATACAAATAGCAGCTTCTTTAAAGTTATATTAGTTAGTTTATAAACATAATTATCGGTATAATGTTTTCCTTTGTCTACACTTATATAACGGTAAAATAGCAACCAGCATATTTAAAAAGATATCCGACATTACATTATTGTTTTTTTTTTGGGCTTGGACCTTAAGCTTTTGAATCACACTCAAAAACTTATAATGAATGTGGTTTTTACACTTGCTGTCATTTTTATTTTTTTGTTTTTTTCTGATTTTTTATTTTTATATTTTATTAAGTAGACCAGAGGTCACTTATTAAAATTCGGTACAATTGAGAAAATTAGAAGTACGATTGTTGTGATTAAGTAATTTGGTTTCAAATCCTATTCTTCAATCTAAATTAAATTTTCAAAAAAATCGGTTTAGTAAAAATTCTTAAGTACGAACTGAATTAGAATTTATTTTTTTTTACTTAAAATATATGGTAAAACGGTATTTTATAATTGGTTAACATAAACAGATGAAAATTCTTTAGAATACATTGGAAAGTGTAGCATGTTGAAGTAAATGTAATCTTGCAATTGTCTGATCTACATATTTCTTAAAGGATCGTTCTTTAAAATGTATTCTTGCAACTGCTTCGCCATATTTAAAACTTTTGCCATATATAATTTTTATTGATTCTTTTATTTTTTACATCGGAAAGTTCGTAAGAACTATCTGCAATCGATAATATGTATTTCATCAAAAAAATCGCGTTGTAGGAAGTAAGAGTACCGCGTTGTAGGGGGTTACTTGTATTTGAAATTGACTAAAACAGGTTTAATTTTAATTTGAATCTTTCTTAAACTAATTTAATTACTTCAAATATAATGGTGACCCTTACGTTTTAAAATTTCTTCTAAAACTTTAGCAATCTCTTGCAACACACTAATTAAAATCTGGTTAACTGTAAAACCCACTTAAAAATCAAAAAGTCCCTTCAAACTTCAAAACTTAACTTATTTCATTGACTTTAACCTTTAAACTGATGACGTGTAAAATGATAACGGTTATCGGAATACGAAAATTGAATGGAATGTGATGACACCTTAAAGTTCAACGTAATATACTATCAAAATAAACAAAAGCAGTACAAAGTAATGGCCACTTTAATTCTGATCTATTTTAAAACAGTGTGTCTTCTATTTTTTATTTTTTTTATATTTTTGATACCTTTGGTGGTAACAGTTTTAAATTACACATTTTTGTTATTTTCATTGTCTATTTCATTTTTATTTCTTTTACAATCGGGAATGAAACGTTTTCGGTACAAATGTCTGTAAGTATGTACGTACGTATATGAAAAATGATTTCTGACATATAACAACTAACCAGCATAGAAAAGACCAAAGAAGAAATGAAATAGAATCAAAAAACATTTTTGTCCGTAAAAAAAAAACAACAAAAATAGAAAAACAAAAGTAAAAACAAAGAAAACAACAAAAAAAAACAAGAAACGAGAAAAAGCAAAAAACACAAAGAGAAGAAAAATGAATACAAAAAAAAAAGAAAAAAACATGTAAAAAAATAAAATTTTTTTTTTTTTTTTACTGTTAAAAATGAACTTTAAATTAGCACGTTTTATATCCTTTGTGATTGCGTTTCATGTCCTTACTCGTTATATTTTATTATTTCATGTTACCGGTTGTACTGAACTGTAAGATACATCTTTTTGTTACTTCAAAATTTAATAGAGTTGTACTTTAACAAAATTATTTTTAATGTTATATATACATGTATCTAATACAACATATATATACATCAAATTTATATTGTATATTTATATAATTGTATATGTATACGCACAGATGTTCTTATCACGTAAAGTAACTAAGAGGTGCCTCTGTCTGTACTGTGTTTATATACGAGTACTATAGTTTATATCAGACTTCGTCTTTTAAAGGACTATATTTTTTTTTTTTTTTTAGTTTTTTTATGTTTTTTTTTGTTAATTAAGTACTACTAGGTTCTGTAAATTTTTAACCTTTCCTTTTTACTGTTATACATCTCCTGATGTAAAACGTGTATCTCCTTATATATTTAGTTTGTGCGTATGTATTTTTTAAATTTAAATTTTAATATAGATGTTTTTGAAAATTTTTTAACTTTAAATAAATGTGAAAGAAAATGTGTTCTGAAGTTTTGGTATGAAGTGGGGTTTGAAGAATGTCAAGGAAATTTGGATGACGTATATATCTACTATATACTATGGGACACACTGTTAACATATAGTATGATTTGGTGCGAATATTGTATGTTTATTTTGAAAATTTTGATTTGGAATTATGAGATTTCCGTCATAATAAAAAAAAAAAACAAAAAACGAGGAGTGGGGAGAAAAAAAATTTAATTTTAGTAAAATAAAAATTTGAAAATATTTTTTTATTGTAATGAGTATATTAGAATATATGACATTTAAGAGGAGAAAATTACAAAAAAACGTATTCTTATTCCATATTTTAATTTTGTAAAGGTAAAAATTAAAAAAAAAAAAAAATATCCAATAAAATAATGAGAAAATAAAACCTTGAATTTTATTTTTGTAAATTCATTAAGTAGTTTAAGGCACTTTTGTTTATATTTTGTTTCATGAATTAAGTAAAGTAGGTTGTTTAAGTTAAAGCCTGTATATTTTTGTCAATTTGTGTGCTAGTGTGCTTTGGTAATTCATTTCAACATTCATATTATTTTTAAAATTTTTTTTTGAAAAATTGTGTTATAGTTGTTTTAACGGTGTTTTATGTTATATATGTGATTATTCGGACGGCGCACAGATTCTGCGACATCCAGCATTAAGCAGAACTTTAGCAAGCAGCGCGAAAAGTCGTTTTATATCCTTTGTGCACCGCTAGAAAAACCTTTGAAACACAAGTAAAACAAGACTATGAGAATAAACAACATCAATACAGAAACCATCACAATAGAAGGACGATCGGTCGAATATATTGATAACTTCTCCTACCTAGGTAGGACATTAACAACACATGGAGGTACAGAAGAATATGTCAAAAACGGGCTACGTAGAGTCAGAGCCACTTTTGGAAAAATAAGTCCATTATGGAAAAGCGGCCAAATAACAACTAAAACTAAAATTAGAACATTCAAAGCATGCGTAATGTTAACACTTCTCTATGGTAGTGAAACTTGGCTGACTACAAACAACATCAGACAAAAGCTCCTAGTATTCGCGAATAAGTGCCAAAGAATCATATATAGAATAATCTGGCCCAACCAAGCAACATCATTAGTAAACTCAATTTTAATAAATTATTCAACACGCTATTTGCATTCAATCTTATATATCACATATGGAAATAAAAATTAATTTGACATCCCCTTGCGCCTACTTGAAAATTTTTGTTGGTCTATATTTCCATATAATAAACTCAATATAATTAATTATGTAACGATTTGGGGATTGTTATTGGGGATTAAAGCACAGGTTGATTCAATTAAAATACAAAAATAATAACACATTACATTACAAATCAGTAGTTATTTGTAGCAAATCAGTACTGATTTTTTTCATGTAGAATGATTTTGCAACACTTTTATAATATAAAATTACTTTGCAGCCAAGTTCAAAGGTAATGGATCTAGTTTAATAAATGTCAATGGAAATTTTATTTCTTTGTCACTGTTACAATTATTCAAAAGTATGATTCACCTTTTGTTGTGATTCTGATAACGGTAAAATATTTTAAATATGTTTTAAAAATAACAGTACTCAACAATATGTTTTTAAGTATTATTATTCAGTACCTACAAAAAAAAAAAAAAAAAAACTGTATTTAAAAAAACGAGAATTTTTATTATAATTTTTTAAAAATTAAAAATATAAAATATATTTTGTTTTAATTGGCTGCTTTTATTATAATGAAGTTATTGCGTAAATAAGACTATAAAAGTTGCAAAAAAAAATATAAGCAATGTTTATAGTAATAATAAAAATAAAACAAAAAATTGATGTCTAAATGATGACAAAATGTTTTAAAAAAGGTAGAAAGAAAGAAAGAAAGAAAGAAAGAGATAAAGATAGATTAAAAAACTAACAGTATTCAATGTTTTTGCATCATATAAAACGAATGAATGAACGAGAAGGTTATCAAAATTAAAATTTAAGGTATTCCATACACGTTTACTAATTTATAAAATTATTTTTTTTCTTATTTTTTATTATAATTTGTTTTTTAATTTCGCTATTTAATTTTTATCATGTGAAAATAATATTAGTATCACATTTTTTTTATATTATGTATTAATTAAAGAGATTATTAAAATAAAATTTATACTTAGCTTTTGTTAAGTGTAATAAGTGTTTAGTATATATATATAAAAAAAAAAACAAAAACTCTTAAACAAATTATTTTAATTAACATTGAATATTTTTTGTGTATTTAAATGATGTCATGATATTTAATTTAAAATAGGATTGAAAAATTTCCAAATTAACATTTTATTTTGAATTTCATTAACAGTTAGAAGGAAAATTAATTAAAAAAGAAAATTTCATTATTATTTCTCATATTAGTATTATATGAGTATGCTCAGATTTTACAGATATCATAATGAACTACAGGTGTGCTTTAATTTAGTTAAAATTTAATATTAAATTTTTTTGGTAATTATTCTGATATGCTGATTTTGTTCGGTTTGGTCATTTAGTTACTCTGAGAAAGATATTTTTAAAAATTAATACTTTTCCAAGTATAATTCAGAAAGAATCAATTGTAATTCAGATTAGAAAATTTTTATTGAGAAAGTATTAATTTTAATTCAGATTAGTCAAATTTTTATTTAGAAAGGTTCGAAAATCCCCTTATTTAATAAGATATAATCGTTTTTTAAATGCTATTAAAGTTTTCTGAATTACAATTGATATTTTCTGAATTATACTTGAAAAAGGTAAAGTAATATTGAAAAATATCTTTCTCAGAGTAACGAAATTACCAAATCTAACAAAATCAGCATATCAGATTAATTACCAAAAAAATTTAATATTAAATTTTAACTAAATTAAAGCACACCTGTAGTTCATTATGCTATCTCTCCGGTATCTATCGGTTGAGAAAGGAGGAGGGAAGAATAGTTGCAACCTGAATGGCCACATACATCGGCGTCTCAGGAAGTAGGAAAACGCAACATAGTAACATAGTTATGAGAACTTCAACGCATTATAGGCAAATTCTGAAGCAACTCTTCAAACCCAACAGCCCTCCAAAGATGGGGGTTTGGCATACGGTTAACAGCCCTATCCAGTAAAAAATATTGTTACGAAACCTAAATCAAAGCAGGAGGCCAAGGTTCGACAACGGACTGTAGCGCCATAGAAGAAGAAGAAGATTTTCTGAATTGAAATTTATACTTTCTAAATTAAAATTATAAAAATTGAATTACAATTGGCGCGTTCTGAATTAAAGTTAATTTATCTGAATTTCAATTGATACTTTCTGCATTAAAATTGACAAATTTGAATTACAATTGACGCGTTCTGAATTAATGTTAACTAATCTGAATTAAAATTGATACTTTCTGAATTTAAATTGACTAATCTGAACTACAATTGTTGGTTTCTGAATTACACTTGGAAAAGGTATAAACATGGTCAATAGGAATTGTAGTGAATTGAAATTGAAATTGCCCAAAAAACTTGTGATTTAATTTTCGACTACTTGTTATATTTAAAAAAAAATTTTCAGAATTTTATCTGTGAGTTATAAGAATTTGTAAGTTTAAATCAATTTTACAGAGTATAAATTAATTAGAAATAAAATGACATATAGAAAATTTGAAAGTGATGATTTACATATTAAAAGTAGCATATTCCAAAATTCTTTGAAAAATGCAACTTTTGATATTTATTTTTAGAATTTTAGACATCTATTTTGTATTAAATTATATTTTCTACATTAATTCAATAGTTCAAAATTAATTTAAAGTAAATGAAAGTTTAAAGAAAAATAAAGCATTTTTATGTATTAATTAAATAATTTCACTTTCAATTTAATTTTAAATTTTAAAATAATCTGCCGGTACATAAAAGCTGTCAAGTTATTTGTCAAAATAATATAAAAAAAATAAAACACAATATCATTTGATTGAATTACTTTGCATTTATATTTTATAGTTTATCGTGTTTCAATTAAGTTATTTGTTGCTTTTTTATGTTTTAAATGTTATAGATAATTCACGCTTATTTTATTTATACCTATTCTTTTTTTTATTTTAATTTAATTTAATTTTTACGACAATGGATTGTTTAAAATAAACAATAAAATTACAAATTTAAACTGTCAAATACAAAATTTTGATTTCATTGAAAATTTTTTAAATGTAAAAGTTTAAATTGTTGTAAAAACCATATGAAATAAAGACAAAAAAAAAGAGAAAGATAATAAAATCAAAAAAAAAATTAAAAAGAAAGTACATAAGTTCTTGTTGATGTGTTTTGATCCATGACATTTTCAATTTCATACTAAATCTTTTCTTTATATTGTTTAATTCAATTATTTACTTTGTTTTGTTTTTTTTTTTCTTGAGTTTTTGCATTTTGACTTTTAAAAAAAAAAAGTTACAATTTCTTTGACATTTTAGATTGTCTGTCAAATTATTTCTCAAACGTTAGACAATTTGTTTTTTTTTTGTTTAATTTGGTATTAGATTTTAATTTGAGGCGATTAAAATAAATTGCGTCATTAGTTCTTTGAAATTAGATTGTGTGGTGTTTGACAGGTGAAGTATTTTCTTTTCAACTTTTAAACAAATTAAATGGAGGAGAATTTGACTTGTAATTTGTTATGCTTCTTTTATAATGTAGGTATGTAGGCAGAACGAGGATGGTGACAAACTCTAAGAGGAGTTTAGACTCCAGCTTTGTGATACAATTGGCACAAAATTTCTTCTGGTGACCTGTTTCGCCCATGTCGATGATAAAGAAATTGAATTATTGAATTTAATTGCTTATTTTGGGAGAGGGCTAAACTTTCTAGCATGTCTGCCGATAAAACACTGTCCCAGTAGAACTTTATTATTTCGTCAAAGTTAGGAAATTCGCGGGAAAAAATTTTGTGAATATTAAATGCAAATATAATTCTTGAGCTTGATTTAAATGCCAGGGCATTTTCGATTTGTCATTGTGTTTAGTATCGAATTATGTTATTTTAAAATATTTAATATTATTTCAATGTAAGTTATATATTTTCTTTAAATTTGACTATTAAAAGAACGCCATTTTGTTTAACAATGATTTAGTTTTTTTTTTTGTGTTGAGCATATGAAATTGCAAATAATTTTACGACTAATTTAAAATTTATTTGATTTGAATCGGTTAAATGATTCATTCATATATTTGGGTTTTTTATTTTACAAATTTGTTTTTTTTTTTTTTTTTTGGGTAAAGTTCATGTGGTAATGATGTTTTAAGACAAGTGATGGTTTATGTAACTTTTGATTTTTTGATTTAATAAAGTCTCTTGAACCGTATCATGTTTAAGTAAGCAAATACGAGATAAATGGTATATTAATTTTTATATTATTTTTTATGTTTTTTTTTCTGGGATCTTTGGTGTTGTAAGTATGTACTTCAGTTTGATGTTGTTTTAAAAAAAAATTGTTTTAAGTGATTGTTTTTACTATATATTTTAGATTAAGACTATAAGTAGATAGCTATTTAAGGGTTATTAAACTGATTTAGTTTATTGGAAAATAATGCCAAGAATGTAAATTTAGCTCGTTCGGTTGTAGTATTTTAAGGTTTAAACGGATTGTAAGGAAATTAAACAATTCCTTTTTGATTATGATTTAATGAAATGATGAGAAAGATCATTTTGCTGCCTATAAGGAATAAATGAGTTTCCTTAATAAGGTGTGTTTTTAGGTCTGTCATTTTTAACTTTGTTGGTTTCATCAGCATAACCCCAAATTTCAATCACATAATTCCAGATTCAGTTCAAATGTCTAAACAGTCCTTATTTCAATTGAAATTAAGTTGTTTGTGTTTCCATGTCAATTAAAAACTTATTTATCTATTGATAATTTATTATAAATAAGTTCAAGAATTTGATTACAAAAAAGGGAGAGTGAGTTTAAATGGATTAAATAGTAAGTTGAATTGTTTTATACTTACAGAACTTTGTAATGTATTTTAAATTACTAAAAGCTGCACTCAATTAAGCGAAAAAATAGTTAAATCTTACCTGTAATAAAAAAAAAAAAAATTTTATTAATTATATGTATTTTAATGAATTATAAGAAATATTTTTTTTAAGCTCTAACTTTTAAACTGTTAAGCTATTAAGCCAGTCTATACCATAGGTGCATATTATATTCGTTTTATTAGAATTAATCTTATTGAATTCCACATACAATTTTAACATGAGACAGTGCTAGACCTTTTAACATGTAAAAACATCGTAGATTTTCAATAGATAAAATTCTATTTTATTATATATTGTAATATTTTGTATTATAGTTATCTGGTATTCCTTATCTGTGAGTTATATTATTCAATTAAATTATTTATTTTTGTTTTTGTTTAAATTGTTATATTAATGTGTTTTTAATTAAAGATATATAATTAATAATTATTGATTAAACCATTAATTTGAACCCAATTAATTTGAAGGGAATGATAGCTGAGTCTAGTCGAAAACAGAAAAGTTTTTCATATTCACTGGGACTCGAACCCGGCCCCTTCGCGTGAAAGGTCGGCACTCTAACGATTGCGCCACCCAGCATTTAGTCACATATAACAAGCTATGCAGATTTTTCGAAAAAAATTCAAACTGTTCTAGAATTATTTCTTTCCGAATTCTTCGTGGTATATTTAGAAAATAGGTTCTTTAAGTTTCCCGGTGCAACTAACCCTGAATAAATTATTAACCAGCTCTTTTTGATATATTAAATTTATTGAACTCAGATATCCTCCTCGAAATTAAAGTTGTTACAGAATAAGTTTTAGATCTTTTATTGTTATTTAATAATCACAATGTATTCAGATATTTCTGTAAAACTTAAACCACTTGTGAATTAACATTAGGGTAACAAGTTAATTGAATGTTATATTTTTTTTTTTGGACAATAGCTAATATTTTATTTGTTTATGTCGACTGGTAAAGTGAATAAATAATTATACATTGTGATAAAATAATATAAATTTTTAAAATTTTATATTAATAGTACATAATATATAATTTGTCATTTTATTTGCATGCTGACAATTAGATACAAAGTATTATAAAACGATATTAATAACATAAAAAAAAAACTCAGAAATTTCCACTGTACTATTACTATTTCCACTGTATAATAATAAAAACAATCACGTTTTGTCACAATTTTTCAGACTTATCTAATTAATAATATTTTCTTTTATTTTAATTTTTCTTTTTTTTTATGCAATAAATTAAAAAAATTTTGCGTTTTAAATGAATTGCTCTAAAAAATTTCATAATTTTAGTTTCAGACTTAACTCTTTTTAATACAAGAGATCTATATATGTATATTTATTGTGTTTACATTTTGTTTTAATTTTGACGTTTGATGTATAGGAATATAAATTAAGAAAGCTTTTGACTTTTCCATAGATGAATTCATGAATTAATAAAAAAAAAAACCAAAAAATAAATTTTAAATCACGCAAATTTAGCTTTTATTATTGTTTTGACTTTTGAGTTTAAACATATTATTGTTTTTTTTGAGTTCAAACTTCTTTTGTTTGTTTATTTTAGTAAAGAGCGTTATAATTGAGTGAATATATTATTTTATTATAAATGCACTCATCTTATTATTTATGTGTTTATGAATTAAATAAATACTTGTCGTAAAATACTTTAATAGTAAAAAATTTTATGAATTGTGTTAATGCACAATCAATAAAAAAAACTTTATTTTCAATTACAAATTATTTTATGGGAATGTTTATTTTATTATTTCAAATAACTATTAAATTATAATATAAAAGTATTAAGAAAATAAATTGTTTAAAATGTTTGACACAATATATAGTTGAAAAAAATTTATAAAAAAAAATTCAATTCAAGTGTATAATTTAAAATAAATAAAATTTTTATTTCAATTACGGTCGTATTATAATAAAATTTGAAATATTTTAAATTTTATGCAGTACGTTAACTGTGTTGTCAGTATTTCAGTTTTTAGTTTTCTAAATGAAGTTATAAGTTATTTATCAAAAGTTAAGTTTTAAGGTCATATCCAATGTGTGGGAAATACCAAAAATTATTATACCTTTGTAACTTTATTTATTTATTTATTTGTAGAACCAGACTATAGTAAATATTGCCTGATAATATTAATCCTTTGCCGATTTGAAATTTGGACTTATTATTAAATTATTGTAATATATACTATATTTTTTTTATTAGATATCATCCGACTATGGTTTGAACCCGAGACTTTTCAATTGAAAAGCCGCCACTTTTCCACTGAGCTATCGGTCAGATTTTGTGACTTTAGTTTATTTTTTATATTTAAAAGCCACACTCATGTAATATGCTACTCTGCCTAAGGTTTCGTTTATATTGGAGCTGCGATAAGAGCATAGTGTAGAAAATTATACATTCTTTATCGTTTATCAAAGCGAAGCTCCAATTCAAACACCTGTATTAAAATTTTGTATATAATTTTCTACGCTATGGTTTTGTCGATGCACTTATTACTTATTGCAGCTTAAATATAAATGCACCTTTTGTCATGAAAGAATCTGACAGCGTGCGAGCAATCGACGTTTTTTTAGATTAAATTTTTTGAAGAGAAATTCAATAGAAAGTTCAAGCTAATTGTAAATTAGAAATACAGTAAATTGTGAATTCAAGCTAATTTGAAATTATAAACTTAGAAACCTTTGGAAACACAACAGATGATAATAACCTAGAGAGGTCATTAATTACACAAACAGTATATTATAGAACTCAATCGAAGTAGGTGAAATGTCATTTTCAAAAATCAAATAACCTGAAATGTCATTTTACAGATATTGGATATGTCTATGTGCAACAGAAATACTACATTAAATTTTAAAAATTAATTTTTAATGAAGTTTTTGATTCATATGTTTAATTTAGGCTATGATCAAGATAACAACTGTTATAGATTTTCTAACAAAATAATAGAAGGCTTAAAGAGAGGCAGTATTATAAACAAAAATATTGAGATGCTGTTGAAAGTTTGGATTATTGAAACATATTATATTTATACTAAGCTAGAAAAACATGTTCGTGAAATATTAAATGCAATTAATTTAACTTATAATTTTGCTTTAAAGTATTTAAATACACATAATTTAAAATCATAGTCATACATAGTTTGCTCTTAATACTTATTTTTATTCTATCAGATAGTTTATGTGTTAATATAAATTTAAAAAAAAAAATTAAAAAATCACGGTTTTAACAGTCTTAAAAAGAAAAAAACGAATAATGTCAAATTACGCAATTTTAAAATTCCTTTTCTTTTCATTTATGGTAATCCTATGAACAACACCATTTACATTAAAAATAAATTTAAAATTTGTACTTAATTTAAACCGTTGCTAAAAACAATCGAACATTTGAAATAGTCAGATTATATTTGGTTTTATTTGATAATAATCATTGCGCAGGTTTTTGCGTTTTATATTTAGTTCAAATGTATTTTAAAATGAATGCATCTACATCACATATATATCGAATAGATATTCAGGAAAATCAACTTAAATATGATACAGTTTTGTGATATAGTTATGTGGGAAATCAAATCTCATTTTGCTATTTTGTTAAAAGCAAAAAGCTTCCTTCGGATAAAAGTTGACAATGGCAATCTTAATTAAGCTGTTGGACATCATTTGAAACTTTTACAGTATTTTTTTTTTCTAATATTTCAATATTAAGTGATTGGCTAACAGAATATTGACACTTGTGTTATAGGAAGATTTTTTGATTATGTGACATGCTGTTATTGAGCAGGATGTATTTTACGATTAGAAAGGAATAATTATAAATATTTTATTATATTCTTGTTTTTATATTTGAGTTTATATTTAAAGTCATTATAAAATGCATATTGATACCTATAAATGATTCGTTAATGTAAAAGTCAAAGTAGTAAAAGTCAAAATAGTAAAAGTCAAAGTAGTAAAAGTCAATATAGTAAAAGTCAAAATATTACAAGTCAAAATACCATTAACGGTACTAATATTTGTAAAATATAAATGTCATTACAAAAATCCAATAAAATTTTAAGAATGTTCACCCACATGCTCAAATTAAATTGGCGGGAAGTATAGCATGCTATTTTATTACTAAAAGTTATTACTAAAAGTTTATTATAAAAATTGGACTAAATATTAAAATTATTTGAAATTTTAATATTAACGACAAATTTCAAAATATTTATGTAAATAATTTTCAATTAGTTACATTACTTTAAAAATACACTTTTATAAATATATATACAGTATTATCAACATTCTACACAACTATGAAAAAAATTGTATTTAATTGAAAAGTCAAGAATCAGTTAAAAATTGTTTAATTTTGACTTTTTTCTTCACGAAAACTAAGTTTTCCTTTAGAATTATAAGTTCACGTTTTTTATAATCATGGTTTATGTAATAGTCAACTTTTTAAACTTTTGAAAAACATTTTACTACTACTGATGATGAATAAAACATTAAATATAATAATTTAAATATTAAAAAAAAAATTTATTTTAGATTAGCATACGCTATTAAAAAGAAAAGTATTGTAATGAAAATAATTTCCAATTTAAAATTTGAAATATTGCAAGGACTAGATTATGTTAAGTTTAAATTTGTTCTTTATTAATCCTATTAATTCACTTAACGTCGTTGGATTAATCATTTCAGTTTAAAGTAGGTCGACCATGTTTATTTATCGGTTCTTTAACCAGTTTTAGCACATTGATTTTTTGATTTTACATTTATTTTATGTAAACGATTTGCGTTATTTCAACAACTGGTTATAGGCAAAGAGAATTCCCTGTGAAACCAAAATTATTGAAATCTATTAGAACTAAGATATTGGAACTATTTGAAACTTAAAATGTTTTTGAATATTTAAATTATTTGTGTTTTTATTTAAAACCAATGTGACAAGTTAGTTATCTTTAAATTTAAACTATGGGTTCTGTCATAGTGGATTTTACTGTCATAGAAGATTTATTTATTTATAATTAGTACTAGGACAATAGTAAATATTGCCTAATATTATTTTAGTTCTTTGCCTAATTGGCATTTGGGCTTTTTATATTAAATACTTTCTAATTATTTATAATAACAAAACTAATTATATTGTTTAAATTATATATTTGTATATTTAAATTATATTTGGTTACCATGGGGATTTGTAATTACCAAAAAATGTAAAAGTGTAACAATGATGTCTCCACGAAAAATGATTTTGAATTTTGTGGACTTTTTTGATAAAAATAATGTGTAAGAAAGCAGAGGATTTCTTCGATTTTTTTTTGTTTTATTTTTTTTAAGCGCTAACTGTTCAACTGTTAGGCTAATAAGCCGGTCTACACCATAGGTACATTTTGGAACAGGGGGTCATATTATATTCGTGTTATTAGAGTTGGTCTTATTGAATTTTACATACAATTTAAACATAAGATAATACTAGGCCTTATAACATGTAGAAACGTCTTAGATTTTCAATATTTACAATTCTATTTTTGTTTATATTGTAATATTTTGTTTTTGAGTTATATGGTATTCTATATCTGAGAGTTATATTATTCAATTAAATTATTTGTTTATATTTTGTATTTATTTATATTGTTATATTAAAGTATTTTCTATTAAAGTATTAAAGATATACAATTATTAATTATTGATTATGCTATTAATTTGAACCTAATAGCGAATGGTAGCTGAGTCGAGTCGAAAACCAGAAAAGTTTTTTCACTTTCACTTAAATTCGAACCCGAGCCCTTCCGCATGAAAGGCAACCACTGTGCCACCCAGCCGTCAAATGATTTACAAAAAAATCTAAACAAATCTACTCCTCTACTACATTGCGTCATAAGGGCTATTTAATGATTACATTGTCTTTTGTGTTGTTTTGGAATGAGAGTTTCCGGTGGTAAAAGATTATGAAACATTCCTTCTTGGAATCATTTTTTTACCTGACGCAAAAGCTTTAAATTTGAACCAAAAAGACCAATGACTACATCATTAAGCCTTTATATAATTTCGATACTTGATCTCCAATTCAGAAGTTCTGTCATTAATATGTTATTTCTGCTATCGACACTCGAAATTGGTCGAGACTCTATAGAGTAAGCGAAATCAAAGATTAGTTTCTTATGAAACTCCTTCAATTAGTTAAACTCCTCCTTCAAGTGTAAGTCAATGGAATAACACTTTACTCCATATTTCCTACATTAAAACTTTTGCATTTCATGGCGCAATACAATTACTCATTTTGTAAAATTCTTATAAATATAAAATGGTTATAAATTGTGAGTAAAAATGTTCTACTTATAAAAAATTAAAAAATTTTTCTTTCACAATTAACATTTTCTTTTTATGGAAAATTAGTTTTTTAATTTTATTTTTTTTTTTTTTAAATCTTTTAACAGCAGAAAAATTAAATAAAAAAAAAAAAAAAAAATTTTGCAATCACCAAATTAGGAAAAGAAAAAAATTTAGTTGATGAAAACTTTAATGGCTAATTATTGCCCATTTCATTTTATTCCCAAAAAATTATTATGTTGTTATTTTTTTCTAAGAAATTCTAAAAAGTGTTTGGATTTATTTTCCAATTAAATTGATGTTTGCAACAACAACAACAACAACAGCATCAACAACAACGTCAACAATAACTATATAAAAAAAAAAAAAGTATAACAACAATTTTGTTTTTTTTTTAAAAGTAGTTTAAAAAAGTTTATAGTACAAAATAATTAAATTATACAAGTGATGAAAAAATCCATGGACTTTTAAACAGCAAAAATAGTACTAGTAGTACTGGATAAGTACTGGCAAAGTATTTATACTGGTTGTCACTAGTAAGTATCGGATAAAGTAATGGTAGCTTCCAGTATTTATACTCTGAGTACTTATATTTTACCGCATTATTTTCCACTAATAGAACTAGTACTGGCTTGTTTATTTAAATACCAAAGTACTGCAATTTTGCCAGCTCTGCTGAGTTTTGGGTAAAAAATTCATCATTATAAATTAGCCCACTGCAATCAAGAAAGCCTGTAATGTTAGAGCTTCTATGTTATCGTTTAACCTTAGAAATGTTATCATAGGTGCCAATTTACCTATGGTAACTATTTTTAAAAATAGGATATTTTTAAGTTTTAACTGAGGAAACTTATACTGATTCTTAAGGATCTTAACCAAAACTTAAAGTTTCTAATCGTTAGACTTTCAGAAAATCTGACGGGCTGAAAATTATGCATAAATTGAGCTTCTCATAATGGTCAATTAAAATGCCATATGACAACCCCATGTATTTGAAAATTAATAAAAGCAACTGAATTTTTCCGTTTCCATATTGAAAATATACCTTATTGTACCAACTCTTGTTAAATTAATTTAAATATAGGAGTTTTCCGGACTTTGGGTGTTGCAGTTTTGTAACAGGGGGGGGGGGGGAGTTGGCTACAAAAAGAAGTTGTTCCATGAAACTAATTTACCGGTATTTAAAACTTTTTCCTTTATTTCAAACGGTGCAGAAATTTTGACAACACAGAACCACACGGACAAATGGACGCACGAACAGAGTGAAACTGCGAAATAGTCACTTTTTTCGAAATTTTTTGGAAATGTGCTAAAAATAAGAAAAAATTAAGCAAAAAATCCAAAAATAAAAAACCAGAATGTTTCCGATGATGATTATGATGTTGGTAATGTAATGCTACATTTAATTTTTGTTGCTCTATAAAATTGTTGTAAGAAAAAAATAATGAAAAACTTTAAAACTGATTGGAAAAAAAAAAGAAATATTTAGAGCGGGCTTCTAATGCATTTTTTGTATATTTTAAAATTAAAAAAAAAAAACAAGAAAACTCAAATTATTAGTTTAAATTTACCTTTATATAGATTAAAATTTTCCACACCAACTGGTTCATAACTAGGTGAAATCGATGTTGATTTGCAGTGAGACAAGGAACAGTTTTAATTTTTAATAGAAAACGTGTCGCGGAAGTCTTATGTGTACCATGGTACAAACTTGTCTTATTGATTTCATCTTAAATAAATTTAAAATTGGAATAAAGTTTTGGATGTCTACGTTATTTTATTTTGACGTTAATTGAAAATTGTATGTGTAATAAAAATGGGTTTCGAATTAATTTAATATCATAAATTTTTAAAAATTGGTTCCATAGATGGATATTGATTTAAAAAAAAAAATCATTCCTTTTAAGTTCCAGTAATTATTATTATTACAATTTTAAATTCAATTTTCAATTCCGTACTGAAATATATTTTAGGTCATTAGAGTTTTAATCAGCTGATTATTCTATGAGATATCTTAGGACTAAACGGCTCTTTTTGAAGTTTGCATAAAGGCCGAAATAATTAGGAATAAAGGGATTGGATCAAAAAAAAATATGGCTTTAATAATTTTACCTACACTGAATTGATCAGATTTATCTAAGGCTACTATAATTGCATAATAAGTGCAGATTTATCTAAATCTACTATAAGTGCATAATAAGTGCAAATTTATCTAAAGCTACTATAAGTGCATAATAAGTGCAGATTTATCTAAAGCTACTATAAGTGCGTAATAAGTGCAGATTTATCTAAAGCTACTATAAGTGCATAATAATGAAATTCTTCCAGCTTCCAGCTTTTCTTGCGAGAAGTTTGGGAGTTTTTGTATATTGTCCTGAACTTTCCTTAAGAGAAGCAGGTAATTAATTATAAAAAATAATAAAAATCTATTATTGTAAAAACAACTAATCAATGATAGAGAACAATTTAAAGTTAGAGAAATTGGCTTCG
Organism: Dolichopus griseipennis; assembly: GCA_963082915.1. NCBI lineage: Eukaryota > Metazoa > Arthropoda > Insecta > Diptera > Dolichopodidae > Dolichopus > Dolichopus griseipennis. The sequence goes on from OY720443.1 coordinate 85,210,351, forward strand.
TAATTGACTTGATAAAAAAGTTTGAAATAAATATACTAGGAGCATCTCAATGGCATATGCCTATATTTCATTTGCCCGCAGTATCATTTGCCTGCATTTCTTGATCATTTGACGGTATTTCACTTGTCTGTACTTCATAAGCATGTATTTCATTTGCCAGTAGTTCATTTACCTGCAGTTCATTTGCTTGTATTTCATTTGCTGTATATTTGCCGGAATTTCGCAAAATCTGGGTTAGTACTCCTTTTTTAGAATATTAATATATATGTATACACAACAAATGATGAAACACAGACGGAAACACCCAAAGCAATACAGGCTTCTGGTACTAACCCCAATTTATTCAATTCTCCAGTATTAGAAACGATTAAGTCATTAAAATTATTATCACATCAATTTTCTGATCATATGAAATTCTTAAATTCCAAAATATTTCAGTGTTTAAAATTAAATAAGAAATCTTTTATATTAAAATTTTATTCAATTTAATTTTTACTTATAGGTTTTTAAAACTAAAAGTAAATTATTTCAGTAATTCTAAAACTAAATCCAAAATTGAAAATAAAGACAATGTAACTAAAATTATCATTTTATTTCAATTTGAGAAAGATTAATAAACCATTAAGTACTATATAATGTAATATAATATTGTCTTTGCACTATATATATATATACACTTACACATAATATATTACATTAAAATCAAGTGTAACATAAGTATAACAAATGGTGAATAAAATTGTAATAATACACGATTTAATAAAAAAAAAACAAAACTACGTATATCTTAACATTATTTATGTATGCTTTGTTAAAATATTTTTCAAGATTCAAGTGGAATTTTTTTGTTTTTTTGGAAACTTTCTAAGGGAATTTGAGAGCCAGTTTAGTTCATAAAAAAGACAAAAATTAAACCGTCTTTTGACTAATATTTGTTTTATATAAAACTATATTTATATTTTTGTGAAGGTATATGTGCCATTTATGTGTACTTGCAAAGATAAAGTAATGCATAAACTCATATGGAAGATATGGAAATTTTGCTAAGGGCAATCAATCTTTTAGCACCTTTTAATTTATCAAATAATTTTTAAAAATTTCATTTGAGGTCCTCGCCGAACCAAAATCAATCTTTCACAGTTTTAAATAACTTTAATAAAAGTAATTTGTAATTACTTAGCACCATAGTGAATTTTTATTAATTTTTGATTAATTACTTTTTATATTTAACCTTTTTCTACACCTAACATTACTCCTTCTTCACTTCAAGTTATAAAAGAATGAAGAGATTGAGTTGTTGCATGAAAAGTAAAACAATTGTGCCAGTCAGTGCGAATTTTAACTTACAAAGACGGGTTTTGCTTAAGCAGTTACTCAAGGTGGCTTAAGTAATCACCCAAGATGACTAAAGTAATTACTCAAGGTGACTTAAGTAATTACTCAAGGTGGCTTAACTTATTAATCAAAATGGCTTAAGTAATCACCTAATGTGACTTAAGTAATTACTCAAGGTGGCTTAAGTAATCACTCAAGATGACTTAAGTATTAACTTAAGCTTAAGTAACTACTCTAGGGCAATATTGAGAATACATTAAATTATTTTTTTCTTTAAATTATATTTTCACATTTACTTGAAAAAGTGTGTTCACATTTTATCCTGGCTTGTTTGATTACATTAGTCTTTTGATTACATTTTGTTTAAACTAGTATAAAAGTCCTTCTATTGAATTCATTGATATAAAATTAATTAAATAGTCTAACTTTCTTAGTATTTATATACATCTTAACACGTACATAGCTTTGAGCACTTAATTGTCTCATAGGATTATAAAAATCCCGACCTAATATACTTTTATTTACATTGTACACATAATTGGAATTAAATTTCAACAAAAACTGTTTTAAATATTACAATAAACAGCAAGTTTACTTTATTTTTGATTAAAAAAAAAAATTCAGGTCTTTCTCAACATTTATTTTCATTCCTTTAACTTTTTTTTTGGAAACATTTTTTAATCAAAATTACCCAGAAATAGATTTATTTTTGTTTTTGTATTTTTGTATTAATTTTTCCTCTGGATAAATTCGATTACTTTTAGAATTTCAAATTTATTCTTGGTCAAGTACATTTTTATAGCATTATAATTCTTTTACTAAGTACGTATACCACTATGATTTTGTACATATATTATTCACCTGTACTATATGTACACAAATATTTTAACATTGTGATATACATATATGTTAGATTTTGGTTTTTCTTATGGTATTTACTTAAGACACCTTGGGAAATCAAAAATCAAGATATACTACACACCTATACAATATAACATTAAAGTACCCGAAAAAAAAAGAAAAATAAAAAATAAAAAATAAATATTAATAAAAATAGAATATATATAAAGTTACACACATGCCATTTAGTGTAGTTAAGTTGAAGTTGAAATAGGGTGGGGAGAGGGGTATGTACAACACTGAATTGAATAAGTGAAAAATAAATACCACAAACAAATACAATGAAAGTACAAAAAAAAAAAAAAACAATAAGAATGGAAAATTAAAAAAAACAAGTAAGGAAAAAAACCAAGGGTTTTTAAAAAGCACATTTTCAAAATTATATACGGTTTCTTACTGAATATTTCATCATTTATTTTTATAAAAAAATATATAAAAATAAATGATAATCATTAATTTATTAATTATATGACTAATAGGGAAATACTTAGAATATAACCCCAATGCACCAGGGAACCTGTTAATAAGTGCGGAAAATAATGTTGCAGCTTCAATGTTAACGTTTAATTTTGGAAAAAACTTATACTGGTGAATAAGTTACTGTTTTATATAAACATAAAAGTTTTAATTTTTTAGACCTAGTACCCCTTCAATGAGGAAGGTTCCCAAATTTTTGCTTAGGAAACTTATAATGGATCTGCCCACCCCCCTCCTGTTTTCACCCTTTAATTTTTTTCGGGGAAATCAATTGTGAACTCCACCAAAATTTGAAATTTTACCTAAAATCTAAGCAAAAATAGTTAAAACTAAGAGACAATTTCTTCAATTTAAAGAAGCCCTTTCAAGTTTAAGAAAAAATTTTAACATATGTTGCAACATAATGTTCCGCTGTAAATTTTGTATATTTGTAAAAAAAAATTTTAACAGGTATTCAAGTTACAGGTGTTTGAAAATACCAAAATTTTAATTTTCGACCCCTTATAGCTCCTAACCAGGGGGTTTGACTAAAGAATTTTGTTAACCGACTCCTACTAATTTCGGAGGACCTAACTTCTCCCAAAAATTCAAGACCCTAGCTTGTACCGTTTAGAAGATATGTGTGCCAAAAATTTTGCAAAAATTGAGTTTTGCATAATTGTAAATTTTAGTACCGTTTGGCAACCCTAAACATTTGCTCCTAATTATTTATAAAGCTTATAAGACCAGCTATATTTTTCCGTTTTCAGATTGAAAATATACCCAACAGAACTCAATTTTAAAATAGGGTGTTTGGCCACCTTGGGGGGCTGTAGCTCCGTAACGGGTGGGGCTATAGAAAAAAATTCTTTTACGAAATTTTTTTTTTCGTAATATCTACCCGTGGTTAAAATTTCTTAACTCTATTTCAAACGGTGTAAAAGTTTTTGTAAACATACGGACAGACAAACAGACAGACGGACGGACAGAGTGAAACTATATAGCCACATTTTTACAAAACTTTTTGAAAATGTGCTAAAAAAGGAAACAAATATTATCAGTTAGGGGCCAAATGTCACACATATTTAAAGAATTCATTTAAAAAAAAAAAATTCAATTTCATTTCATTTGAAGGTAAGGTTTTGAAAAAAGGTAAGGTAAGCTGGGTGATCACTCTTGTAAAAATTAGAAAAAAAAATTTTGAAAAGTAAAGAAAAAGTTTTGTATAAACGTTTAAAGAAAGAAATTCTTTCGATAATTTCAATTTAAACAATTTAAGTAATAATACACTGATAATATCATAAAATTCATCTTTAAACAGTAGAGGAGATTTATTAATGTAGATAATAATCGTAAATAGTCATAATTTGTTTACCCAAACACTTTTTCTTTTTATAATTTCTTATTTAAAAGCTATTTAAAATGTTAATAATGTCATATGGGATTGTTGCACTACAATTTATTGCAACATATTTTTCAATCTTTAGCTAAATAATTTTATTGACTTTAGAATGAATCCGGAAAGATATAATAGTTTCGGATTATTGTAAATCATTTTTACTTTAAGTGAAGAAAATTTAATTTTAAGTGAAGAAATTTTAACTTGAAATTCAACTTTAAATTTAAACTTTAAATAAACATAACTATTTTAAATTCAAATATTTTAGATTTAAGTGAAATATAAATTTTGTTCACTTTAAATTTAAATTTTTTCACTTAAAGTTAAAATGTTACTTCTTTTCACTTAAAGTAAAAAAATTATTATATTATACTTTGGCCTCGGAGTTTATGCTTAACCTACTATTTGAGGTCACTATAAGGATTGGCTGGATCGATCACTTAAACTCACCAACAGAATTTTGTAATGTAATAAGTCTAAGTGTTGTATGTTAAATATAACTAATTATCCGATAGTAGAAATAGACAATCAAGAAGAGATGGTACTCACGTTAAAGGTCAGGACAATGATCTTTTAAATAGGTTTATATTAGCTTCAAGGAAAATGTAATAAATTAAGAGTTTTAAATTCATGCGTTCCCTTATAGCAAAACAAGTAGCTGAAGCGTAGCTAATTGTAGTTTGTAAATAGAAAGTTAATTTACGTTTTAGGAGTAGATAGAACATATGTTGTAAAGTTGTAATTGTTAGATATATTTGACATTATAAAAGTAACTGTCAGTTGAGATGTTTATTGTTATTAATATACTTAGATATTGAAATTAAAGTGAAAAAATTATGGTTTATTGCTGATATATATAGATAATATTTTTTAAAATGGAAGAAGGAAGGGCTTAATAGCATGTGATCTAATAAAAAATATGATTCCATATAATCTATTGACCATTCAAATGAAAATCCTACTATTATGAAAAATGTATATTGAAGCCATCTGTCAACTACTCTTTCTTAAGAACTGGTGTAGCTGGAAGTAGCTGAGAGGAACAAAGAGTAGATATAGAAACGCAAGCAATATAACTTAGATTCTATGGGCTTATTTTCCTATACTCAGATGGCTTTCAATTATGTTTTGATATCTATGGATTGTACTAAAGATTTGATTATTGAATTCCAACTAATTCGTGAAAAGTTATATGTTGATTGAAATAATTTTTTCTAGAGTTAAACAATATTCTGCAACAATAACAGCTGCAACATTTTCCTAATAAATTACAAAATTTCTAAATACAAAACTATCTTAATTACTGCCAACTAATATAACGATCGGAAAAACCTCTTCAATATGCGAATGTGCTTCGTTTATAAAATATTTGTTATAATGTTAAAAAATCACATTATTATATACTTTTCTATTTTGTGGTCAGTTTATTGTACATTGGTATGACATATTCATTTTCAATTAGCTGGATACAAAAACAAAAGTAAAGAAACCAGAATTTTTACTTTGGAAAATTCCAGTTCTGTATTTCAGATTTGCAATAAAAATAGTTAGACATTTTACAACTTGTATGCAACTAATTTCCTTAAATAGATACACACTTGTAAATAAATTATACACTTGCAATAGGAAAAACTTATATTTTAATAGTTTTGAGATGTGTTTAATATTTTGCAAAAATTAAGTCTAATTAAATATTATAAATTAATACAAAAAAAAATATATATTTTCACTTTTTCTTGATATTAAAAAAAAAATATTTAATAAAAAAAAAAAAAAAACAGTTTATGTGAGAATAAGTTTTTCTTTTCAATTGAACTAGTTTAAATAACACTTTTATAATAATATATTGTATTAAACGGCAACACATGTTGGGTTATGCGGATTTTTTTATTTTTTTTAAGGTAATTTGAAAAGAAAGCAAAACTAATTTCATGGATTTCTCTCTTATAAATATAGATTAAAATATAGATATGTTACATATTATTATATTAATTTTCTAATTTTCCATCTTTGTTTTTTTTTTCAGTTATTTATAAGATTAATTTTATAGTTTAAAGTAAAGTTTTGGCCGGTCTAATTAAAGTATTTTGAAGTATTTAAATTTTTTTTGTTTTTTTTTTTTTTAATTTATGGAAATTAAAAATTAAAATTTTCTGCAAAATTTTTAAAATAGTTTCTTAGCTTTTTTAGGAATTTTAAAATTACGTTAAATGTTTACTATGAAAAATATTATAATTAAATTTTAATTTAAAGCGAATTTTTATTTAAGTTTTAATTATGCAGTTTACTGTAGTAAAAGAAAATTTAACTATATTGAGCGAAATATTTTGTTGCTTCCTTGTTTCGCCTATGTCAACTCTCGCAAACAAAAAATTCGTTAAATATCTTGGAGTTCAGTTACATAAAAACTTAAACTTCATAGATCATGTAAAATACTCAATAGATAAAGGCAAAAAATCCTTTATGGCAGCCAAAAAACTCTTTTACAACAAAAATATTAGCAATAGAGTTAAAATAATATGCTACCAGACATTAATTAGGCCAAATCTTGTCTATGGGGTACCAATATGGTACAACATTAGTGCAAGCTTAATGGAAAAAATACGTAAATTCGAAAGAAAGTGCATAAGAGTTTGTATTAATAAACATAGAAAGCCTGACTCCGAATACAAGCATTTTTATTCTCATAAATATTTGTACAAGGAAGCCAAAATCATGAGAATAGATATCTTTATGATAAAATTAATCAGAAGTCATTTTGATAGAGCATTAAAAACTCCAGAAAATGGTTTAATATCACATATATTTTACCACAATGAGGAGTACATTAAGAAGACCTTGCTCACGGGTTTTATAGCTCCTGAGCACTTCATCTTCTTAGACAAATATAGATACACTCAAAACCAAGATCATGTCCCTATACTATTTCATTATAGTAGACGGGCTACATGCAAAAAAATCGAGTATATCCCAGGCAATATTAAAGGAGATAATTTAAGATATGAAATATCTATATCAGAAAAAGATAAAGTTATAAATAAAGATTATTGGTGGTTAAATGCATCTTAATATAATTTCTAAAAGCATTTGTGCTATTTTATAGTCAATAAGTTAGTTTATTTAAATTTAAGTTTAGGTTAAGTTAGTTAAGTTTTATAAAAAAAAAAAAATTATTAAACATTGATTTTTTAAATTTTACAATGTATGAATATGATTATAATACAATAGTTTTGTTCTTTAAAACAGAAATAATTTTACTTACTATATAATAAATTTAACAATAAAAAAATCCAAATATTTTTAAATGTTAAAAATAAAAGAGTTATACCTTGTTTGTTAACTTTGTTTTGTAGGTTAAGATACTCATATGTAAAAAATATAACAAAATAAAAGTTTATTTAAAAAAAAAAAAAAAAATCCTTGTTTCGTAGTGATCTAAAAAATTTACAAGATCTTCCTTTTTCTAATCATTGTCATAAAATATTTTAAAATATTTTATAAGCTCACAAGTTTTTTTTTTTTTATTTTACGTAGATTGTTGTGGAATCTTCGAAAGATACAAACTGCCCCGTAGCAAAAGTGTATGCCGTATTCTTACCGAGCTAAACGACACTATTCCCTTATTAAAACTAGTCGAACTGACCAACCATTAATTTTTTAGCTATTTTTGGTTTGAGTATAGGTTTTATGTACTTTCCCTAAGGAAATCTGTACTTTATACTGTACTATCTAAAGGTCTTTTTCTTTTAAGTCTTTCTGTAATAATCTGATTATTTATTAACTGAGTAGCTTCAATATTTATATGCCCTTCTATACGAGCTTAAGGCCTTATATAATCTACTTATTTCAGACTTGAGAAAACTCGTAAGTGGAGAAATCAAATATTTAATTTGTAAAAAATCGATTTTAAATCTGTTACTCGAATCTTTGTATCAACCCTGTAATCAAAAGGGGCAAGCTGTACTAAAAGAATATTCACTATTTTAAAGTATTTTATACACCTACTAGGAAGAAAGCCTTTCGTACAACAGGTTCAAATGTACAACTTAATATTTTTTCTGTTCAAAATTTTATATTGAATATTAATACTTTCATAAAATAGACTTGAGAATGCGAATGCCTAATTCTTCTTTAGAATTGGAACCAAACGAAGAATGCTTTTAAATATTAGAATAAAAATTTTTCATATAAAAAAAAACAAATTTTATTTATTAATTTCAATAGTTATTATGAAGACTTTCGTATGACTTACAATTTTAATATGTAATCTAATATAAATTGCTAATTAATTACTTGTTACATATATAATCAAATTGTTTATATACACAAATAGCAAAGAGTTGATGTTTTTAAAATTACAGTTTAATTTTCTTAAAGCCGTACGCGTTAATCGCAACTCATCCCCCTAAGTTTCTTTTCGAATTTATTTCTAGTTTAAGTCCTGCAAATTCGATTATGGTCTGTGGCGGTCATCATGTATTCCAAAGTACCATCAAAAGAGCTTCAATTTAATATAAATGAAGTTTCTAAAATTCAAATTAATTAATATTAACTACTTTGACATTTACAAGTCATTCCATTTGTTTTGACATCAGATAAAATTGATATTTTGAATTTTAGTATTGCCACACTATTAGAATTTTTACTTAATGAAATGAATTAAATTATCACCCATTTTTATTTTTTTCATTTAATAGAACAAATATTACCTCACCTTATTTAGACTATATTTTATAAATTAATAAATTTGTTAACCATTAAATAATCCAAATTTAGTTAAAAACCAATTAACAGTTTATACAATTGTTATTATTTTCACATGAGAAAAATTCAGATCAAGAATTTTTTAATATCATTATAATTGAAGAATTGTAGGTAGGTACAATTAAATTTTTAATTGGATCATTCTCTTAATTTCTAATTTTGCCTTATATTGATTTACAAAATTAAATTATATAATTTAATTACATCATTTCATATAATTTAATTAGATTTTATATTAATTACATCACTGTTAATATCACATATAATTTATTTAATAACTCACCATTTTTTTTCCCACCATTTAACTCTTTTAACGGATTTCTCAAATTGTTTAATTATCATTTTAAAATTCTAAATTTTTTTCAAGTATCCCAGGTAATAGGAACTTCAATGATTTTTAAGTTGTACTAAACGACTAAATCAAACTTAACTAAGCAGCAATAATTTATAAAAATTTTTCGGATCTGGAAATTTCGAACTGTTAATATTTACACAAATTAAAAATAAAAACATATTGATAAAAATTTTTTGGTCATCATTATTTTTTTTAAAAATTGTTTTCAGTTTATTTTTTAACCCGTTAAGAACCTTCGTTTTTAATTGGTTTATTGTATTTTACAATTAAATTTAAAATTTTTAGCACGTACATTCACTAAATAAATTTCAATGTATTTAAATAAATTCGATCATTAAATTTTTTAAAGTATTTGCTCTGCTTAACAAGGAGATCTTTGTGTAGGTGAGTCTAAGTGTGTTGATAGTATAAGGGCTTAAAATGATTAACGCTTAAAACCCACCTTCCTCGTTTCTAAGGGGACCTCGTCTAACCTACCTGTGGTTGTATTTTAGAACTTTCAAAGAATTTCTACAGCGTAACAGTATTGACGGACAGCTCACCTTGCAGGTAAATATAGGTTTTGTGGAAGCAGAGGTTGATTTGTATTGAACCTATCACCCGTATTACCCATGCTAACTCATTCCCCCGAATAATTTACGCGAAGTTTCAATATATGTTAATAAATTTATTTAATTGAGTTTGAGCCTTGGTTGAGTTTGAGCCAATAAGTTTAATTGTGAACAAAATTTCATTGGGTTTAACAATAAACTCTTTTTTGGTAAGAAATGTTTTCAGACTTACAAGGTCAAATTTAAACTTAAGATAACAGAATATTTTGATGGAAATTTTATTGTACCTATTATCTAGGACGATCAAATATTTCTTTTGCTTCTTTATGTAAAAGTGTCAATTTAAAATCGAATTAAATGATGTCTTCCGTTTAAGTTTATTTAAACATTTTTTTCATTTTACGTAGATATGACAAATTAACGTCAGCATTTAATTTATTTAACATCGCAAACATTAGTTTATCAAATGACGAATTCTTTTGTCCGAAATGACATTTATTTCTGTTGAAACAAGTGCTATTATTTGGGATTTAAATGTTTTTCGAAAAAAACATGGAAAATTTTCGAAGTTACAAAAAAAATATTTAAGATTTTTCGAATTGATTTTGTAACGAGCGCTGCAGCAATGCAAAATCATATACTAGTTATGTTTAAAAGACCAAAATTAAATTAATTTGAACTAATTACGATTCGTATTTCAATTATAACTCTTATTTACTTCAGAAAGATTAATTTTAATTGCATAATTATTTACTTTAGTTGTATATGTATGTAATACACCTGTGTTTAAATGTTTTATTTTTTTCAAAATTGTCTAATGTAAATATTGAAATAATTAAAATTTTAAATTTGATATTTATATGGCAATATTTAATTGATTTTGGAAAATTAAAACAATATAATAAGATTGTGTAACATTTTTATAATAATATCAAAATAAACTTTAAAAAACCCAAGTTATAAACTAGTATTATTTAAAAATACATTTTCCGGAAATATTTCCAAGTAATTTATAATTTAAGTGACTGGGTGGCACAGAGGTTTCATGCGGAAAGGCCCGGGTTCGAATTCTAGTGAAAGTGAAAAAACTTTTCTGGTTTTCGACTCAGCTACCATTCTCCATTGGGATCAAATTAATGGCTATCAATAATTAATAATAATATATCTTTAATAAAAAATGCTTTAATATAACAATATAAACAAATGCAAAATATAAACAAATAATTTAATTGAATAATATAACTCGCAGATATAGAATACCATAAAACTCAAATACAAAATATTACAATATAAACAAAAATAGAATTGTAAAAATTGAAAATCTAAGACGTTTCTACATGTTATAAGGCCTAGTACTATTTCATTTTTAAATTGTATGTAGGATTCAATAAGACCAATTCTAATAACACGAATATAATATGACCCCCTGTTCCAACATGTACCTATGGTATAGACAGGCTTATTAGCCTAACAGTTGAACAGTTAGCGCTTAAAAAAAAAAAAAAAAAATTCGCTATTAATGCTTTACAATAAATTCTGAAGGTACTTTAATAATGAAGACTCCAAGTTTATTTTAAATTGACTGTTTTAATTCAATTATCTGTGGACTTCCTTCACTATAAATTAAAAATTACAATTGTACATTAAAACCTACATAAATGAAGGTTTAATATGAATAAAGCAAAGTACCTAAGAATTTTGAATAGAAAATTGGCCGAACAGAATTGTCAATAAAGATCAATGAGAATAAGTTGTTTAGAACCTCTAACAAGACAATTAATCTATTTAAAGAAGAAAATGAATTGCCCCTACATTGAAAAAATTTTAAAATGTTACAACTAGAGTTTCATTGTGAATGAAACTATTATGGTGAATATAGAGCAAGAGGTGAACCTAAAACGAAATCAAAGCCCTCTTTCGAAAAAAAAATTAACTATATACGATTTTTCCTAGTCCAGTAATTGAAGAAAAAGCTTATGTTAAACATAGAAGAACGTAGACTTCCCGTGGAAGCCCTATATTTCCTAGTGGAATAATCGAAAAAAAATGAAATGAATATTCCTGAATACGTAATTATTTTCTATTTTACTTAATTTAAAAATAAAAAATTTAAATTTATATTGCTCACTCCAATAAAATTTTACAAAAATCCAATTCAAAAACTTTTCTTTTGAAAAATCATAAAAAAAAAATGATAGAAACTTTTTTTTAAAAATGAAAGACTTAATTTAAAAAATAATGGACTGAAAAATAGTTTTTACAATAAAGTTTTTATAGAAATATATAAAATTTTTGAATTTTTTTTATTTATTATAACTCTGTAACTCTGTAACTCTCTTTTTACTACTACTAATTACATCCGTACTAAAGTTATTTGTCCAAAAAAAAAATGCAAATGTAACAAAGGTACCTATGGATTCTTAAGTACTCGTATAAAAAGGTACTCAACATATCCATTATATAAATACCTGGATACAAAAAAAAAAACATAATGACAATATTATTAAAAATTAAATTTTGTTACATAATCTTAAATATATATATATATATATATATATACTTATATAATATTATATACATAGATTTATATTATACACTTATACTAACGCAAACGCACATATATACATTGTGAATTTAAATGGATTGTTACTTTGGTAAGAGGAATTTGTTTCTTTTGGATGGTTTTTATTATTTAATTTGGAGTTCTCAGTATTTTTTACTAGTAAAGTACTCATATTAAAAATTTAAAAGTCACGAAATCCCATTTTTACTTATAAAATTTTAATAATATTAAAAAAAAAATTCATAAGGTAAAAATTTACTTTAAACTCAATTTGATTTATTTCGATTTGAGAAAATTCTCAATTTTTTTTTTTTTTTTGGTTTTATACTCATTATAATTATTTTCTTATCCATTTGTTGTTTTTTTTTTTTTTGTTTTCCTTATTATCATTCCGGTTTCCTTGAGGTTTTTTTGTTTATTTTTATTGTTTTTTTTTTGTTTTTTTTTGTTTTTTTCTTGAAGGATAAAATTCATTCAATTCCAAATTATTTGTTATACTTTATCATCCTGGTTTGTTGCAAATCTCTATATTCAAGATCCAAGGCCTCCTAATGTGATATAGGAAAATAGAAAAGTTTTTAAATACGAATCCACATTCATATATATGTATAGGTATATATATAAATAATAAATATATATATATATATACATTCTTATGAATTCGAAAAGGAATAAAAAAAAATAAACTGTAAAGGCAGGAATAAATGATAAAAAAATTTTTTTTAACCTAATGTTTATTATAGAAAAAAAATAGAAAAGCTCATATTATATATGTATATATATATACATATATATATATATATATTGTTTGTGTATATTTGAATGTGTCTGGATAAATTGTTACAAAATGAAAAACTCAAAGAATAATATGATGGTTAGTGGTTAAAAAAAACTCATTCTCTCACTCTCTCTTGCTCTCTCGCCCTGTTTGAGTTTTATTGTGAATATTACCTACCGGAATTTTTGTTTTTGTTTTTTTTTTTTATCTGATATGAAAATGTTGTCGTTAGAGTTTGATTCTAAATCTGAGTTTAAAATATTATTTTTTCTCTTATGGTTGTTTTTGTTTTTTTGTTTTTATTTTGTTTGTTACAAAGGAAATTGTATATAAGGGAATACTTTTGAATTAAAAAATAAAATCTTTAATATTTATAACAGTTCGGGTCAAAATCTTTGAGATGAAATTTAAGTTTAACTCCATTTCACCAAAGCTTATCACTATTGAAATGTTGCACCAAAATTATGTTAAATATGATGTCGTTTGAATTATAAAAACCACTCACTTATTAATAATTGATTATTTGATTAGTGATAAGTGGTTAGTGCAAAAGGCCTCATGAATACGTGTTAAGCGAGATAATGAGCATAAATACAACTAACACATATAACATTATAATTGGAAACTAAGCAGTAGAATTGCATGAGGAGCATATTAGCAAAACATGGAGATATAATTGTAGCAATAGACAATAGACTAAACCAAGCAAAAATAGATTTCGGGCAAATTGAGACAAATATGGAGATCTACACAAAAAGTCAGAACAAGAAAAATCAAAATTTTTGACTCCTGAATGTAATCAATTTTCTTATAAGATAGTGAAATCTGGCTGATGAACGAGGACCGTATAAAATAAACACAGGATTTATCAACCAATCTCTTCGCATTGTATAGAAAATTTTCAGGCCTGGAGGAATAATTAATGAAGAATTATGGCTAATAATGTAACAAGAACTTATCTGGATACAAATAAAGGAGGCATTAGATTGGATCCGTCAGGGACAAATAAGTGTGAGAGGACCCAAAAATACTTGGAAAAGAAAGATAATACTTGGGAAAAAATCAAATAAAAAGCCCAAAGTAGAGGTTAATAGGAGTGGCTTTATTTAAGCTTTGTTTTGCTAAGTCTATTAATAATGTGGTTCATGAATCCTCTATGAAATTTCCCAATTAGTCGAAACTTTTTCTGTCTTCTAATGAAGTTTTATTTATTATGTGATGGAGAAGATGAGCGAAGTAAGATTTTTTACTTCTTGGAAATGAACTTTAGTTCGAAGATCTCTGGTATTTCAGTGAGTTAAAAACCTGTAAGTGAGATAAAACCTTCATAGTACTTAATGCTTCTCGCAATCTTAATCGGACATAATGAGTTTTTTGAAGAGTTCAAAAATTTTTCTGAATAAACTGCAATATCGAAAGGGGTGAACTTTATAGTTTCTAGGACTGTCTCAATTTGTTGTACTATGTCGGTTGTTTTTTGGAATGTATTTTACTTTTTAATACAACATTTTTATTGAAATTTGGTTAATATAATTTTGTATTGGATTGTATATAATGATTGCATATATTAAAAAGATGATATGGAATATAGGTGTGCTTGGTTTTCGAATACGTTCAATTAAATGATAAGCAGACTATAATCATTGTAATGTAGACTGCTTTAAGACTTTTATTTATAATTTTGTTTGTTGTTTTTTTTCTTATAAAATGTTTTTTTCTAGGATTTTTCTATTTATTGTTCAATTTTACAGTAGCATATTGTTTGGTTAAGCAATTTTAAATCGAAACACATTTATGTATGTATGTATGTATTTACTAATCATATAAAAATAAGATATAAGATACGTGTATAATATGTTAAATGTATATATACATTTATATCTATAGATAAATTCGAATGAGGTTGATAATCATGAATAAAATTTGATGATGTGGTGATATTTTATGATTAAGATATACCAATTTTCATATATACCAATATATATATATATATATATATATAAACATATTATATATATATACATATATATAATATAAATATATAAATATGATTTGGTCTATAAGTATATATTATATAACTATATTAATAGGCATTGCCTCTATATAAAGGAAAATTGATAACCTTCACTTGATGAGGTTTTCCGATTTTGTTTTTTTTTTTTTTTAATTTATCATTTTCCATTTCGGTTTTTGTTGTTGTTATTTTTTTTTTTAACTTTGTGGGAGGTTTTTATTAAATTTTCCATGTTTATCATTAAGTTTTCTTTAATAATCTATTTTGGTTTGCTTATCAGTACTCGTTACAGTACCAAAAGAAATGGCAGGAAACTTTGAAATTGTTTAAGAATGGTACAAGAATTGAAAAATAAAAATTTTCTTTTTTTTTTTTATTTAAAATTAAAAGAATTTAAATATAAAAGGTTCCTTTTCAGATGCAAATGGTATAGGGTATTGTAGATTTTTATTTTATATTATGTATAGTTCTTTTTATTGTATGATTAAACTAATGAAGTTTTAATTTAAAATTACTTGATAAGTATTATAGTTGAGTTTTATTTCAAGGTGAATATAAAAATGTATTGGTATATATACGTCATATGGTAATGGTGAATTATATTTTGAAGATAATAAAACTATTAATTTTAAATAATCTGAAAGATATCCGGAGGGAATTTAGTTTATTTTTAAATTATAGCTATACGAGTATATCAGATACTTTAAGCCGAAGAACATTAGTATTATCATTTTAATAGTAATCCTGGTTAAATTAATAGATATTAACTTTGATTTTATTTTAAAAATCGTTTAAAGTAAATTTTATAAATTCTTAGTATTATTTTTTAGTCAGACTCAATAAATCCTTTTGTGAAATCATTGATTTCTATAATTTTTTAAAAATTTAACATAAGATAAATGGGAGCGTTCCATAATCTCAGTTTAGAAAACTTCGTTTTAGAAAATCTATTTTAGAAAATCTTGCTTTAAGGAAATCTCGTTTTTTATTGAAAAATCTCGCCTTTGCTAAAAAATTTTGTATTTAAGAGTTTTGGTTCCACAATATAAAAATGAGATTTACTAAACTGAGATAATTCTAAACAAGATTTTCAAAAAACGAGATTTCCTAAAAATGAGATTTTCTAAAAACGAGATTTTGTGAAAACGAGATTTACAAAACCGAGATTTCAGACCCAATTTTACAAATACATATTACATATAATATATATTTTTTTATTTTAACCGAAGATATTTTTATTTTAAGTGAAATTTTTTTATTTTAAGTGAAATATTTTTATTGTAGATGAAAGTATTTTGTATTTGTTAATTATTATAGCCTGCAAAATTTAACTAATCATAATCTTCAAATTAAAAGAACTTTTCAAAATTAAAGCATTTATAAAAAGTCTGTAATAAAATAAAGCCTGCGAGAAAAAACCTCTGATTTAAAATAAAAATATCATGCTTTATATAATCTTGGATTTATTGAAAATTTGAACTTTTATATAGTGAATTTAGTGATTTACGAAAAAAACTTTAGTTAATTTTGGCTTAATTGTAAAATCTTACTTTACTCTTCGGTTTGCAATGTCCGTTTAGATATATAATAGGTTTCGATAGATCTTTTGTAGATATAATTAAAATGAATTCTACAATATATAAAATTAATTACCATTTATGTAAATTTATATATTATATACAAAAATGTTAACATCTGAAAATAAAACAATATTCTAAGAAATTCAGATATTTTCAACCTAGTAAATGGACAATTAACACTTAATAAAACTGATTATTGATTTCCAAAAGGACTTACTTGGAAAATTAAGTGGGTTTTGAAATGATATGGTGATCAGAAATTAAAACTAAAGGCTAAAATTCATAATATATTTGCAAATATGATATTAAACATAATTATGAATTATGTAACAGAGGGCTGTAATATATAAATGCTCCAAATCAATCAAATATTTGCATATTTTTAATTACTTTTACTTTATACTAAGAAAACATGTCATTACTACGTTCAATATTTTAAAATTGAATGATTTATTCAGGTTTAATATAATTTTTACAAGTTTACCATCAATATGCATCAATCAATATTTTATGAATTAATTAATCAAAAATTTTAGTCAATAGTTATTTAACTAAATTTTAATAATATAATATTGACATGCTTATAATTATCTTTTTTTAAAATATATATTTAAAGTATTCAATTAACTATTTTAATATTTGAAATAGTATGTACATTGATACAGTGATGGATCCAAAAAAATATATTTAACCTTAATACACAATTTGTATAAATAAATGTAATTATGTAACACTATGCAATTAAAAAAAGTCTTCAGGTCTTAAAATATAATTCCGATTGGTGTTTTTTAAATATAATTTTAGGTGTTTTGCCAATTAGTTGAATTTGTTAAATTTGGATTTTAAAATTATTAATATTTTTATTGATATTATTGCAAAAGAATTACTCTATAAATTAATTAGACACCTTGGTAACGATTTAAATTTAAACCCTTAGTTGGCTGAAGG
The DNA here is from genome assembly GCA_963082915.1 of Dolichopus griseipennis. Classification (NCBI taxonomy): domain Eukaryota; kingdom Metazoa; phylum Arthropoda; class Insecta; order Diptera; family Dolichopodidae; genus Dolichopus; species Dolichopus griseipennis. The sequence continues at coordinate 85,227,994 of OY720443.1, forward strand.
AATTTAAAAAATGCTTGTGATTTTGGATTTCTAATATATAGTTATGGGATCAAATAATGAAGCAGTTCAGTTATTTCATTGATAAGTAATCTATAATAATCCAGAATAAAAAAGTACTTTATTATACTTTAAACCAAGCATTTAATACAGAATAAAAAAGTACTTTAACATGTTTTGAGTCAAATAAAATGTAATACTGGATTCTCTTAAGTTTACAGACATGCAAACAGGGAGCGAGCGATTTTTCAGAAAAAAAAATTAAAAAATATTGATTTTTATGTATCTGACTATATAGAAGAACGACAAGTGAGCGCGCGATATTTTATAGTCATTTGACAAAAAAAAATCGCTCACTGCCCGCATATTAGAGGCCTTAGAAGTTCGAATTATCCTATTGTTAAATAATGTTTAACTGTTCAAATTCAATTATAAAACTATTGTTCAACTAAGTTACTAATTAAAAATTTTGCATAACTTATTAAAATATTAAATTTTAAGGACTGCCTACTGATAATAAAGTCAGTCTGTTATGATTTAAATATTCTGTTAAAAATTCAAGTTCGATTATCTTTAAATTTTAATCATTAATATTGTATTTCATAGGTATTGTACTAATTGTACTCGAAATAAGTCTCTGCTATAGTGTTTGCAATTATTGAGCCCTTTGTTATTATTGTAATTTTTAAATCTAGTGCCGATCAATACTAACTTCTTTGGTAATTTGATGCACCGAGCTTTCGACTTTCATTCAACTTCCTAAATTAATAAAACTATAAGTACTTAATTATATCAGTATTTCAAGATTACATCAACATTTCAAGAATTGTTAAATTTGAGCATAAAAATCTTAAAAAAAAATGTACCACATGTTAAATGTTTTTCAAACAAAACCAATACTTTCTATTACACTGTAGGCGTTCTATACACATAATAATAGGCGTTAAACTTATGCTTGATTAATTTTCAATTATTTAAAAATACAAAAATAACTGATGACTGAGGCATTTTTTTTTTTAATTATATTAACATTTTATTAATAATTTGTAATTAATTGAATATAAAGTATTAATGGTGATTTTTATGATGAATATTAAATTAATTTATTTTTTTATTTAAATTTCACCAAAATTTGCATTGTGTAAAAATTCCTATTAGTATTCAACTTAAAAATTGTATTTTAAAAAAATTATTTAATAAAAACATATACTCGTATTATAATCAAATATTGTGTTGGTTGATTGATGAAATAATATTTAAATTTTTAAATATTTATTTCAGATAACATGCAAAAATTTAAATATTACATGTAAAATGTTATCTGTTATGATATGTTAATAATTAATTAATACTATATAGATTGTAATACGATATACTCGTATTTAAACTAGAGTTATTTAAGAAAAATGGAAAATTAATTTTATACATCTTTAAGGTAAAAATAATTGGAAAATTTTTTTATAGATATTTGTTGTTTTATTGTCTAAGAATTTCAATTTTAGATTTAAAAAAAAAACTTAAAACAATAGTATTAAGTTATTATGAAAATTAGGTAATGTTATTATTTTATGTAAATTTTTTATTTTCATGTAATAAAACAAAAGAAGATACCATATATACAAGAAATGAAATATATATATATAAACATATAAGTACATAATAAGAAAAATGTTATTTTAAGAAAAGTAAAATTAATAATGAAGATCAAAGTACAAAATAGAGTATTAATATTGTAGACTTAAAAAAATTTCTACCGTTAATATAATAACAGTATTCGATCAGTGGCGTAGTGATTAGGACGTCGACTTTTTAATCGAAGGATCTCGGGCTTAAATCGTGGACGGATCATATCTAATAAAAAAATAAAATAATATATAATTATATATCAACAATAGTTTATATCAGACTACAAAACATAAACCAGCCACACCGGAAAAGGAGAGGCTGAGTCACCTACTTGTAACATTGTATGTTGTAGGAGAGTGTTCATAAATAAATAAATTATAACAGTTAGTTACCTATTTTTTGAGATTTTTACATATTTTTGTACTGAAAAACACATTAACTGGTTGGAGCATTTAAAGTGTGTAAATATCTTAAGTCTATATTTGACTTTTGATCACTAATTTATTATCACGCAAGGTTAAATTAAAATTCTATGTAACTGGAAGCTGTAGGCCATAATTCCATTATTTAAATCCATTAAACCATTATAATATAAAAAATTAGTTATTGTCAGCTGATTGAAATTTAAATCACTTAATTTTATAATTTAATCATTTTAATCGGAAAGGTGATGAAGCTGTTGATTACTATTGATATTAGGTATAACTAGTCCTAACTAGTTTTGTTATTAAATTTGAACTAAAAATCCTAATAATTAAATTTAGTATAATTAAGTAGTATAATTGAATACCGAAATAGTCTAATTAAATGATAGTTATGTTTTCAAAAAAAAAAAAAAAAAAACAAATAATAATTATAGTTGTATGCAAATATGTAAATTTATCTTTTAAATTCCGAGAAAATTTTCATATAAGAAAGTACAAATTACATGAAAGAATAATAAAACACAAAAAAAAACATGTAATTTTATATAATCTGATACAATTATTATACAAAAATTAGAAGAATTACATATTATATATTATTATATATTAAATTAAAGATTGAAAATAGTTACAACTTGTTACTATTATTACATGTTTTTATTTTGCTTTACTTTGTTTTTAGTAATATTCTAATACTATTATTATTTAATCAAAATTATTTATTTTGGATATTCTTTTAGTTCTTAATTAAAAACAAAAAGTTGTTCAAATGTATTCTAAATAATCATTTGTAATGAAATATGAAATGAAATATTTTACTATTTTTTAAAATAAATTTTTAATAAATTTTTTGAAAAATGAAAGAAAATTGAAATGAAAATAACTTAACCCTATCTAATAGTAAAATCCCATAAATTAACTCTTTTAAAATAATCTTAAAAGTTATAGAAGGATATATGAACACATTCTTTTGAATTGATCTAATGTGAGAAAGGAGTAGATCTAACAGGTCGATCTATTTAAAGAATTAATTAAAGTTATTACTCTAAATTACTTTATCTAATGTATCCTTGCAAGGGATATGGATATAAAACCTTAAGTTTTTGGAACTTGTGTTATTATGGCTGTATTTAATTTACATGTACTCCACCCATTCAAAGTAAATAACTAACGGGACATAGTTTGAATGTTGCAGATGATACCACTTTTTTTTTTTAAATTTCTTCGTATTACACGTACAACAATGTTGTGGTATATTCATATTTATACTTAATTTGTAAAAAATTCTAAAAACTAATTTTTAATTTAAGAACCTTCCTTTAACCTAAACTTAAATTTATCTAAACTAATCTTATAAGCTAAAAAATAACACATAAAATGAAGAACATATTTAATTTCCCCCCCACCATTTTCTAGAGTTTTTAATACTTTATTATAATGACTTCTGATTATTTATTGCAGATACCCTTCTTTATATTATTGGCATTCCTAAAGTTCTAAAAATTGCATATGTTAAGGCGTCGCCACACTGTGTTAAGTTACCAAATAGATTTATTGTCACTGTCCAAATAAAAAAATACAATTTATGTTTAAAATAAAATAAAATAAAAAAAAATATTTTTTTCAATATATACTTTTATTAAAGTAGTACTAGCCTCCCAAAATGTAGAAAATAAAAAATTTAAGGTAGATCTTGCGAATTTGTTACTGTGTTAATATAAAAGTAAATTGCTGGTATAGGAAATAGTTCTTTTAATGTTTCAGAACTTTTAAGCTTAAAATGTTGAAAATTTTTATTAACCAAAAATTGATGGTAGATCTTTTGCATTTAAAAGTGTTTTAGTATAAAAGTAAATTGCTGCATTAAGACTATCTGAAAGAAGAACTGTCACCATTTCAGCAATTTTTTTTTTTTTTTTTTTTTACATTATTATATATATTTATTGAATTATTTTTTTTTCTAACCATAGCCTAAGTAAGCCATTTGGTTGTATAGATTAATATTATTGTCAAGCAATTTTTGGTATATCTTTTAACAATTTGTTATGATTAAAATAATTTTAGTAAAGTGTGCAAAGTAAGTAATATAGTTAAACATATATTTACAAAATTTTTATATTTACAAAATTAAGTAATATCTTAATTTAGAGTTAAAAGCAAATTTATTATTTTTTTTTTTTGTTGTTTTTAACTAACTATAAGAATTTATATTTTCCAAATCATCTGATAATCCATTATGATATATTTATAATAATATATGAGCATTCTACCATTTTGTTATTTAATTTAGAGTTAAAAGCAAATTTTTTATTTTTTTCTTAAATAAACTATAAGAATTAATATTTTTCAAATCATCTGATAAACCATTGAAAACACTTACACTATTATATACACAATTTATTTTTTGTTTGTCCGTTCTAAACAATGAAAGATAAAAGTTTGCCTTATTTCTAGTATTGTAGTTATGTATATCTATGTTGCGATTAATTAGGAAGTTATTTTTGATTAAGTTGTTAATTATTTTATAGGCCAGAAAGTATAATTCTCTTTTACATATAGTTTCAAGACTTACATATTGTGACGAATATATTAAATGGGACGGATGTGTAATTGGGTAAAATTTTATTATTTTTATAGCCCTTTTATGTATGATATCAAGTCTTTTTATATACGTTTGTGGCGCATTGCTCCAAAGTGGATTTAAGTATGTTAAGTTTGGGGAATATAGGATGAGTATATAACATACAATGTGTTCCTATCAAAGTATTTCCTCATTCTTCTTAATATAAACACATAGGGTATAATTTCCTTAATAATATGATCTATTTATTTACTTTTATACTAAAACACTTTTAAATGCAAAAGATCTACCATCAATTTTTGGTTAATGAAAATTTTTAACATTTTAAGCTTAAAAGTTTTGAAACATTAATTTAAATTTATCCACCTGCATTTCTTTTCACTTCATACTTTTTAATATCATTTTAAATATGATAATAACAAATAAGTATAAAAAAAAAAATTGTATTTCATTCAAAAATAAAAATACCTTTAAAAAAAAATATGTCGTTTTATTTTTTTAATGCATTTAAAATTTAAATATTAAAAAGATAAGTGGAAAAATTGCCAATTGCCATTAAATCAAAATTAAAAAATATAAAATAAGAAAAAAAAAAAAAAAAACAAATAATATGTAATATATGCAATTGAAAATTAATTTTGACATTCAAGAGATGTATAATATAAACACTATACCACAATATAATAAATGATTGGTTAATAATTTATACAATTTATATTAACACACATACACACATTCATTGCATAATTTTATAATTTTTCGTATTCTTTCCTGAATTCTAAAGAGTGATACGGAAAAATTTTGTTTATTTTTTTTTTTTTTTTTAAAGTTTAAAAAGGAAAGTTAACAAATTTTCATTTTAATTTTTTTATATTTTTTTGGTTTTTTTTTGTTAACCGGGGGAAAAAAAATGGAAAGTAATAAAAAATTGTTAAATAATTTGTTGATTTTTCTTTTCCGTTTTCCTTTTCTTTTCATTTTGTATTTTTGTTTTTTTTTTTTTTTTTATTAATATTTAACTTTTCATATTATTTATTTATTTATTACATTGGTAGCATATTCCTCTTTCGAGATCAATAGACCAATAAATTGGAGGAGGAACCTTCTTTATGACTTTACAAAAAATATAAGTTTGGAAAAAAAAGCAAAACCTGAAGAAGAAGAATGATAAAGTTGATTTTTTATGAAGCATATATTTCAAAATCATTTTTAATTTTTTATTTTATATTTTTGTTTTTGTTGTTTTTTCAAAATTTTTTTTTTTTATTTTATTTTGTTTTCTTTTGCGTCTTTAACCACTCACAAAATTCTTCACCTATTTATATTACACTCATACGAGTTTGTATTCATTCATATGAAATGAAAACACATTTTATTACTTTAATTTAAACTTAAGATGTTGGTGGCCTTCACGTGTTAATTGAAATCGTGTAAAATTGAACGCAACCGGCTAATGAAAAGTTAATAGTGTTCCGACTAAAAAACTCAAATTTCTACTCAAATCTTTGCTCAATTTAAAACTTAAGTCTATTTAATGTTTAGCCCCAATCCGAGATTGTAAAATATTGAGTTCACCCAATTCTTTTAACGTAAGTAAATGATCACTCAGTGAGTGAATTCACTCATATGAGTGAATTTAAATTCAATGATGAGCGTATTCAAGGTTAAAAGGACTCATATATTGAGTAAAAAAAACAAATACTGAGTAAATTAATTTATAAGTTAAGAATGCTCATAGAATTCAATCATTTAAAATTCTGCACTCAAAACCAATTTTAAAAAGAATATCATTTTATGAAAATCGTTGTAAATTAAAATTGCGTAAATCGAGGGATCAATATATTTTTACATTTATATATACATTGACTGTACCTATATTATTAAAAAAATTTTTATGCTGAATAACAAGCCAAAAAATAATAAAATAAAAATTATTTATTAAATAAATAAAATTGGAAGTTATTGTACAACATAGTCTCATACTCGTTAAATAAAGAAGTCAATATATGTAAATAATAATATAATATACTTATGTAGGTATATTATATAATATATATTATTTTTAAATGTATACTTTACTTTTATGATGATGATAGACCATTAAATTATTACAACAACAACAACAAAAATAAAAAGTAACTAAGAAATTCACCAATATCTAATAAATATATTTATAAGATATTTTTCCTATGTAATATTGAGAATAAAAATTAAAATCATTTGAGAATATGGAAAGTTATATTATACAACCATGAACTGTTAAGTTTAGTCTTATTAAAATTAAAAAAATATATTTAAGTTATAGGTCATAAATGTCAAAATTGATCTAGCGTTTAATTTTTAAACCAAGATACAAAAATACATATATATACACTAAATTTAATAGTTATGAGAGATATAAAATCAACTTAATTAGGTCAAATCCAGATCGTATCTAACTTAAAAAAAATAAAAAATAAATAAAATAAATTGAGGTCAAGTTTTTAACATAGTAGTAACATTTTAAAAACTGCAATAGCTCTGCATATTATATGAAATATGTTGTATGTGATTTTTTAACGATCCAATTAAATGCTCTAGATATAATAGTTTTTTAAATTTATTTTAGAATGCTTTAAAATAATTTTTGCGAGGAAGATTTTGTATCTATTTACAGTTTTTTTTATTATTTTAGAAAGGAAATTGTTTTTCAATTGAATGTGCTGTATTTAATTTCGAAAATAGAATGTAGGCCAAAAATATACCAAGGTAATATCAATTAAATGAATTTGTTATATTAAATTGGTTTTTGAAGATTTGCAACAATTTTTGCAAAAACCTCCAAAGTACATTTTTTTTTATCAATTTCAAAATTAATTTTAATAGTAGTTAAAAAAAAAAAAAATCATTAAATAATAATTTCAAAAAAGATTTATGGAATAATAATTAGGAAAAAATAATTATAACATATTGTTTTAGCACTGTTAGAGGTACAAAAAAACATTTTGTAATAAAATTTAAATTAACAAATTAGTGTTACCGTTCATTAAGGAAATAATGATGAACGTTTGTAAAATCGTTTACTCTGTCATTAAATTTTTTAAATGAAAACGAAACTATTGCGTAGGTATATAATATTAATTATTCTATTTTATAGCCCAGAGTGGTTTATTTCACTGTTAAATTAATTATTAATATTAAAGCACTTTTTAAAATTGAAAATGAATAAAAATAAAAAACAAAAGAAGCAAAAGAAAAACAAGAGCAGCGGCACTTAAGGGAATTTGTATAGCCACATAAAATGATTTTTTTTTTTCGAATATTTTGTGTGAATAGATTGCAATTTAAAGTGGAATATTATTAAAATTGTACAAAATGTTTATATGTTAACACAAGAATGCCAAGGGTTAAAGTGTATAGTGCTGGGATCTATTTCAACTGCTAATATTTTGTTTACTTTAAATTTATTTAATATTACGTATTCTGTTATTGTTGAACGCTTGAAGCGTTGCAAAGTGTCATATAACCTAATGCTGTATTGAAAAAAAATCTGCAGCAATGATTATTAAAAAATCAAATGAAATATTTATTAAATAAGACGTTGGTGATATTGAAATTATACTCAGGTAGTCAATATAGGTGAATAGCTGGTCTTTCGCCTAAAATTATTGATAGCTTAATAGATGTAAAACATCTTAAAATTAAAACACAGTATTGTACACAACGATGACTTAAAACGTTTATTGTACAATAGTTTGCTTTTTTTACATAAAGTGTCGCTATTTCTTGTTTTATAACTGTCATTTACGTGTACGAAAACAAAATTGTGTCCGAATATTGTTTTGACAGTTCATTTAAAAAAAAATTAAAAAGAAAGAAAGGAAAATACATAAGCGCTATTCTATTATTAAACATATTTGACGATTTAGAAAAAAAATTATATTTAAAATAAACAAAATTAAGAGGAGAATATGTATTAACTCATTTATAGCCCAAAGAAGTACTTTTCATGTTAAAACTAAAATTTTTATAGATTTGTTGGGTTTTGTAGACGGTTACAAAACTTTTCTAAGTTTTTCTGAACGCTTCTTCCTAAAAACATCAGCTTTTCTTAATTTTATGATTTTTTTGACATTCAAAACAGTGCTGCCAGCCAGTACAAGACCGTATGTGTTAACATTAATTAGCGGCTTAAAAAACGTTTACTTTTGTTAATTTTTTGATTCTTCGAACATTTAAAACAGCGCTGTCAGACAGTACAAAACCTTATATTCATTAGCGACATTCGAGAGTAACAGTATTAAACGCCAGGTCAGGAAATCTTAGGGTTAAATAATACTTTAAATAAAAATATAAATTCAACCGAATATGATTTTAATGAAATTTTTTGTTTTAATTTAAATTTACAAATAAAATACGCATTAAAAATCTGGTTGTTAATTATAAATTGCATATGTACACGCTACATATATCTTCATCTCTGGTTTTCTTTATATATATATATATATATATATATATATATATTATGTATTTATTTTGTATTATTTAACGTTTAATTTGATTGCGTGGTTAAATGACTTTAAAAAAAAAATATGCTATTGAATTATTTATAAAAATCACAAGAATAAATTTAAATTAAAAAGTAAAAGTTTGTTATGAAAATGCGAGGAAAAATAAAAGAAAATTAAGAAAAATATATATGGCTAATAATTGTTGTATGATAATTTTCTTCCTTTTCTTAAAAAAACAAAACAAAAATAAAAAGAAAAACAAAATTTGAATGAAATGAAAAACATAGTCATTAACATGGTATAACATTTAAATATAAGTTATATTTAATATTGAAATAATTGTATAATTGTATTGAGAAAAGGTGATATAATTTTAAAAATTGTTGTAAACTATGTTAAAAGATGATTTAAATTTAATTAATTCTGAAGTTAAAATTTATTACAGAAAAAAAAAAAAACAAAATGAAGAACTTATTAAAATAAAATTAGTGGAGTTTTTCTTTTATAATCAAGTTAAAAGTGATGTAAGCTGGTTTGTTTAATACAAGTAATTTAATTTATAAAGTAATTTGTGCATCTGGTCAATAGGAAAAATTGTATAATATAATTTGAGTGTTTTCCCTTTCATTTGTTTAATAAATTGTCTTCTAATTTTAAATTTCCCGGAATTGTAGTTTTCTTTTAAAAATTCATATTTAATTATATCAATTTCTTTTGAAATTTTTTCAGTATTTAAATATTGTTTTAGTTTTAAATGGAGTTGATCCTAATAACTGGATAAGTTGAGAAAGAATTACTATCCGACTAAGGAGATAGATTTTTTAATGATACTAGCTCCAAGTCTAAATACTATGCGGTTCTAGCCGCTATTGCTTGTTAATTTCAAAATTCTTACAATGTTATGATATTGGGGTCCATTGAATAATTTAGGTAAAAAAGGATTGGATTAGGTTCAAAAAATATTTTGCAAAGAGTAATTGGAGAATAAATCAGTCGGTGCGTTCCAGAAGATCGCCCTCTTTAATCTCGCTCACAAAAATATCGCTTTTATTTCGCTATTTCGTGTAAAATAAAAAATAATAAAAGAATGAAGTAATTTATAGTTGGCAACAAAATCTGGATTATACGCTTTTTCCAGGATATTTATATACACATAATACATAATACAAAGCGATATTTTTTACCGGGCGAGATTTTTGTAAGCGATATTTTGGAATAGCGAGATTTTTGTAGGAGAGATTTTTGAAAAGCGAGATTTTTGTAAGCAAGATTTTTGAAAAGCGAGAATTTTGTAAGCGAGATTAAATAAAGCGACCTTTCGTGGCAAACCCTAAATCAATATTAAACAGACAATATTATGTAAAATTTAATATAACACGAATATGGACTCAGATCGTCTATAGCTAGGACTAGAAATAAATTCAGTTGCGACAAACTATATTAAAAAACTTCAAAAAAAAAATTTTGACTTTAGCAAATTTAAAGGAGGACGATAGAAGGTCTTATAATTTTTTTTATAAAACTTCTTATTGTAATTTGTTAAGGTTGATTATTATAAATCATTCCTACTGTACTTGGGAAATAAAAAGTTTAGGAAAACTCTTATACATTTGACCTAAAAATGCCTGGTGCAAATTCGGAATAATTCTATACGTAGCCATTAATTTTAAAATCCAAATGGGCCAACAACTAAGTAATCTACGAAAATTAAAACGCATGGAATCTTAATGAAAATAATTTAAAAAAATATTAAAGCTTTAACATAAGTTTTAACTTGTGACCACGAAGTGTAGCAAAACGGTACTAATATGACCGTGGGTACCACACCAACCACTTCAAAAAACAAACCATCAACTTAGAAACTTTTTCTTTAGGAACTTAATCACTGACGAAAGAAATAAGGAATGATCAAGCAACAAAATAACTAAATAGGAATAAACTATATTTAAACGCAGTTATCAGATATCAAACAAGATCAGAAAAATTATATCACTTCCATATAATACTAATTTCTTAAAATTGAGGTTATTTTGCAAAGTTTTACATTTTTGTATTGTGAAAGCTCAAATTATTTTTCAAAATCATTCCAAATAAATTCATTTGAAATTAATTCTCCATTAATTATGTATTTCCTGTTAGAGAAATTTAATTTAATAATATTATATGAATTCCTTCGTTTTATTATCGAACAATCTGTAGGATTAAATTTCTTTTATAAATACAAAAGTTGAAAATTAAAATAGATTAAAGTTCAAAATGATCAAATCATTCCAAGAGACTATAAAAGACTATTTTTTTATATTAAACTTTTTAATATTAAACATTACATGATCAGATATTCCATGTAATCCTTTGTTAATTCATACTTGTAATTCATACCTACAATAAGTTTTCCGAACAAACATTAAAAAAAAAATATACTAATTATTTAATTTAATATCTTTTCAATTAATTTAATATCTTTTTAATTGTTTTTTAATTAAAATAAAAAAAATAAAAAACAAAAATCAATTTCTTATATAGATTTCTTGTCATTAAGAAACTATTATTTAAGATCAGGTTTTTAGTAATCAATCAAATACATTTTGTGGTACATGCGCTTGGTATCAAGTGTATAATACAAAGATTTATTTGAAAAGTCAATAATGGTAACAATAATACCAACACAATAACAATAAAAGAAGAAATTCAATAAAAAATAAGAGATATTCAATTTTGTATTTTACAATGTAATAAGTAAAAAAAATTTTAATTTCAAAATAAAAGTTAATAATTAGATGATTAATTAACTGTGTTGGTTATTTAATTGTTATGATTTATTAGATGATGTGGTAAACTAGAAAGTACCTGTACCTGTGGAAATAATAAAAATCTGAAGATATAAAATATTTATACAATATTATAACGGTAAATTATAAAATTAAAACAGACTTCGAAAAAAAAAACCACATAAAAAATGAATTTTGGTGTTTATTTTATATTGTACCGTTATTATTCTATGAACTATGTACCATAGTTATATTTAATAACTTATTATATTGGTGACAGCTACATTTTTTTGGTTATTGTTTTTTTTATTTTGATTGAATGTTTTACATTGTTTTGTTTTGGTATTTTTTTTGGTTTTTTTGAGTACTTCAGTACTTCAGTAAAGTGTGTGGAATATGAATTGTCAGCTTTTTTTTTTTTGGAAAAATATATTCTGTAATCGACTAAAATTAATTACATCATTGTTCATTAATTTTTAAATTTCAAATAAAAAAAAAATAAATTTTGATTATAGTTTATTAAATTAATTAAAAAATATTATTTAAAAGCAAATCGGGTTCGTGAAATTTTGGGCAAATGAAATAATTCCCTAAAAAAAAGGATCGAATATTGACGAAGCTACAGGAAAATTACATAAAGCAAGTGAAAAAATATGTTTTGGACTAACAAATGGAAAATAAAATTAAATGAAAGTAAATCTGTTCATGTTAATTTTAGTAATAGAAATATAAGAAACCCACCTAAAAAAAATTTTAATGGTGTATTTGTATCAATCGAAAATTCGGCCAAATACCTAGGAATGACACTGGATGTCAAGCTAAGTTGAATGAACATGTTAAAAAGAAAAAATTAGAACTTGAAAATAAATATAGAGAAAATTACTGGCTCCTAGGACATAAGTCTAAATTAACAAAATATAAAAAAGTGTTCATTTATAACCAAGTTATTAAACCTATATGGTTTTATGGCATTCAACTTTGGGGTTGTGCCAAGCAAACGTATATTAAAAAAATTCAAATCTTTCAGAATAAAGTCCTACGTAACATAGTAAGCGCTCCCTCGTATGTACGTAATAGTGACATTCATAGAGATTTACAAATTCCCAAAGTTATAGATGAAATAAGTAGATATCCAATAAAGCATATAACTCGTCTAGAAAAGCATATAAATATTGAAGCTGCTCAGTAATTAAATAATCAGATTATTACAGGAAGGCTTGAAAGAAAAAGATCTTTAGATAATATAGTATAAAGTACAGATTTCCTAAAGGAAAGTACACAAAACCTATACTCAAACTAAAAATAGCAAAAAATTAATGGTTAGTCAGTTCGACTAGTTTTAATAAGGGAAGGGTGTGGTTTAGCTCGGTAAGAAATCGGCATACAATTCTGCTACGGGGCAGTTTGTATCTTACAAAGATTCCCACCAATCCACGTAAAATAAAAAAAAAAAATAAAAATACAAGTTTTAACCCAAATTTCCAAAAAAAGTGTGTGTTCCAAAAGTTTCTCAAGAATAATGTGCATTTCAAAGTTAGAAGCATATTTTGGGGATAGTTTGGTATACTTTGGCGGGTTATTTCACTGCATTGTTAAGTTTGGGTGTAACATCATAATGAAATAATTCTCAATTTATTTTTTTTATTGATTTTTTTTTAGTGAAACTATTTCACGGAACTCCATATATAATTTTATATTAAATAATTCATTAAATTTTTTTTTAAATTAAATTTCACTTGGAAAAACCCATCATAATAACTACTAGTGTGAACTATAAAATATAAAGGTACCTAATTTTTTTTGACTAATTATTCGCATTTTCCGGAACAAGTGAAAATTTCAGTTTTGTTTTAATAATATTTTACCGTTATTAAATTAAACCAAGTTGACCATATTATTTACTAATTAATCATAAAAATAAAAAGATGTAGTAACTGATTAGAATTTAAGAGCTTGAGATTTTTTTTTAATTAAAGGTGAGAAATTGAAAAGTAAAATAAATTTTATATGTCGTTGTTTAATATAAAAAAAGAATATATCTACATATATCTTGCGTTATAGTATAATGCCATAAGAAAGAATGATTAGAATTAGATAATAAATTTAATTAAATTGATTATATTTTACTATTTTAATTAATTAATGAAGTAAGTTCAAGAACTTATTTTAGTTTATGATTCGCATATAATCTTCAAAATTTTATTAATATTCAAGTATCTTAAGAATATTAGTTGGATCTTAGCAACCTTAAGGTCAACCAACCTTACATTCTATCAATTTAATTCCTACAAACTTTGAGTATTTCTAATAATAATATTTTTACTTCGACTTAAATACTTAGTACTAAATATTTTAAATTCAATTTATTAATATAGCATTTGTTGAAATTAACAGAAGCTGAACATGTAATTGTCTACAAAATCTATTCTAATTCTTTTTTCAAAGTAGCTTCACATTCACACGAAATTAGAAACAGGTCTTCTTTCTATTAACTCTAATCCAGCAATTTACTTGTATATTAAAACAGTAATAACTCCCCAAAATCTACTAATAAGTTTTTATTTCTATATTTTATGAGGATGTTATTATTTAATATATTGTATATAATGAAAGAAATATTGTTTTTTATTTTATTTAATTTATAGTTGAAACAGGAAAATGACAGGAATTGTTTAGGGTTAAATCGTTGTTAAGGGTTAAAACATTTATACTTCTAAAAATTTTTCAAAACTTTCACAAGATTTCGGTTTTATATTATAACAGGTTTCGTAATTGAGTCCATCCAAAATATTACAACTCAATTACAATCCTATTACAAATATTACAATTTTAAACAAATAAACAAATTTTACATTAACATATAAACACTTTTAAACTTTTAATTAAGTCACAATATAATTGGATTATCTTGCATGCTAATTATTAATTTGTTATAATTTCATAAAATAAATAACGTTGTATAAAATAATCATATAATAATAATTTAATAATGATTATAAAAAATAAACCTTAACTAAAATTCTTTAATTGAGGAAGTACAATATTATTTTCCTTTTACATCAAATATCTTTCGGATTATTAAAATGAAAAAATAAAAATTTTTCACAATACCGTGCCATTTCAAATTAAAATTTTTCAAAAATGTAATAAAATCATATTTGCCTTTCAATGCAATCTTTAGATACAAAAAAAATGTATTATATAAAACGAAAATAAATATTTTAAAAAAATGTTCAATCTCGGAAGATGATGAGCATGTCAAGTACAGGTAAAACACTTGAATAAATTGACAAGTAATAATGAATTATAAGCCAAAAAAAAAAAAAAAACAAATAAAAAGAGAAATAAGTAAAATACTTATAAGTAACAAATAATAAACAATTTTATTGTAAAAAAATTTTCTTTTGTATTTTTCATAATATTCATTAGATAAATTTTTAACATTTTGTTCATATTAATTTTCAATTAACACATTCATTTAACACTTCACTAAAAAAAAAGAAGATACAAAGATACATCTTTATTATCAGACTTAAATGTAAGTTTTCCCGTTCGCTTTATTTTGTTTAAAGCATATTTTGGAAGAATGTGCTTTTTAGTTAAACTCTGTCTGTCTGTTTGTGTGACTGTCTGTTCGAAGAGCTTATTAGACTCTAGTACCTAGTTTGAAAATAGTAAATTTTAACTACGGAAAAGTTTCAGAAAAAAGGTATTTCGTAAAAAATTTTTTTTCCTTTAGCCCCGATTGTTTCGGAGCAGAGTTTGAAAAACTATGTAGTTTTTAGTAATATTTACTTTTGCGATGCTATTGCTGTGAAACATCTTCACAGCATAAGCACAGTCAAAGCTTTTTTTGTAAAGGAATTGCTTCTGCTATGCTATGCTGCGATCATTTCCAAAAGCAAAAGACATTAAAAGCTTTTCTTATATTTTTTTAAAAAGCAATTGTCAAACGAAAAGCTTTTCCTGAATAGCAGATAAAAAATGATATCCAGTTGCTTTGATTCCTTATGCTACCGTTGTACTTGAATTTTTTTTTTATTTTATAATTCACCATTCGTTTTTGTTATTTTTTGTTTTGACGTTTTATTTCTTTTGCACTATATGCGCTATGTATGTATAACCTTTACAGCAATTTATTTCTCAGAAAAAGCTTTTTCTTACTTTGCTTATAAATATTAACAAAAAAAAGCACTTTTAGCGTTTGATTATTGTAATGTGCTGAAAAGCCAAAGCTTTAGTTTTTTAAATAATAGCTATCGCTTTCATTTGCTCCTATAGTATTTTAGCCGCATAGCATAGCCCAGTTTTATTTATCAAATTCAAATGCTGTGACTGTTCAGCAAAAGCACTTATTTCATTACTTTTGCTGCTTAACTATAGGATTTCAAACCCTGTTTTGAAGCTACAGCCTCCTAAAGTTCGGAAAATTTTTATGTTTAAATTGTTATAGGATTAATACGGAATATTTAAATTAGAAAATTGAAATTTTTTTTGAAAATATTTAAAGCGAAAATATTATTATTGAAGCATAAGATAAGTAAATATTTTAGTATCGCCCACCGGTTTAGGAGCTGAAAACAGGGTAGTAACTGAATATTAGCTATTTTTTTAAACACCTGCAACTTGTTATTTAAATTTTTTTGAATGTAATTTACCAAAATAAAACTTCCGTATTTTATTTCAAAATGTGTTAACATCTCTTCCTAAATAGAGCGGATTGTATTTCCTTAAAAACTATTACCAACATCATATATTGGAACATTTACTTAATTTAAAATGTGCTTTTTTAACCACCTGTTTTTTTTTTTATTATATCGTTTTTTTATTGGTTTTTTAGTAGTTGCTTTAAACAGTACTTTTAATTTTACAAAAAAAATAAAATTTTTTTTTTAATGAATATAAAATTTTTTGTACTCGATGTTTTTTTTCAATTTATAGTAACTGAGTAACTGTAAGAAAAATTCAATTACTTTTGTGGCGCTATAAGATATTAAATTAAAATGATCATCACTTTTTTATTATATAAGAAAAAATTAATATAAGCTATTAATGATATAAAAAATGTTTTTCTTTTTTTTTATAATTTGAAACGTCCCTGACCGTGAAAAACTTTTATGGAAATGTCTTCATATATATACTATTTTCATATGTATACAAAAATAAAGTTTACAAATGAAGATGAAACCGACCATAATTTTTTTTTTGATTAATCATTATTTCATTATAGTGCAATAAGATTAAAAAAATAAAAATCATTAATATCTTTAAGATACTCTGAATGAATTTTTTAATTCAATTTGACAATATGTATCTGTAAACAAATAAAAATACAATTTGTTTTTTTTTAAAGTATTAGGCATTTTAAATTAAAGTATTAGGCATTTTTCAAAATCATATTTACTTTTGAATTGATTTTGAAAAAAATACTTTCAAAATAAAATGTGGGTACAATAAAACAAGGTAAAGAAGTCATCATTTGTCTAAAAAACTGTCAAATGTAATTGCAAATTGTCAAATGATGATGTTTTTAAGCGTTTCTTTAAAGCGATGCGTTTTTTTTAGCTTGTTTTTATTTAAAGAGTTTTTGTTTAAAAATACTTCATAATTGTTAAATACCAGGGTATAGGTTTAAGTGATATTAAATTGTAATAAAATATAAAATGAGTATTAGAGTACAGGTGTATCTATTTTGTAATTTTGTACTTGAAATTTGTTTTTTTTATAATAAAATAAATATTTTTAAATTTTTTGAAAGTTCTTTTAAGTTTGATTCAGCACAAAAAATGATGTAATCAATTTGTATTTAAAAATGCTGTTAGGTACTGACAGATACATTGCGTTTTTTTTTCTGCTTGCGTTATACTACGCTTAAGTATTTGAAGTTTGAATTGAAAAAGGAAATCACTTAATTTATTTTTGTGTAAATTTGTTTATTATTTGCTATTATGATAATTTTTGTGGAGCGATAAAGCGTTTTTCGAATTTGTTTGTACCGCAAAGTTAAAAATTAAAACATTATTAATTATCGGTGTTACTTTGTTGATTTTTTGTATTTTTTTTATTACGAAGCAGATAAAAAAAAAACGCAATTTTGGACTTTATTTTTTTTTTTTTTTGAAATTTTGCAGAGAAAGGTTTCACTAATTTTTTTGGTACTTTTTATTTTGCAATTTATATTATATGTTCATTTATTATTATTATAATATAAGTTTTTTAATTTTTTTTTTTGGTGAAAATTTTATGGTTGATGAATTTAATATTACTATTAAAAAAAAAAAAATCTGAAGATATTTTTTTGTACCTATATTAATTTTGTAGGTAATAAAAGAAATACGTACCTATATATTTAAAAAAATTTCTTTTTTTTTAAATTTAAAAAAAATTTTACACCATAAATAAAAAAGTTTAATACAAAAAAAAAGTGCATTTACTTTAAAAAAAAAAAAGTAATATTAAAAAATATGAAAAGTTTTATTAAAATTCAGATACATTTAAATTGTCATCAGTTGGTTTGGATTTATTTTTTTTTTATTTTTTTTTGTAAATAAATTTCTATTTTTTAATGAAAAATATGAGCTGTTAAAAATTGTAAATATTTGTGTAAATGAATGTTTGTTAACTTTGAAAAAAATTATTGGAATTTAAAAAATGAAAAACTGATTTAGTAAATTTATTACTTTATTTGAAAATGGTATTAATTTTTGAATAGATACGAAGTAAAAGTTAATAATGAAAGATATTTAGAGATTGTTGAACTTTATATGTTACTGTATGGTTTTATTTTACTGTAAGGCTCTTGTCATATTGAAACTTGACGTCACTTGAAATTTTATTTTTAGTAAAGTGTTTTTAATTTAATTTCCATATTTATTGCATTTAAGTATTTACCGTTGAGCGTAAAATACTTCGAAAAATATATGGACCGGTTAGAAACGAAGATGATACATACAGATCAAGAAATAATTTTGAGCTTGAACAATTGACTGAACATAGAACCATAATAAGATTCATAAAAGCGCAAAGATTAAGATGGATAGAACATGTTATAAGAATGCCGGATAACAGAACAACAAAAAGAGTGTTCCTCCACCAAATTCAGGGTGCTAGAGGTAGAGGGAGACTAAAAAAAAGATAGCTAGACGCTAATGAAGATGACTTAAGGATTTTAGGAATAAGAAATTGGAAGAGAGTTGCACAAGATCGGGATGTATGGAAGAGAATTATAGCGGAAGCTCAGGTTCATCAAGGACTGTAAAGCTATAGAAGAAGAAGAAGAAGAAGTATTTACCGTTACTAATATCGTATTTAATATTTTACCGTTTTTATATTTATTTCGCTTATAAGTAATGATATATTGCACCGTTCGAATTTAATTTTTAAATTCCATTTTATTCATTTCCTTTTAATTGTTTGATATTTTATTCTTAGACGCAATTTGTAAACCAATATCTTTTAAGAAATCGCAAGCTTTTGATAATTTTTCTATACAATATTGTATTTTGCTTATATTGTAATAATTTTGTATTTGAGTTATATAGGTTAATTCTATATGTGTGAGTTATATTATTCAATTAAATTATTTGTTTATATTTTGTATTTATTTATATTTTTATATTAATGCTTTTTTTTATTAAAGATATACAATTATTAATTATTGATTAAGCCATTAATTTGAACCCAATGGTGAATGGTAGCTGAGTCGGGTCGAAAACCAGATAGAATTTTTTTTTTCACTTGGAACCCGGGTCTTTCGAATGAAAGATCAGTACTATTATCACTGTGCCTCCAAGCCATTCGGATAAAATGCAGTTCGTGTATTTTTAGCTTATTTCTAATTATTATTTTGTGATTCCAGTTGTTATCTAAGTCTTAGATATTAGAGTTCTGCGAATTTTTTAGAGTAATATAATGTATTTCGATGTGAACTGTATTATTAGATGGGAATACTGAGTACAGGTATCTGTTTCTTACACAATGTTATATTTTTAACAATATTTTTAAATTAAAGAAATTTTTTTTTAATTTTATAGGATTATTCAATTGATAGACTCTTTTGTTATGTAATTGATTTTGTTAGTCAAACAGTTTTATTGTTGCCTTGGTTACATGTTGGGTTAAATTGTGTTGGTTATAATTTGATTAAATCTTAAACCTTATTAAAACATATTTTTACATTTCCTAAACATATAAAATCTGATCAAATATGTACTTCCTTTATGTTACAATTAATAAAATTTTATTAATAAGGTACTCTACTCTTAATCTATTTGAATCGTTATTTATTTGACCAAATCTAAACGGTAATAAAATAATTATTAACTTAATATAATATCCGTATATATATAACAATATCGTTATAGTTCAATTTCCTCTTCATTTCTTATTTTCTATATATTTTACTCATAAAAAAAAGTAATCAACTTATTAGTAATCATATAACTTTTTTGAATTTTGTAATTATCATTAAATTACTTTATTAAACAAAATGGAAATATTTTATTTATGTGTCCCTAATATTTTATATCCAAATTATATTGAAATCAAGATAATAAGAAAAACTCTATAATTGTGTAGAAGAAAGGAAGTTCCAAATTAAATGTTTCTCAAATTATTAAACTATTTTTAATTACCTTCCAAAAGTTATATCGCAGTTTGTTAATAATTAGTTTAGGAAATTTAATTTTTATTTAAATGAACTTTGACAAAAATTTTTTTTTTTTGAAAATATGCTTCTTCAACTTTCTTACAACAATAAAGTTTTTTTTTTTTGAAAAACATTTCTTTTTCAACATCAATAGCAACAAACAGCAATTATAATAAAGTTAACTCATGATTAGTATTTAATTTTGATGACTATATAAAGGTATTAAATTAACTTTTTATTATTTTATAACTTACTTAAGGTGACCATTTAAAATGATAGCTTATAACTTATAAGTGTCATTATTTTTTTAAAATTGGAAAAGGAAAATGAACAGATGAAAAAGGAAAGAAAAAAAAAACTTCCTTTCACTCTCTTTAATTTTTCATAATTTTTTACCAACCGCTAATATGAAATATATAAAGCGGTAGATTTTGTTTTCGCATCAAAAATTATAATATGAGTTTTTTTGCAAATACGCATTACTCCGCTGCGCAGAAACTCCAATAAACGTGTTTTTTGTGATCTTCGTGTGTGAGTCTGTCTTTCAATCCGTCTTTCTATGCACACATGTGCAGCCTAAACGACTGAGCGAAATAATTTCAAATTTCATATATAAAGTTTTGATGTTAATATAATGCCTTGATAAGCTTTTAGAAAAAATTGGGTAACCCAAAGGAGAACTTCTCTAAATCGATTTTTTGCGAAAATTTCTTAAATCAAAAATAGCTCGAAAAAATGTATTAAATAAAAATGGTTTCACAAATAAGGAGCTGCAACTTAACCTTGTAAAATTTTTTGATCCGACGAACTTTAGTTCGCCCTTAATTAAATTTAAAACAAATTTGTGAATTTTTAAGTCCAAATTTAATATGAAAATATTTTTACATTATTTTCATGTGCATACATATAAATTTTTTAAAAATACTCTGATGACGACGCATTGTAAAATTAAAACTGAAAAAAAAACTGAGACGTCTAACTCATAGATTTTAGTTATATATACAATTAAAACCTTTCCAAATCTTGTTCGAAATTATTAAGACAATAACGAGTTACTTTATCTTAAATAAAAGGCGTTAGATAAAGTTTTATGAAAAAAATTTCATATTAAGTTTTTCCTGTAATAGCGGTCGATTCAGTAGTGGTCACGGTATTATTTTTTTTTGTATCCAAAATATGTGCAAAAAATGTATCTATCGATCCATAAAATTACTACATCATGACAATTTAAAATCTTATTTTGAATGAATTTTCAAAAAAAAAAAAAATTTGTAATTAAAAAATTAAAACTTAAGATAGTTTTTTTTTTATTAAAATCCTCAAGATACACCAGGATTATGTTAAATATATCTAATAGATACACATTAGTATTCAGTACTCACTAATCAGGAACAAAAATATCACGTAAAGTAATAAAATATCTATGAGATTTATATTGGATACAAAAATAAAATAAGATTTTAATAAGTAAATTAGGTGCATAAATTTTTTTTATTTATATCCAGTTGTTTGAAAATTACTTTGAAAAAATTATGAGATCAGTAGATAGAAGGTGTATAAATTTTGCAATAAAAGTATTACAGAAGGAGGGACAAGCTTAGCTTCCAGACTAATTTAATTTTGTTGACTTTTGATGACTAAAAAAAAAAAAAAACTAGGAAAAAAATATAAACATGTTTAAGTTTAAATACAAGTTTAATGTTTTAGAAATTATTTGCAAATGGAACGAATAACGAAAAACTAAAAGACTTACAGCGAATTACAGACCAGGAACTGGATTGTTTGAAACTGGAAAAAATGATGAAACTGGGTACAGTTAATATATTATATATAAATATATATATTTAACTAAACCGTTTTTTTTTTTAAAGTTGATAATAAGAACTAGTAAATCAAAACATCAACTAATTTAAGTATATGATGTAATCTAGTTACATAATCAAATTAACTAATGGAGATTTTAATAAAATTTATATAATAAAAAATTATTGCAAAAGTGTTAAAAAGTAATGGAAAAACTAATTTAATAATAAAAAAAAAAAATTTCCTGATGTTAATTGAAATAACTAAAATATTTTCCATTTTTTTACCTTTAAAACACCAGTTTTTTTTATTAACCAGTTATAATAATGCATGTATAATACAGTTGAATCACAGTTGAAACTTACCTGTAAAAAAAAAAAAAAAGTAAAATTTAAAATTTTTGGTAGATAATTAATTTAAATTTATAAAATTTTTGAAAATATATATTTATTTATAAATTAATTTATTTTAAAAATTCTTTAGTAAAAAATTTATTTCATTATTATTATTTTTTTTTTATAGTGTGAAATTTTTTTAAATAAAAGTTTGGTCACATATTTCGGAAACATGGAAAATTGGATTAATTTCCTATTTAAAAAAGTTTGTTAATATTTTAACAATATGTTTAGATGTTTTTTAAGTGTTATGCACGTGTAAAATAAATGGATTAATTTACACTCTAAAATATGTTAGTTATTTTTTTTATGGGATATTATAAATATTAAAGATGTTTTTAAGTTAATGCTAAGTATGGGTGTACTTAGGTGGATTTTAGAGTTTATCTCAAGGGTATAGTTAATTATTTATTGAATTTGAGCCGTACAAGGACGTATCCATCAGCATGGAAACACTAAAACTAAAATATGGTATTCTGAAATTCTGATTTCGAGATTCTAAATGTTTATTTTTATGCAAAAGCCATTTTTGAAATTGAAGCCAGGGCTATCAACACACTTTACAATTCTCTTACTTCATAGATAGGGAAGTTCGAATTTGGATAGGAAAAGTAAAAATTTTGAAAAACTAAATAATTCTAAAAATTGCAATGAGTCTAGCAAAGGTGGCTTCTCATGGAAGTGATGTAATACAGGTTGCTTTTATTTCTTAATAAATTTTAAACATTTTTTTTTTGCATTGATTCATTGCTAAGAAATGAGGGCAAAAGTGCTGTGAAATATTTTTACGAATATTATTTAGTTTACTAGAAAAGTAGGTTAGTATTTAATTGAAAACTAGATTAAACGATTAAACTTATAATATATAGATTTCAGATTTAAAAAAAGATTTGATATCATTATTAAATTTATTATTTTAATTTAATTTACATATTAAAAGGTAATAATTGTTTAAATTACATTTTGTTAAGCCTTATTATAATCTTTTTAATATCTTTACGATTTAACAATTAATTCAATTTAAAGTATATATATATATATATATATATATATATATATTATATTATATAAATTATGTTAATAATAGAATCTTAAGATATTTAAAAAAAACAAATCTAAGATATTTTTTTAAGTCTGTCGAAACCATTTAAAAAATAGATTTTTGATTTTGATAGATTCCAATTTTTTAAATTCTGTTTTTCTGGATAGTTGGATGGTCGGTTCTTCAGCCCAAAATACCATTTTCTAATCAGATAAGGAAAGTTTTATACATTAAGAAATGATAATCTATAGTTTAGATTCTGTATACCATTTAAAGCCATCTCCATTGTTGGGTCAGGTATTATTTAAGTTCTACAGTTTATATTTTTTATGCATTAATGTTAAACTATCTTAAATATTTATAAAACAAATGATTTTGAAATAATTAGGTAAAAAAATTTATCTTTATGTGAAATAAAATATATATACAAGCTTACACCTTAGAATAAAGTAGTAGGTTGCCTTAAGTTTTTTTTCTCCATCTTTTTGCCTCTTTTAAAGCTATTTTACCTATGCATTTTAAAATTTTACAATGTCTTTTGGATCTAATGTTTGGAGAATTTTGGATCAAATTTAAAATTTCAGAATCAAACGTTAAACATTAGCTCCTTCAATATTAAATTAATTTATTAAAAATATAAAAGTGCTTTATATTAAAGTTTTGAAAGTTTTACAAATAAACATCTTTTAAAAATCACTTGGTTCAACACACTGTCATGTCTTCCTTCTGTTTAAACTCATTAAACTCATTTTCTTTTCTAGGAAACCCTTAACCAAATTAAATACTAAAAATTACAAAAATATTTAACTATATATACTTTAAAAAACTATTGGGTGTAATTGATTGGAATTTAATTACTTTTTGTATGCGGGGCAAACTCTTATCTTCATTTAACACCAAAACTAATTTTATTGTTATTTTCTATTATATTCAAACCCATATCTAATTCAAAGAAGAAAACAATTTCATGATACAAAAAGACTAAAATGTGAATTAAAAAAAATAAAACTAGCAAATAATTTGTTTATTTATTTAATTATATTTAATTGAATTTAAAATATACTTGAAACAATTAATTGTTTTAGTTTAATTACAATAATTATCTTGTTTTACACATACTTATATTCAAATACAATTTAAGAAAAATAGGGATGGTTATTTGTAAACTATGGTAGTTGATTCACTTGAAATAATGAAATTGTAATTGAATTGCATAAAATTTCATGCATTTGAGCACAAGTTAGAGATCTTTGAATATATAATAGGGTTTGGCATTATAATTATTAGAAAAATTTTATTTTGAAAATTGAAAATGAGATTTTTGGAGAAAGTTATAAGTCTAATAAATGTAATAATTAAGATTTAAAACTATTGATATTTCCTTAGATATTTAATTGGACTCTTAAAATAGGGTTCCAAAGAATATAAATATTTTCAGATATTGGCATCAGTATATGCTTAAACCATTGTAATTCTTAATTAAATTCAAACTTATAAAAGGTTTTTAAACTAAGTTTATGAATAGTTCATTAAATTAAAATGTAGTTTGTTTGATTTTTCAAATGCATTTTAACAATCAAAGATCGTATTTCAAAGTATCTACGGGTCCCATTTTATTTCAAAATTTGCAGCACTGCAATCTTCTTTTAAAGATATTGGGCTAAAGAATGTTCGAGCAGATAATTCTTTAGTTACTTTCTAGATTCAAAATTGGTATTTGTTTACAAAAGATTTGGGCTCCAAAACCAAGTGAATGGTTTAAGTACTAAAAGGACAAATCCAAAGAGAGCCTTAAAATCATGGTGGCCTAACTTTTTTTGGAAATCTTTTTTAATTTTTGTTAAAATGCTATTTTGAAAAGCTATTGACTTGAGAACTTAAAACTTAATCTTAATAGGTATCTAATAAAGCCTAATAGGTACCTAATAATTTTTTAAGTTTTCTAGAATTTTAAGCTAATGTATATATACACATTGAAAAACCAAAAAAAAAGTTCTATTCCAAGGCTGCTCTCAAAATCACATTTAGCATAAAATTTTTATAACTAAAAAATCATAAGACAATTATTATTTAATAGCTTTCTAAATCTGTGATAGAACTTTTCCCTTAAATCTAATCTTAAATAATCCCACATAAAATCAAAAAAAAACCTATACTTTGCTAATTCTTAAAAAAAACCTCAAGTAATTATAAAAGTTTTAAATTATTCTGGACAAGTTTAATGATATCAATAAAATTAACCAAAAAAAGTTCTACAAATAAAGTTTGATGTTATTTTAAATAGGTGGTCGTAGTTTCAAGTTTTTAAGGTTTTTTATAAGCAATCTAAATTAAGTTCAAGTTAAAAATAAAATCCATCAATTACTAAACTTTTTAATTGAATCATGGATTTTATTTTAAATAAACTTAAGTATACCTTAACATTTATTCGTCACACCTTGAATTATTTTCCCATTACAGATTTAGTTTATTAAAAACGTATCTACCTAAATTATATTTTTTTTTTTAAAAATTTTTTTATGAAGTCTTGAAAATTGTATTTATATAATTATTTTTTATTTTTGCTTTGCATGACAGTGTCAAAGAAATTATTGATATTAAAAGTCATGGTAATGATTCAATTAAGTATTTCCTCAAAATTACATTACACGTTACAGATCTTTTTAACTCAAAGTATTACGAAAATTCATAAAAGATGTTGCAAAAAGGAGGGTACTCTGTAGAAAGCTATTATAACTACAAGGAGAAGAGTTTTTTAAAAATCAAAATAAGGAAGAGATTGAATGCCGAAAATAGAGCACATGATCCAGAAATAAAAAAATATGAATAAGTTCAAAAGAACTTAAAATTAAATCTGAATACAAAGTAATAAAAAATTAATCGAAATGATCATGGGATGAGATTCCAGAAAATTAATCACCATGTGCTAATTAATTAATAAACTGGTCTGTGAATTAAATCTTCAAAAAACTTACTCTATTAACAGATTTAAAAGTTTAACAAAACTTTATTTAAATAACCAGTTTTTAGCACATATTCCAAAATTTTGAAAAAAAATGTGCCTATATCACTCTGTCTGTCTGTCCATTCGTCCCTTTTCAAATATCAACAACGGGTAGGTATTGCAATAAGAATAATTTAATTTTAAAACTTTTTTCTAAAGCCCCACACATAACTGTGCTAAAGCCCCTCAAATTCGAAAAAAGTCCTATATTTAAACAGTTATAATTGGAGTTCTATACGCTAAAAGACAGCTGCTTTTATAAGCTTTATAAATTATTAAAAAGAAAATGCATTGGGTTGCCATACGGTACAAAAATTTACCGTTATCCGAAACTTAATTATTGCAAAATTTTTGGCTCCACATAACTTCTGAACCGCTCAAGCTTGAAACTTGAAATTTTGGAAAAAGTTAGGTCTTCATGAATAAGTAGGAGTGGGTTAAGAAAATTATTTTATCATTCCCCCTATTTAGAAGCTGTAAGAAAGGGTCGAAAATTTAAATCATTTAGATATGAATAAAAATGTTACTATTTGCGATTACAATTCTTAGGAAATGTGTCTAAAATGCATTCAGATGATTATTTCAGTTCAAATTGTTCATTGTTATATTATAGATAAATTACTTTCTATATAACAATTATACACCTCCTATTATTTTATCACAGTTTCTAATATAGTCTTCAACATTATATTGTTCATTTGATTTTTAATTTTAACTTTAAGTTACATGACCATTCCAAAATTTTTACATTTTCAATTATTATCCAATTAATAATGTGGTTTTTCTTTTTCATTCTAACTACAAAACATTTTTCTAACAAAAATAGTTTTCTATTTTTAACAAATCCTTAAAGATATAACTTTTATTAGCAAAATACAAAATAAATACAAAACATATTAATTTAATTAAAAATTCATTAGTTTTGGTTGAAATAGTGTAAAAAATTTATACAAGAATCAAAAAAAAAAAAAAAAAAAACACAAATTAAAAAAAAATAAACAAACCATGGAATAGAATAATGTCATCCAATTAAAAGTTAGAAGTGGAATAACTTATTTTTATCAACCTACAGATTTCTCATATACCTAAATATAGTTATATACATACTTCTTATTCTATAACTTAGACTCAGTTACCTATTCTTTTCTTAAAAATATGAAGTACATCTTCTAGTTAAAAAAAAAAAAATAAAACAAAAACAAAATAAAAAATTTTCATCTAAAAATCATGACACCTTGAACTTACCGTAAAATTAAGATGATAAATTTTTCTTATATCTTTATGTCAGTTCCAGAATATGAATGGAAAAAACAAAAACGAAACGAAAATGAAACAAAAAAAATGGAAAAATAACAACAAATCTTTTGTTTTAAAAAATGAAGAAACGTTGGTACATTGGAACTTGGTATTATGCATAATACATATGTATATTTTACCGTAATAAAGTGTTTTGTTAAGATTTAAAACATTTTTGAAAATAATATTTTTTACACCTGTAAAATATGTGTGTAGTGTATGTAATATGTATATACAAGTTGGTACATGATGTAGATCAGTATATAATAATAACAATAGTATATTATGCAATGTTATATATTTATAAAATGGAAATAATGAAATTCTTGGAGATTATTATGTATGTATATATATATATATATATATACAAATATATATTTTTAATTCACTTTTATTCCTGTTACAAATAAAAGCGAGGATTTGTAATTAAAAATTTGCTTTACAAAATAATAATAATAAAAAAAACAAAACAAATAACTTTTATGGAGTAATTGGTTCTTTCTGAACTTTGGTAGAGAACGGTCGATGTTAATAAATTTCACTTTTGAACAATTAACTAAAAATAAAAAAAAATTTTTTTTTAAATTTACTGACGAATTTATTCGCAGTATATAATATTATAAAATATTTAACAAAAATTTAACCACAATTAAAAAAAAATTTAATTAAAAAAAAGGAAAAAAAATACCGCTTTTGTATAGTGTGATTCATATAACTGGATTGCAAAGATGCAATCCGACAATGCTGAGGTAGAGAACGAGGACAGCTTAAGGTCCACAATAAACATGAAGCTGTGTGAAATCCTTAAAACTAAAAATACCAACAAATCCTTGAATGTTGCAGCAAAAACCAGGAATAGGCATCTTCGTGAAATTGAGGAGCTAAAAGAGATTATAAATAAACAAGAAGAAGATATGATAATATATAAAACATTTTACGATAAACACCACGTGATGAATAGAGCCGCTCAAACTTCGGATAATTTTTTTAACCCATTGATGGAGTTGGAAGAACAGGAGGATATTACAGTTAAAGAAAATGACCGAAGTACTCCCACAATTGAGGTTGGCACCGCCGCGGGTTGCACCTCCGAGCCTAGTATAGAAGAATTGGCCAGAATAACTGAAATAAAAAAGAATAAAAATAAAACAGAAAAAAAAATTAACGATAAAGCCGACAAAAAAAATAAAATGCCACCCATTAACTTTGGCAATACAGATGTTGCTTATCTAAAAAAGTTAATGAAAAATAATTTAAAGATTGACGATTACCTGATCAAAGAAAGAGGCAACGAACAAAATATAATTTACACGAATAAACTGGAAGACCATACAAAAACATGTGAGCTTCTAGAAAAATCCAAAATAAATTTTTTCACATATACTCCAAAGGAAGAAAAACGAGTCACGGTAGTTCTGAAGGGACTAAGCAGCTCCCACACATGTGATGAAGTCATGGAAAGCCTAAAAAATCATGAAAGTAAATCTTTAAAATTCGAAAAAGTTAC